>CM032453.1:123865179-123902590 GCA_019049505.1 Pachyrhynchus sulphureomaculatus
CCAGCAGAAGTGTTAGTCGATCTTTCGCAGCTTTGAAACCACTGGCTTGACGTTCTTCCTTAGAAATGAATGTTCGAGATGGCATTTTTTTCCAGTAAAGTGCGGTCTCATCAACATTGAAGATGAGACAAGCAGGAATTTTCTCTCGTCTAACGAAGTCTTGAAACTTGTCTGGAAACTCAGCTGCAGCTTGAATGTCCGCGCTGGCCGCCTCGCCTGTTATGTGGATATTGTGAAGATTAGAACGCTGCTTGAACCGATGGAACTAGCCTCTGCTGGCAGCAAAAGTCGGAGTGGCACTCCCTTCTCCTTCTTTTGTTTTCAGCATCTCATACAAAGATTTTGCTTTTGTGCATATGAGATCTTGACTTAGTGGTGTGTTCTTCTTATTCAAATCTTCGATCCAGACTGACAGTAATTTCTCCATTCTTTCTAAGATAGATGATCTCGAACGAGAAAGTTTTGTTGCACTTATAGGTGTTGAACCTTCGCTGGAGATTTTAATTTTTTCCCGATTTTTATAAATCGTTCTCACAGTCGATTCTGAGAGTCCAAAATCTCTCCCAACAATTGTTGCTTTGCCTCCATTTTCCATTCTTCTTAACACTTTCATCTTCAATTCCAAAGTGACGCTTTTACGCTCTTTTTTCTTTACAGGCGGCATTTTTAACGTAGGGTTAAATTATGTATGTATGTATCTCCAATAAATATTAAAACAAAACTGCCAGCCGACCGAACTAACATTACGGAACAAATGAACACACGAAACGAACGAGGAAATCCCCATAGAACAAAGTCGAAGGACAGGGAATTCCCAATTCTTCAAAGAGAATATTCAGAGAAAGCGGGGATCCCCCCGCGACCATAGAGAAGTTAATGACTACATGAGCGCGAAATTTGAAATTCGCGTTATAGTGAAACCGCGCGTAACGGGGGTCGCGCTAAGCGGGGTATTACTGTATATATATATATATATATATATATATATATTATATATTTATATATATATTTATATATTTATATATATATATATATATATATATATATATATATATATATATATATATATATATATATATATATATAGAAGAAAGGAGAGTTTTGAGGTTGCAGTCGCGGAGGATTGGCCAAAAAATTAACTACTTTTGTTTAATATCAAGCTTTCGAATATGGATTTTATTCTTCCTCAAGATATCTGAAATCACATTGTCCCTATAAGTATAATTTTACAATCAAAAAAGTAAACAAAACTTACAAAACGATGAGTTCAATCGTGTAATACATGTCGCCCTAAACAATGGTTTCGAATCTTAAGACTAAAAACTGCACAGCATTTTGTTATTTAGTTTCTGATTAATCAACTGACTAAAGAAAAGAAAATATAAAGTTGTTTTCCATCCTTTATTTTCCCTGTTCACTAAGAGGAAAAATCCCACCGGAAAGAATAATATTTTGTTTCTGTATTATAGCGGGAAATCGATAGTATTGAACGAAAGAAAAGGGTTATATGTGAGAAATGTCAAGCGTCAGGATTGAAGAGGTTTCTTTTAATCAGTCCCTAAAACGCGTTTAACGGCAATGCGGCTGAAGGTAATGGAATCGTAAACAAGCAAGAGAGTACCAGGAAATTATGACCTACTGAATCAAGACGAGGAACTGCGAGGGTGGAAAAAGTTGAAGGATGGAAATTGCAAAAACTTGAAGATTACGATCGAATATAAGCGAAATAGGGATATTCAAAGGGAGTCTAATGAGTTGTTTGGCAAGGAGTTTTTTGTCAAATTTAAAATATAACAGTAAATCGTGGAGAGATCTTCAGTGTCAGATCTTTTATTCATGTTGTTCGGATTGTTGTTGATTGCTACCATTTCAAGGAATTTTCTTTTTTGGTAATTCGGTTCAGTATACAAAATTGAAGCCCCTCCGTAATTCATTCTGTGATCCTTTTTCATTACATGCTCTGCAAGAGAGCATGAAGATATGCCTCTTCTACAATCACTTTTATGTGAAATAATACGTCCTTTGAGGCTTCTAGAGGTTTGACCGACATAGGAAAGGTCACAGTCTGAACAAGGAAGGCTGTAAACAACGTTGCATTTCTGTTCAGTTCTAACAGGAGTTTTTTGCTTGGAATAAAGGAAACTAAGATTGTTGTGAAGTTTCTTTGCAAATTTTATATTGTGATCTTTGAAAACATTAACCAAACGTGGAGTAAGGTCTTTATAATACGGAAGGGTTCTAAAAATGATCTCATGATTATTGACAAGTTCGTTATTAGGTGGAGAAGGGTTATTTTCATTAAATGGAAGAGGAGTAGAAAAAAGAAGTCTGTGAACCAACTTAGGAGGGTATGAGTTTTCGATGAAGAGGGTTTTGAGTTCATTTAAACTATCTTTTAGAAAAGAGGGGTGTGTTAGTCTTCGAACTCTGGATCCCATTGCTGACAAAATATTCAGTTTCATTTTAGTTGGATGGTTTGAATTAAAATTTACATATCTACCGCTACTAACAGGTTTCCTATACCATCTGGAAAGAATCTTATTGTCGTCGTTACGAGTTAAAACCATGTCTAAGAATGGAATCGACCTGTTCACCTCTACTTCGACAGTAAACTGTAAGTACTCATTGCCTTGATTAAAGATTCTGAGAGTGTCTTGGATCATGTTACGGGGAACAGAAAGTATGAGATCGTCCACGTATCTTTTTAAGAAAGGTAGGGAAAAGGGGAGGGGAGTTTCGTTATGCAGCTCGAGATTAGGTTATCCAAGACAAAACTACTGATGATCGGAGATATACTGGCACCCATGGGTGTACCATGGGTGCCAGTACTCCTCTTCCATTTAATGAAAATAACCCTTCTCCACCTAATAACGAACTTGTCAATAATCATGAGATCATTTTTAGAACCCTTCCGTATTATAAAGACCTTACTCCACGTTTGGTTAATGTTTTTTCAAAGATCACAATATAAAATTTGCAAAGAAACTTCACAACAATCTTAGTTTCCTTTATTCCAAGCAAAAAACTCCTGTTAGAACTGAACAGAAATGCAACGTTGTTTACAGCCTTCCTTGTTCAGACTGTGACCTTTCCTATGTCGGTCAAACCTCTAGAAGCCTCAAAGGACGTATTATTTCACATAAAAGTGATTGTAGAAGAGGCATATCTTCATGCTCTCTTGCAGAGCATGTAATGAAAAAGGATCACAGAATGAATTACGGAGGGGCTTCAATTTTGTATACTGAACCGAATTACCAAAAAAGAAAATTCCTTGAAATGGTAGCAATCAACAACAATCCGAACAACATGAATAAAAGATCTGACACTGAAGATCTCTCCACGATTTACTGTTATATTTTAAATTTGACAAAAAACTCCTTGCCAAACAACTCATTAGACTCCCTTTGAATATCCCTATTTCGCTTATATTCGATCGTAATCTTCAAGTTTTTGCAATTTCCATCCTTCAACTTTTTCCACCCTCGCAGTTCCTCGTCTTGATTCAGTAGGTCATAATTTCCTGGTACTCTCTTGCTTGTTTACGATTCCATTACCTTCAGCCGCATTGCCGTTAAACGCGTTTTAGGGACTGATTAAAAGAAACCTCTTCAATCCTGACGCTTGACATTTCTCACATATAACCCTTTTCTTTCGTTCAATACTATCGATTTCCCGCTATAATACAGAAACAAAATATTATTCTTTCCGGTGGGATTTTTCCTCTTAGTGAACAGGGAAAATAAAGGATGGAAAACAACTTTATGTTTTCTTTTCTTTAGTCAGTTGATTAATCAGAAACTAAATAACAAAATGCTGTGCAGTTTTTAGTCTTAAGATTCGAAACCATTGTTTAGGGCGACATGTATTACACGATTGAACTCATCGTTTTGTAAGTTTTGTTTACTTTTTTGATTGTAAAATTATACTTATAGGGACAATGTGATTTCAGATATCTTGAGGAAGAATAAAATCCATATTCGAAAGCTTGATATTAAACAAAAGTAGTTAATTTTTTGGCCAATCCTCCGCGACTGCAACCTCAAAACTCTCCTTTCTTCTTAGTAGCCAGTCAAAAGAAAAGTTACATCTATATATATATATGTATATATATATATATATATATATATATATATATATATATATATATATATATATATATATATGTATATATATATATATATATATATATATATATATATATATATATATATATATATATATATATATATATATATATATATATATATATATATATATATATATATATATATATATATATATATATATATATATATATATATATATATATATATATATATATATATATATATATATGTATATATATATATATATATATATATATATATATATATATATATATATATATATATATATATATATATATATATATATATATATATATATATATATATATATATATATATATATATATGTTCGATAATTCGTTGTGATCCTCAGAACTCTAATTCAATTACGTCCTGGCTTTGCGAAATGTACTAGAGAAACATAACAATTTCGATACAGCACAGAGACTTATCGAAAGATATTTTTAGCCCATAGATATTTACATTCGGCTATAACTGTTGAGTACCCTTTTTTCCATGGCATCACGAAAATATAAATTTGAAATTCCCCAAATGTTGTCAGATCAGTTTCAATTTTCAAGTTAAAACAACACTGTTCCAGTATAAGGGAATTTCTGGCAGAAACTGAAAAAGTAAACTATAATATTATTGTTATCATATAAGGTTATCTTAAAGAATATTTCGTTTCCGTAGATGCAAATCCTAATAGATTTCTTTAATGAATGTCCAAAACATGCAAGAAATATTTGTAGTAACACAGCACAGGAAAAAAAAAAATCAGTTCATTCAATAATAGAAACCATTTTGGAGGAAGAGAAAACTTATTCTGAGAGATTGTAAATGTAGAAACACATCCAGTACTTTCAAGAAGCTTACAACGAAATAAAAAAAGAAAAGAACCCAAAGGACTAGAAATTTACTCCATTTAATTACACTTGTCGAGATAATTTATATTGGTTACTCAAGTTTCTGTAACTGCATATTTTACGTTTACCGTATTTATATACTGATATATTTTAATCACCTAAAAATATTTTTGTGTCTGCATTTGTATAATTAATAAATAATATAAGTAAATAAGAAAAATCATTGTTTCAGGTATAAGTTTATTATATTTCCACCAAATCTGTTCTATGTCGACTGTTAGGCATTCCTTCACTATAAAAATTACTGTCTCGAAGTAGCTTTTTCAAATTATCTTTTACCTCCAGCTATACAAAAATGTATTATTTAAATATTCTCTTATTTAATGCACACTCTGACGAAGTATTAGATGTACTTATCATTGAGCTAAAGAAAACAAAAATTAACTTTTAAAAAGACTAGTTTCTTGATAACGTGTTTTCGATAGGTAGAATAAATACTCAATACGTCTTAGTTGGTTTTTTGAGACATATTTGGAAATAATTATTTATCTTATTCTTTGACTTTAAGTCTATATGTTAATTATATAAAACTTTTCAAATAAACTTTTTAGTGGTAAAATCGAAAGATTTAACTTGGGTACATTTCGTGCCAGTTTGAAAGTTAAATTACTACACAGATCAGATCTTTAGTTTACGAACTGAAATATGAAGGAGTATTTGAGTTTATAAACTTGATTGGCAGATTACAGGTTAAATGAATCGAAAATAGACATTTTTAAAAAAATTTACTTGTTGTTCGAAACCAATTATTTTTTATATGACAGTGCGGCATGGCATCTAGACTTTTGCGATGTGCATCATACACTTCTTTGTTATGAAAAATTGAACTAACTTGAACTATAATATTTTTCTTGTAATGGTTACATCACATCCACAATATTGCCAGAAGTTTTAAATTGAAAATTTTCAATATATTCTAATATTCTTGGATACCATTTATTGCGCAAATAAAACGTATTCTTAAATTAAAGCATTCAATCTTAAATATGAACAGGAGGATAGTCCAAGATTCATATTGACATTATTACTAAAATACAGCTTGAATCCAAGACAACTTTTTTGTGTTTACAAAATGACCCAAACAAAACTTTTTTTTTATTGTTCACCTTCTCGCCTGAATATAGATTTTGCCCTTTTTCATATCCTGAGGATATCGGCGAAGATGTCGTAGTACCCGTCAACGTTATCCAAGTGACGAAACATAAATTTTTGTATTTCACAGCACCAACTACTACCAGTGTACGTGGCCAAACCAAATATATTTAATAAAATTAATAAATATGTATACCGACCTGCCGGGATTGGAATCCGAGACCTTCTGCACCGCAAGCAAGTTCTACGCCACGGCGCCACGGGCCACCATTCTCTGGATCCTATGGCTTCTCACGACCACATTTTTTAGCTTAAGGCTGTTGCGTTTTCCAAATTCTGTATTGCCAAGGATCTAGTAACCCCACTTTGTTCTACCACTACTTGCACGAGTTCTAAAAAATGACTTCATATGTATCTATGTGTATGTTTGCTCCAAACTTCTTAATGTTGATTAGACTGAACTTTGAAATTTAAATTTTTAATATTACTAGATCTAGAAATTTTATTCATTTCTGTACGTGTACATACATCTGTTTTCGCTTATTTTCTCTTTGCCCTGTCTTATGTACAAAATGGGTAGTTACCTTTATGGATAAGATTAATAACCGGTCAAGTGCAAGTTGGACTTGTGCAATTAGTGTTCCGTCCGTTGATTGCTTTTAAAATTAAATTTTTTATTGCAGAAATATAAAATGATCAGTGACTTCACAAAACACATCCTAAATGAGTTTTCAACAAAGTTTTTTCCGATCTTTACTGAAAACTGATGACCTTGAAATATTTTTTTTTTTTTATATATATACCAGATAAATTATTAAAGTTAATGCACTCGTTATAATTTTCGCTACACCCTGTAGACAATATTATAGTTTTTTCAAAATTTTTTAATTCGTACTTTTCGTACTTTTCGCACTTTTTTAAAAATAATACAAAGCGAAGTGTGCGCAAGTATTACATTATATATATTTTTGAACTCGCCTTTTTACAAGCTTTTATTTGACTCGATGATCTAATAAAAAATTGTTTCCTTCACTTCCGATTTCATCCCCCAAAACTAATCCCTTAAATCACAATTTAACTTTCAAAACTACACGGCTCCGATGAGACCATCAATTCTTATATTAGTGCCAAATTTCAACTTTCTATGTCACATAGTTTCGGAGAAAATCGGATATAACACAGACGGACAACGAAGTGATCATATAAGTGTTCCTTACGAAACACTAAAAATGAATAATGTTTGTCTAGTGCTACTGTTAGTTTAAGTTTTAATATTTATATTATCATTTTTAATCTGAAATTTTATTTTTAGTGTTATGTTATCTAATATGCGTGTCTGTTTCTCCCATTGCCTTCTACCTGTAAGTTACGATTTTATTTTTTAGGCTTAGTACCTCTAAGAAAGTTAAGGTAGTAAGTAATAGGTTAAAGAAATCACTTACAGCCATCCTTGGTGATGGTCTAAGACTGAAACGCGTAGGCTGTTATTAAAAATAAATAAGTTAATTAATTAATTAAACCTACTCTTTACCCTCCAATCAGCTCTTACTTTCTCTCTACTAGACTTCGTTTATGTAAGGGATTAGCGGAAATACCCCGTTTTTGAACAAAAATACCTTCTTTAGGTCTCTTCTTAATTTATCCATACCTGAACGAGATGTTTTCTATTTCTGTGATCCTTTTAAATATTCCTGCTTACCATTACAAATAATTGGCATAACTACCGTCATATCCATTAAATAGTTTGAAACTAAAATCCCAAAACTATGTGAATAACGTCAAGATAGACAACTCATCGGTCCTGTAACCGCCGAATTTTAATAAACTAGTAAAGGGAAAGGGTTTAATGTTATCCGGAATTAATTACTTGCAGGTTTTAACCGACGACAGCCAGCACGCGCAGGGCGCCTAATAAGGGCTCGTCCCTTTGTGTGTTTAGGCCGCGGGTGATTAAAATGTTAGGTCGACGCCATTGACCAGATAAAGACAACGTGTGACACTTTGAAATCACTGAATTGTTAGGAGTGAGTGACGAGTTTACGAACGCTTAATAAATATCTTTATACAATTTGACATTAGGATAACAATTTGTTTCAACCTCTTCTCGATATGCAAACTAACAAATATATATTTTTAAGGACTGTATTGGAAAAAAAACTCGCCTGTAATTTTAAAATGTCTGTGCATTAGTATGTATGGCATTCAAATCCCATCACCACACTTTTTTTTATTAATTTCTTTTTTTTTGGCATTGTAATACTTAGAATAAAACAATATTTAAATATTTATATAATCAAGTATAGCACATAATAAAGATGAATAAAATATTCAAAAATTATTTAAATTAATTGATGATATTTAAAAATCGTGGATAAGCATATTGCTGGCATCACAAATAAATTTAAATAATTTTTGAATATTTTATTCAACTTCGTTATATGCCATACTTACATTCATATAAATATTCACACACTTTTTGCCTGGTAATCTGTGTTTTAATAAAACGGTAGCATTAAAAACAAGTTAAAGAAAAAATATAGCTGTATATAGTCAACTTCATAGAGAGGGAATCTAATTTTAATGTCCAAAACACCTTAAATTAATTAGACAAAGGGGATATTGTTGATTATTGATTACCTTCAAAATTTTTCGTGATAATTTTTTTTTTTATGTTGTGAAACATAATTTCATCCAGTTAAATTTTGGATAAATTAAATAAAAAGTTAACAAAAACTGACTCAGTAAAACAAAGATTTTCATTGATTGAAGCGTACAAAATACATTTCGGTTTAACTGAAGAAAAAGTTGAACAAATTATTTTTTATACAACGTACAGCTCATAACCTAGTAATGAATTACATTATGTTTCTAAAAAGTATTTGCCTACTTAGTTATTTCAGTCCCAAGACAACAAAAAACGCAGATATTTTTTTTTTTTTTAATTTTAATGAATTATTATTTATTTTCACATTATTTACAGTCTAGAAAATCAGAAAAATATTCATGATTTTCCAGGATTTTTCTTATCTATGTGACTTCCTTTGTTTTAATTACCGCTTTACAGAGTTTCGGCATTCTGTCTGTTTCTTCAGAGTTTTCTTCCGTAATTTTAGCCCATTCTGCTTGTAAAAGTTACCACAAGTGATTTTCTGATGTTGGATTGAGTTTTCGAACACACCTGTCCAAATGGTCCCACAGCAATTCGATGGGGTTCAAGCCGGGTGATTGTGGAGGCCAAGTCGTCACTTCCAGAAAGTCATCGGATTTCCATTGGTTCAAAAGTGCTCTAATTTGTTTAGCAGAATGTTTAAGGTCGTTGCAAAGCTGAAAAATAAATTTTCCCTGAAAAATATCTCTTCCAGAAGGAAGCATTTGAGTTAGCAAAATTTCTTGATACTGTTCTTTTCGCATGATTCCTTTTATCCTAAAGATTTTTCCAACTTTACCATTGCCAAAACAACCACAAACCATTACTGAAGATCCACGATGTTTTACTGTAGGCTTCCAACATCCTCTCTCCAGCTGACCGCAGCACGTCAACTCGTCGATTTGAACCAAAACTTTCGAATTTAGATTCGTCGCTCTAAAGGATGGAATTCCATTGTTCTGATGTCCAATTTTCATGTTCTCAGGCCCATTCTAATCGTTTACGTTTATTCACTTTCCTAAGAAGTGGTTTCCTCACTGCAACTCTCCCGTGTAGTTCACCTTCTGCTAACCTGTTCTTTACGGTTGTCGCGCTGATGGAGATGGGCCGCTCCAGGTTTACTTGAGTCGTGATTTCTGCTGCGGTTAGGCGGCGATTACGTCTGCTGGACATTGTTATAGCTCTGTCTTCAGCGGGAGTCGTTTTTCGAGACCTTCCTGAATGTTTTTGAATTCCATGTCCCGCAGAAATGTAGTCCACCGTTCTCCTTGGCATTCGCATATCACTCGGGATTTGTCGAATCGAGTGACCATTTTGATGTCTCGCAATTATCAGAGCCCGATATTCAACGGAAACTTTGGCATTTTCACAAAACAATTGAGCTTGTATCAATAACAAAGTACTATTTGCGAATGGTTAATTTCGAAAAGGGCAAATGGTATTTATAGCATAGTTTTTATCATAAAATGTCACTAGGAATTTCCATAATTCCTATAAACTTGAAATGGGTTTCCTACTTCGACTGGAATTCTCAGAAATCGCCTCAATACGGAAATTTGTTCTAATTGGTTTTTAATTTGTAATTTTACCAAAAAGGCTTATCTAATATAATAAAAGGGTTTAATTAGGTATTAAATTTTGACAGTTACATTGAAATTTCTAGGTGAGCAAATACTTAAATACTTTCTGACGGTAGTATATATATATACATATATATATATATATAATATAATTAAGAAAAAACTCGCGAAAGAATCTCTTAAAAAGTTCACAATACAAAAGGTTTCTTTAAAAAGAACAAAGAACTAAAAGTCTTAATACCCGACAAATGAAATAAAATCCTTGTAGTTTATTCTACCGAGTATGACGAACTACAATAAGTTCTTTGTGGCGAGATATTAATCCAAAAACAAAATTGAGCAAAGAAAAGGCTTTCAAGATGTGAAGATTGATATTTCTCTCTGCACACTATTTCTATTAAAACTGGTGAAAAATAACATATTTTGGATTCCTTGTAAATAATTATTCTTATAATTTATTCTTCAGTTCGTTCAAACAATAAAAAAAATTTTAATGATAGTGAAACTATACAATATTTGTTGACTCTTCCCACATCCACCCTCTTCGCTTTAAGCGATATCCCGCAAAAGCCTTCCTTTCATAGTTCAAGTAGGAAGGTCTTTTTTTAGGTTATCTGCCTAACCATGAAAATAACTTCATACAAAAAAATTGTTGGTTGTCAAGCTTATCGGATTTTTAGTTTTTTTTTTCGAGAAATGAGTTGGAGAAATTAATTTGGATCATTGCAATAATAAAGTTCCTCCCTAAAGAGAGAAATGGGCCGAAAGTTATTAATAAATGACTGTCAGTACAATTTTTAACAGTTTTGATGGAGCTGAGACTCAATTCAGGATGACCCCAGATCTTCTTCTTGTGCCGACCCGTTATCGGATATTGGCGATCATCCTGGCTACTAGGACTTTGTCTACAGCTGCCCGGAATAGCCCGTTGTTGTTGTTCAGAACCATGTTCGCTGGTTTTTCAGCCACGAAACACGTCTCCTGCCTTGTCCTCTTCTTCTGTCTACCTTGTCCTACAGTTGGAGTAGACCATATATTTCCTCGTTTCGTATGATGTGGCCCAGATCTTCGAGTTTTTTTATTTTAATTGTTTTAACAATTTCCAGGTCTTTGTTTAAGAGTTCTAGCCCTCTCTTGTTGGTAGTGTGCTCTGTACAAGATAGTCTATGCATGCGCCTGTAGAGCCACATTTCGGATGCTTCCAATCTTTTACACAATGCCGTAGTTACAGACCAAGGCTCCGCCCCATACAGAAGCACTGGAAAGACATTTAAGAAGTCTTATTTTGATTTTTAAACTGAGATCATGACTTCTGAACACTTTAGCCATTTTGGCATGTATAGGCTGCTCTCGCTTTTTCTATTCTGCATCGAATCTCCAGTGAGTGGTCCCATTCTTCATTTACTGTGGTACCCAAATAGCAAAAGGTATTGACTCTATCAATCTTTTGGTTGCTAATATAGAGCTATCTTGCAAGTCGCTGCAGGTTTTAGGAGCTGTTTCCTTGGGTATGGTTATGAATGTATATTTAAGCCGTTCAGAAGGCACCCTTTCGGTATTCTATATTTTATTGAATAAGTTTATGAGCCTTCGTATGTTATTGTTATCTAGTAGTTTTTAAAATTCTCCATGTGTTTCATCGGGACTAGGAGACCCTAGATCAGAAAGACCAACTGAGATAAGATCTGAGGACTTCTTGAGGATTTGCTACTGTCTGATCAATGAATAAAAAAACTCCTAGTGCAGACTAAAGAAGCTTGAGTCTCTGTCACTACATTTTCAATTTTATCCTTAAGATTTATGGATAAAAAAAGTTCCTGTACGATTAATCCCTAAACTGCTTACACCAGAGCAGGAACTGGTGAAAAAAGAAATTACTCAAGAATATTTGACCGCTTTAAAGAACGACGAGTTATTTTTCGCGAATTATCCGAGACTTGAGTATTCTACTGGGGCCTTCCCACGAAGCAGGAGTCGATACCGTACGTTCATAAGGGCTCTCTCCCTCCAAAGAGGGCGGAAAGTTGATTGATTTTTTGGGACTGCAAAAGAATTTTTTTATGGAACCTATGGAAATAGGGTCCACAGCGTATTAATGTAGACGATAATTATGTAGAATTTTTGTAAGGACTGCGTGTTTTCCGTCATAGTTAGATAGATACCTTAAGAAACACCTTCATATTGTATATACTACAAACTTCAAATTGATATCTCATTTCGTTTGGAAGTTACCGTGCCAACAGGTAGACAGACAGGCCGCCTAAAATTTAAAACTGTGTGTTTCGTGCTTTAGGAACCCCGAAAGGTGAAGAAATAGAAGAATCACGAAAGGTGACCTTTTCTCTTAGTAAGCAAAATTATATTTAGAAGAAAGTTCTTTTTTCGTATGTCCTGAATGAAAAAAAAAATATAAAGGAATACTTCGCTTTCAAAGTAAAACTGTTGCATACAAATATATTGAAACAAAGGCCTTATTTACAGCGCTCTAAGTTTTTAAATCCTTTTAAAGTGTAGTAGTAGTGAAGTTAAAACTTGTTTATGCTTCGTATATTTTTTGCCTCCGGAAATGTCAATTAAATTAGAGATTCTTTTTGGTCAGAATATATTGAAAGCGAGTAAATATTTTAGAATAGTGGAAAACTTTTGAAGCTGTAATGTGGTTTTACATCCGCATTAATTGTCTTTTTTTAATTAAATTGGAATATAAAAGTAATAAAGAATATAGAAAAAAATAACAATTTTTATTTAACAGAAATTGTTTGTATGTCATTAGATAGGTATGAAAAGTTGACGTGCTTTCAAAAAATTGGTGTTACTTAGTTCGGCACCTGAAAGTTTTTTAGTATCTAGCTTTATTAAGATATATCGCTTGTTTTTGACCGTACAATGGAAATCTGAGATGGTATCTTTCCATGAAAATTAACAGTGTGACTGTAAAGCAAAGAGCTCAGTTAACAAGATGGCGTTTTCAGTAAAGGACACTTGGGACGGCTTCTTTGCATCTTCGATCAAACGAATATATGCCGATACAAAGACATTTCTTCGACAACCCATGTAAGCTAACGTCCCAAGTTTTTAAACCTTAGCAAAACTCGTTTATACTTTGTATTATATATTTTTAGTCTTTGAAAAAAACCAATTAATTTAGATATTCTTTTTGGTCAGCCTATATTAAACCTGAAATATTTTCGAAGTCGTAAGGTGCTTGAATTTAAATTTTTCAATTTAATTTTATTACAAGAGCAGTAAAAAATATAGTACAAAATTTAGATTTCACAATTCTTTTGTATATGATAGCTTTCTTTCTGTTTAAGAATTATAATATTTTTGCGTATGCCAAACATTTTATGTATGTATATGTATATGTATATGTATATATATATATATATATATATATATATATATATATATATATATATATATATATATACATATGCATATATATATATATATATATATATATATATATATATATATATATATAATATATATATATATATATATATTATATATATTCTTTTGTCTCTTTCACCACACAGTGTACAGGCAAAACAGTCATTAATTAAAATATTCAAAATATGTATGTATATACTCAGGACGCATAGAGAGCGGTATAGCACTGCCAGTCGTGGTAAATATGCACTTTTTTTGAAGATGTTTGTTACCTTTAGGAACTTCTCTCTAGAAGAAGATAGAGGATATACGGTTTATTTTAAAATTAATTGTAATTTATGTTATATAATAAGATGTCCATCTTTTTATTTTCGAAAAACATATATGAGAAGAATGAAATGAATTACACACACAATGAGAAGAAGAAGAAAAGAAAAAAAGAAATGTAACAAAAAAGGGAAGAAAAAAGGGGGAAATATATTTTATGCTAAGTTTGGGGGTAGCTGAAGGCATCTCACTTCCTCCTATTACTAATCTGAAGTAGGTTAGATTAAATTACGTTTAAATGTTGAACATCTGATCTTTTGGTCATGCAATTTTTTTGGTTATTGATGTAAACCATTTCAAGAAAATTTCTTTTAAAGTAGTTTTTTTTCAAAATATATTATTTTTACGTTTTCAAAATCAGGCGAGTGGCCGGTATTATTTGTGTATTGAGACAGGGCACAAGCATCTGGTCTCAGTCTGATATCACTTCTATCTGATGCCAGTCTATCCTTTAAGCACCTGGAAGTCTGTCCTATATATTTTTTATCACAGTTATGGCAACTACTGGCATCACATGAAAGTGATATCAGACTGAGACCAGATGCTTGTGCCCTGTCTCAACACACAAATAATACCGGCCACTTGCCTGATTTTGAAAAAAAACTACTTTAAAAGAAATTTTCTTGAAATGGTTTACATCAATAACCAAAAAAAAACGCATGAACAAAAGATCAGATGTTCAACATTTTAACCTACTTCAGATTAGTAATAGGGAGAAATTGAGATGCCTTCAGCTACCCCAAACTTAGCATAAAATGTATTTTCCCCTTTTTTCTTCTTTTCCTTTTTTTCTTCTCTTTTTTTACATTTCTTTTTTTCTTTTCTTCTTCTTCTCACTGTGTGTGTAATTAATTTCATTCTTCTCATATATGTTTTTCGAAAATAAAAGATGGACATCTTATTATAAACATAAATTAATAATTAATTTATAAATTAATTACCGTATATCCTCCATCTTCATCTAGAGAGAAATTCCTAAATCTAACAAACATCTTCAAAAAAAAAGTGCATATTTACCACGACTGGCAGTGCTATGCGGCTCGCTGTGCGTCCTGAGTATATACATGTATAATGGTGTTAAATTTTGAATATTTTAATTAATGACTGTTTTTCCTTTTGAATGTTTTATTGTTTACATGTACACTGTGTGGTTGGAAGAGACAAAAGGTTTTTTTTTGAGAAAGAAGGAATGTTGGAAGAGTCTAGTTTATGTTTGTAACCTCACTTGCAGTAAGTTTTTTAATAATTTTTCTTTTTTAAAGCCTTTTTTTAATGACCACCGTCCCCTTTTGTAGAGTGACTGAAGAAGGATTGAATATATCCGAAAGCTTTCACTAAGTAAAAAGAGTATTATTTTTTGTGAATGCCCTAGAAAATACTTCATAATCTGGATGAAACCCGGCGAAATTCACAATTATTGTTGAAATACACAGCCGTGAAATTGATAAACTCATATATATATATATATATATATATATATATATATATATATATATATATATATATATATATATAATATACAATTATGGCTTCCCACAAATTGAATTTTTCCGTGTGAATGAACTAGTATATGGTAAAGACCTGACTTTAGGTTACTTGAAGTCTGTTCTCGTTATGCCTATAAAAGGGACCAATATTAAAATTACTTACACTTCACCTCAGTAATTCAACGTGTACTAAAAGCACTGGTATAAGGTGCAGATAAATGGAGATGTTGTTATTGGATGGTTTTCGTCTTTTTGTCAGTAGTTCATACAATTTACACCTTAAGTTATCAGACAAAGTGTAGTTCAGAATATCATTTTCCTGTCATATTAATTTTCAAAATGATTAATTGCTTTGGTATTTAACTTCATTTTTAATTCCTTTTAATTCACATAAAAGTAAATTAATAAATTTATTTTCGCATTACTCAATTTAAGTTATTTAGTGCCCAATTACTGCAAGTTATTTTAAACATTTACCTAATATAACTGGCGACAGTGAAGGAAAACTTTTGATTAATTTGTTTATTTTATTTTCGAGAGCTTTCACATTGTTTAGTTATATCATTATAAATGCATGTCATAAAAGTAAATCACGAAAAGTTTTAATTTTGTATTTCCTTCTATGCTCCGTATAGCTTTTATATTAAAATTTAATTAAAGAGACAATTTATTTATTCATGCGCATTTAAGAGCGCATTATAACTTGGAAAGTTTGTCATTGCTTTTAAAATATTTGCTCGTTTTCAACATGGACTGGCCAAAGAGAATGTCTAATTTAATTTAATTGAGATTTTCAGGGACAGAAAAAATCCACAAAGTCTAAACAAGTTTTGATATACTCTAAAGGGATTTTAAAACACCGAACTTCGAACATCGAGTCTTTACTTAAATATATTTGATTAACCATTAGCTTTACTTCCAAAGTAAACAAACCTTTTTTTATAAAAGTAGTAAATACTAAATTGTTTGTCGTTCTCAAAAATATAAACAACACTAAAGTGCCTTAAAACATAATATATTTTTTATTTTTTAAATAACTGTTTCTTAAATATTTGGTCTACTAGTATTCCAAATTCCAGTTCCAAAGTTCATAATACACAAAATGTAAGCAATCTTCCGCCTATTTCTGTATTTTCCATAATATCTGAAATCTTAAAACGTGCAATATTAAGTGAAGTATTAGAATATTCTAACAAATATACTATTTTATTTAGTAATCAACCAGGTTAGGGAAATGATTAAGTACAGCAACTTTACTTTGAAAACTTCGAGATAATATAATGGATAACTGGAATTCAGGTTTTGCCAGTAATATAGTTTTCCTTAATCTAGCTAAAGTTTTTGAATCATTACATGTTACTATAAAGACTTGTTATTGGTTTGCTATTTATGTATTTGACAGTATTAAAATTACAAGAATTTTATACGGGTTGGAGTCGATATTTCTAATTTTTTATCAGTATCTAATAGTGTGTCTTAAAAAGTTATTCATTCCATTATCTTAAGTAATTTTTAGTTTTATCTGTCAAAGACGAATATTTGTAAGCCTTTGCTGGCGATGCTCAAATTTACCATCCAGTCAACTATAGTCCCAAAAATTATGTTTCTTTAATTTATGAAAATCTGCATAATATTTTTAAAATTGTAAATGATCTTGACTTAAAGGTAAATTCGACAAACACTAATGTATTTTTAATTGACCATAAAATATTATAAGCACTTAATAAAAATTTATTCTGACTTTAGTGATAATTTTACAATGCGAGCAATAAAATCTAGAAAAACTGGTGTAATTTTTGATCAGTATTTAAATTAAATTGAAAACTATAGATTACATTATTTTAAAAGGTTGAAAATTATGTGATATAATATAGCATCAAAACATTAATTGTGAGGCCAAACAAGAACCTTAAATTTTACACAAAATTTATATCACCCTTTCAAGAGGCGTCATGTTAATAAAACTATAGAATAGACACGATATTCACTTAAATTATTCTATAAATAACTTAGGGGGGGCGATACAATTAGAAGACCAAAAAAAAACATGATTTTTCTGGAATTGTTTTCAGGCGGAAAGAATAAATTGACACTTTTGTAAGTATGCTGTTTATTTAAATATACTTTCAGCTTAATAAATGTATTTTTTTTTACAAATAATTAAAATATTCATGATTGTGGTGGCATATTTTCAGCGCATCCAATCAGTAGTTATGCGTTTGCGGGCAAAGTAGTATCTGCTGTATTGATCTGAAAAAGGCCAGTTTAAAATATATAACGTTTTATATTTGTAGCTTCTATATATACCTAAAAAAATTTAAAAAAATGAAAATTCAGAATGTTGTGCGATTTTTTCACTTTTTTTTGACTATTTTTTCAATAAAAGAGTTTTTTTAGGTCCTTTTTCCAAAACATTTAGGTTCGCTTAGAAGATAGTAATGTTATAAAGTAATTATCAAAATTTTATTAAGATCGGTTGAATAGTTTTTTAAATGAGAATTCTCGCAAGTTTTGAAAATGTGGTTTCGAAAAAAACACATTTAAAGTTTCGGTGAGTGAAAACTAGTTATTATCTCCAACTTACCGTTTAATCGGCGATTCCAGGGCTATACGATAACCCCTCGGCCTCTTCAAAGAAATTAGTAGTAACGATCTAAGCAGCTGTGATACAAATATATTAGAAATTAAGGCCCCCTGAGCATTTGCATATACATGCTAATTTGACTCGAGGAAAAAATGCTGCTCGAATTTTCGTCCTATTTATATACTATAACTTCTTTGAAAGTCATATAATATTTTATGCAAAAAAAATTGTTTTGATTTTTTGGTAGCTCTAATTGTAGCGCCGTCCTTAATAATTTAGACATAAAAACCTAACTCCTTTTTTAATTAAATTATACGAAGAAATAGAATTAAATCATCACAAAAAAATCAAAATAATTTATGCATCAAACTGGGAAATACAAATCTATATTTGTCCAATACAAGGCTTTTTAGATACTGCTTATAACTTCTGCACATCAATCATTGCATGATAAGCTGGATGTTTAGCTGGTGTGCCATAATCATACGTTTTCTTTTACTAGAGAAACGTATTATTTTTTAGATATTTCATGTGTTGGAATAGAAAAGGAGTGGCACCTAGAAAGTTGCGAATACGATGAGTTGCATTGAGTTACAATAATATCTGAAGACCGTAACAATATATCTTCTAATCTAAAAAATTGAGTTATAGTAGAATTTGATTTATTATTAAGCATAATCCTGCTCATTTGTGCAGATTATTATGTTATTGTCATTTTTTTATAAACATGCGTTAATCGTTATTTGTTACTGCTCTTATATATATATATATATATATATATATATATATATATATATATATATATATATATATAATCCGTTTGTCTAACGATGAATTGGTATGACGTTTCGCCAAAATCTCATTTGGAATTTTCAAGTACTTTTACTGCTGCTGCTATTCGATGTAGTAGCAGCAGCAGCAAGAGCACTTGAAAATGTCAAATGATTTTGGCGGAACGTCGTGCAAATTTATTGTTAGACGAACGGATTGAAACCCGGAATTTTGGAATGTATTACATTTCGCCATCCGTGAAAACCTCTATTGTAACATATATATATATATATATATATATATATATATATATATATATATATATATATATATATATATATATATATATGTATATTTCTATTTATATATATATATATATATATATATATATATATATTATTTATTTATTTATTTATTTATTTTTTTATTTGTTATTGTCAAAAATAGAGTTCTTTATTATTATATAACCTGGATTTTTTAATTAAAAATATTAAACTTTAGATCATTAGAACTTCAGCAAAGGATAGATGTACATACTAAATGCCGGGCTTCCATCTCCGCGTCCAGTGGAACATGACCCAGTGGAGCATGAGGTAAATTTACGCGAAACGAGCGAACAGTGATTTATTTTAAATATTATTTGTTTTACATTGTGACACTGGAAATCAATATTTTGGTTCATCCTTCGTAATAATAAGTTTATTTTGTCATCTTTATGGCTTTTGTATTAAAATCGATGATATCCTCATTATTTGCGATAATCTGGATGGTCTTCAACAGCTAGTGAATAGAGTTAGCGAGGCTGAACGGGGTCTTAACATCAATGTCAGCAAAACCAAGTTCATGGTGTTTGGTCGAGATCAGTACGAGGATCCAAAATTTACACTGAACGTTGCACTGATTGAACGGGCTCGTACTAGTTTTAGAAAGATGAACGCTCTTCTTTGCAATGACAATCTAAACCTGAAACTAAGACAGCGGATGGTCATATGTTACATCTGGTCGGTGCTACTGTATGAGGTAGAGTACTGGACCATAATAACCATGTTGAATCGACTAGAAGCATGTGACAAAATGTGGATTCATTGCAGGATGCTTCGAGTAACTTAGACTAACTTGCTGATGAATGAGGAGGTCTTAAGAAGGGCAAATTCAGAAAGATTACTGATCACCACCGTAAAATGTCGCAAAATTGCTTACCCTGGACATGTATTACGTGGAGAAAAATACTATTACCTCCTGCTGTTAATTATCAAGGGAAGTATTGAAGGCGTGGATTGGTAGAAAACAGATGTCCTGGCTAAAGAATATCAGAAAATGGACAGGCATACGAAAAGCTGAGGATCTCTTTAGACTGGCTGAGGACAGAGAATCATCGCCAACTTCCTAGTGGCCAGATATGGCACATAAAGAAGAAGATTAAAATTTAATTCTAAAAAATTTACGGTTTGTTATTTAGATCTAAAAGGGCATTTAAATTCGAAAGTTTCACACTGTGCAGGATAACTGAGAATAACTAATTTAATTTAGGTTTCTAGCGATACAAAAATATTCAAAGTAATAAACAACTTACGGATTTAGAATCTTGGAACTTTGTAAATTATGTCCCGACTTAAACATCTCTTTATAAATAAAATATTCGTCGGAATATGAATAAAATATGGAACTGGTGCCTGGATTATAAAAACACAAAAAACAAAATGCTTTGAAAAAGCTCGGCACAAAGATTATAAAACTGATAGTATTAGTATGCTTAACTTCTTGTTCGTATTTAAATTAAGTGCCGAACCCAATAGAATAAAGTATCTCGACATAACCATACCGTATTCTGCATGATTAATTTTCTTGCAATTACTTTGCGCTGACTTTATGCTATCTATTGAAAAATAATTAAGATTATTTTAGTAGAGCCTGTTCTGGAAATACAGAATTTTCAAAAAACGAAACAAATATTCAAGCATTCGATTCAAATTTAATGAACTGATAAAATGTTATTACTCTTGGTTTTAAGATATTAGTAATATTATAAAAAAAAAAACAAATTATGGGAAAAAATAAAATAATACTGAAAGAGGATAAAATTAGAAAAAAAAAATAGTAACTGATTTAATCAGTATGTGTTTCGAAAGTTCTAAAAAATATTGAATTTCACTTTTCCACAGTAATAAACGACTTTATCTAAGAATTACAATTTATTATTTACAATAAAGCGTAGAACAGAGGCAAGACTTCCGAGGTATTTACCGAAGAATAACGTTTTCTTCTACATACGATTTCGATTAAATTGAAGGAAATGAAAAAATAACACAGTTTTTAGATCCCGAGAACCCGGAAACTGACGTATAACATGATATATTCCAAGCAACCGCTCCTAATTCCTCTCTCTCATTCCTTCAAATCCTTATACATGTAACAGGTGCTACTATTTTAAAAGTGATTCATAACAGACCCTACAATAAATGAGAAATGAAAAATTAATTATCACGCAGGATGAAAAGTTTTTTGTCTGACACTTAGATGTCGCTCTTTTCGAAAAATCCATATGATTTTTAGGAAGTACCAACCTTCAAACGATACTTGTCAAAATTTCATGACATTTCGACGATTAGTTTACAAGTTACAGTGGTTTTAGTCACGCTACTTTTGATATTTTCAAAACAATGGAAAAAATCGAATTTCGTGTGTTGATTAAACACTATTTTTTAATGGGGAAAAATACCCTTCAAGCAAAGCAATGGCTTGATAAGTGTTACGGTGACTCTGCCCCTGGAAAATCACTCATCATTTACTGGTATGCTGAATTTAAACTCGGTCGTACAGATATAAATGATGCCGAACGCTCTGGACGCCCAAATCCACAAAATTGTTTTGGATGACCGTAAAGTGAAATTCCATGAGATAGCTGACACCCTGAAGATATTAAAAGAACGTTTTGCTTATATTTTGCATGAACATTTGGGCATGACAAAGCTCTGTTCGAAATAGGTACCGCGTTTGCTCATAGTAGACCAAAAACAACAACGTGTTGATGATTCTGAGCGGTGTTTGGACCGGTTTAAACGCAATGAAAAAGATTTTTTCATGCGATATGTGACAATGGATGAAACATGGATCCACCACTACACACCGGAATTAAATCGGCAGTCAGCTGAGTGGACAGCAGCCGGTGAAAACCGCCCGAAGCGACGAAAGACACACCAGTCGGCTGGGAAGGTTTTGACCTCTGCATTTTGGGATGCACATGGAATAATTTTCATCGACCATGCTGAGAAGGGAAAAACTATCAATAGCGAATAATATATAAAGTTATTGGTATGTTTGAAGGTAGAAATCGCGAAGAATCAGCCCCAAATGAACAAGACAAAAAGTGTTCTTTCATCAAGATAATGCACCGTGTCACAAGTCAATGGTTATGATGGCAAAATTGCATGAATTGAAGTTCGAATTGCTTCCTCATCCCCCGTATTCTCGAGATTTGCGAGCTTTATTGGAAAAAATTACATTGCTCCAGTCTTGATGTGTGTTTTTCTCTACCCACGCGAGTCGTTTTTTTCTGTGTTTTTCTCTCAGCACTTCAAATCGTCAGCCCGGAGATGAGTGGAAATAGTTTCATACGATATATTCAAACCTCTCTGCTTTAGGTTTTGCGCCCCTTGGTGCAAAGTTAATTGAGGATTTCGGGAAAACATAATAATGTACCAGTTAACCATAAATAAGATTAGCCTACCATGACCTGAACTAACCTCAAAAAACAAATTATTTATTGACTACAAGTTATAAGCGACACCACAGTAAACATAAAATACAGTAGGGACGCTCAAGAAAACTTTTAGGTCCTGTTTTTTTTTATCGCGCATGCGTCCCCTGTTATACCAACAACATCGCTGCCAGCACGGTCGCCGGTTATGTTTACATCTGGATTTCAAGGAGAATCTTTTTATAATGTGCTCGGAAATTCATTATTAATAAATTTTCGATAAGTAAATGAATCGTTTGACATTATAATTGAAAATAATTATAAATAACCGGTCAAGTGCAAGTTGAACTTGCGCAATTAGTGTTCCGTACGTTGGTTGCTTTTGAAATAAAAAATTTTGTTACGGAGGTATCAAATAATAAAATTTATATACCAGATAAGTATATATATATATATATATATATATATATATATATATATATATATATATATATATATATATATACATATATATATATATATATATATATATATATATATATATATACATATATATATATATATATATATATATATATATATATATATATATATATATATATATATTTTACTCGTGTTTTCACAAGCTTTCATTTGACACTACACTCGATGATCTAGTAAAAAATTTTTTTCACTTCCGATTTCACCCCCCAAAACTAACCCTTAAGTCAAAATTTAATTTTCAAAACTACATGGCTCTGATAAGGTCATCAATTCCTATATTATTACCAAATTTCAACTTTCTACGACAAATAGTTTCCGAGAAAATCGGGTATGATGGACGGACAGACAGATAGACAGACACCGAAGTCATCTTATAAGTGTTCCATACGGAACACTAAAAAGGTGTCAAGAGGAAGTTTTTGTTGTGCAGTTTGTGCTTGTAAAAATATATCTGGTATCCCCCAAGGAGTTTTTTTTTAGATTTCCTAAAGATCCTAGAAGGTAATTTATCCATAATTCTTTTTTTCTATTATCAATATATTATATAAAGATTATAATAATTGTGTTTTGATATTAGAGATACATTTTATTTGCAAAACAGTTTATGTTTTATTATTGTTAAGTATTGAATTATGTTATTCCACTTGTATTTTTTTTCTGAATTCAGGGCTGATTGTTTACTAGACTTAAGTTATATTATCTGCTAGAATTTGCCAACCAAAACTTTCAAAACTCAATCTGGGCATGCAAAAGTAGTAATTCTCCAGCATTTAATTTTTTTTATATAAGTAGTATATAGGCACGAAAAGTCATTAGGTGTATAAAAATTATTATATAAGATTTAACTAATGATAAAATAGAGTGTGTTCACTTCATTTTTAAGTTAGAAGAGAAGCGATCTCATCTTAAAATGATAATTATAATTATTTTCAATCTCTCCAGATTACTGGGATACGCTGAAATAAAAGGAGCATGATTGTTGACATTATACGCTCCAAACTGAAGGTGTGCAGACATATATTCTCAAAGTGAACATTTTTCCCCCGGACAATATCTCTAATAGTTGAGAAATATAAATTCAACAATGATATATTTAAATGAATAACGTGCAAAAAGCGTTGAAACCTTGTATTTTTACCTTTTTTTCCTGTTTTTTTTTTTATATCTGTTTTTAATAAGAACTCGATAAAAGGAGTTTCCAAAAAAAAAGTATTCTCGTTTTTTCTTCAGCAAAATTCATTTTTATTCTACAGAAGAGGATTTTTTTGCAAAAAGGAATTTAAATATTTCATAAACTCGCGGATATCTTACCACCAATATGGCGACAGGTCATGTGATCATTGCAACTCTCGAACCCTTGAGATCAAAGGTGTCTAGTCGGACTATCGCTGGTGTGTTTTATATTTACTGTAGCTACACGTTTTTACTTGACTGACTATAATATTAATTTAATCGTGATGGTCTCCACGTATTAATCAGTACCTTACTAGGAAGCGAACAGAAGTCGACAACTAATATTAATAATAAAAATAATAATTCTTCTAATCCATTTAGGTGTATATGTTTTCAATATTTCATGATTTATTTTATTTTGTGTGGATGCACTCTTTGATTATCAGACATTTTAATTTAAAATTAATTTGGGATAAAATCGTAAACCAGGAAAAGGATACGCCCTACATAAGATTAAAACGTTGCCTTAATACATTTAAATTTTGCAATGTTCTCCTGCATGCATGATGAGTTTGTTTAAGCGGATTTCGTATCTTAATAAATTATTGCGAATGAATTGCGTTTGAGTACGTTTGTTTTATTTTACATACAACTTTTTTTTTCTATGATGACTTTTATTAACTTGGATAGTGTGGGTAGATCGGTAGTTCTAGGGTTTATTTACTGTATGACTTCGGTTTAAAATGGCGCACAATGGGCTGAATCTCGATTCTAGCTGGACAAAATTTAAAAATAAAGAAAATGTTTCTTAAGAGTTTAGTAAACTCAATTCCACCCTCACTTTATTATTATAGCAAATAATAGTGTGTAAAAAGTTACTGTGTAAACGGTCGAATGCGAGTAAAGCGTGAGACGCTCTCACGGTACATTTATGTGACCTTCCTTTATATTATTTGTACAGTGACAGGATTGTTTATTTTCGTTTCAGTATACATTTTTCTGGTTTAGATACATTCTGAGAAGAAGTTTCAAGCACTGGAAACATCCAAAGAGGTAAGTTCATACCATTACAATGTGAGTTCTAAAATATCTTGAACGATTCAATATTATACCAACCAATATGGTTTTCGTAAACATAGATCAACAGATCTTCTGACTTATGTAACACATGTTTGGAACAACGCAATTGAACACTTTGGAGAATCTCGAGCGGTTGCTCTTGACATATCCAAGGCATTCGACCGTGTTTGGCACGATGGGCTGTTGGCTAAGTTACGCTCTTATGGTATATCTGAAAGGTTCTGTTTGTGGCTCTCATGTTTCCTCAGAGAGCGTTCTTTACGAGTGGCGGTCGACGGATTTCTTTCTAACACCCTCACTATCAGTGCCGGTGTGCCCCAGGGCTCCATACTGTCTCCTACTCTCTTTCTCATTTACATTAACGATCTGGTGGAAAAGGCCGGGAATCCAATCTATAGCTTTGCAGATGACAGTACGCTTGTCTCTTCATTCACCTTGAACGCTCGGACATCGGCTGCTCAGGCGAATATCCGGAGACAGCAGGAGGTCGTTCAACTTAACAAAGACCTGGAAGAAATTCTATCTTGGGGTGACAGTAACCAAGTGGAATTTAACGCTACAAAAACCCAAGCGGCAGTTTTGTCTAAAAAAGTTAACGTTGCTGAACCCGACATAGTTATGTCGGGGCACTCCATTCCCTTAGCATCGTCGCTCAATTTGTTGGGCGTTAGTTTGGGAGCAAATATGTC
The DNA here is from genome assembly GCA_019049505.1 of Pachyrhynchus sulphureomaculatus. Taxonomy (NCBI): domain Eukaryota; kingdom Metazoa; phylum Arthropoda; class Insecta; order Coleoptera; family Curculionidae; genus Pachyrhynchus; species Pachyrhynchus sulphureomaculatus. The sequence goes on from CM032453.1 coordinate 123,891,215, forward strand.
TTGGCATGAACATGTTGCAGGCATAGCAAGGAGAGCTTCTCAAAAGTTGGGAATATTATTTAGAACCAGAAAGCTTTACACCCCACAGCAACTGTTAATTCTTTACAAAGCCCAAATTCGACCAACTATGGAATACTGCTCCCACGTTTGGGCTCCGCTCCCAAACATACACTGCATTTGTTGGATTCTATTGAGAGAAGAGCGGTCCGTCTGATTGGGGACCCGGAATTGACCGGCGGCCTTGATTCGCTGGAACATCGAAGAACGGTTGGCGACTTGAGTCTGTTTTACAAGTATTTTCATGGAAAGTGTTCGAAGGATGTAGCCTGCTTAATTCCTCCCAAAGCGGTGCATGTTAGAAATACACGTTGCGCTGGTGCTTCGCATCCGTATGAGGTTCAGCTTGTTACTCCTCGTACAACGCTTTTCAAGCAATCTTTTATATGGAGAACGTCATCCCTTTGGAATAATTTGCTCAGCGCTGTGTTTCCCACCGAGTACAATTTACAGCGATTCAAGAACAACGTGAATCGCTTTTTCCGCACTCGTGCCGCTCCTGAAGCGCTTTAGGGACTTCCCTGCAGCACGTGTGCTAGACCCATAAAAAAAAAAGAGTGTTATTGTGCTTCGTGGAAAGTGAAAAATCTTTTATATTTTAATGCGCAACTTTTAAAGACCGCTTCCTTCCGGCTTCTAATTTATTATAATATAACTAATAACATATTCAAAGGGGAAAAGCCATAATGAACCATAAATGTAGATATAACAAAAATTCTCAAACGAAAAACCAAGTAAGCAGTTAACCCATTAAAACGCATGCCTAGACCAATAGAGATATGAAAAATATAATAATTGGAAATACGACTGGAGCGTGAAAAACATTATTTTACCTAAAAAGTATGTTGCAAAAATCAATTTTGCAACAAATTGTTACAAACAAATTATTAGATATTGGTAGCAGATCAAAATTGATTACGCCAGCAGATTCTACTGGAAAAACTATGAAAAAAAATATATATAACTTTATGTCATATCTTTCTTTGTTTATGCAAAAAAAAAATAAATATGGTATATGAAACTTGCTCCAATTCATGACTCTGTAGACCAGAGAAATTAGCAATAATCATTAATGGGAAATAGGACCGGGAGGTAAAAATAATTTTGACATAAAAAGCACATTGCAATAAATTGTTATAACATTAAAATATTTTTACATCAACGGAAAACAAAAATTTACATGTGTTTCTTTCGTAGTTTTTTCCGTAGATCGATTGGTGTAATCAGTGTTTTACGACCAATATGTAAAAATTTGTTTATAACAATTTATTGAAACATTGATTTTTACAACATGCTTTTTATGTAAAAAAATTGTTTTTCACCTTATTATTTTCCATTATTGATTTTTTGCTATTTTTTTTTGGTCTAGCTATGGGTTTTACTGGATTAGCTTTTGTTTGTGTTGAGAATAACTGTCCGTTATGAGATTAACCGTAAGAATTTCAAGCGGCTGATTTGAAGGAAAGCGTGTCAACCGAATTACAAGAGCGAGCAAAATGCCTAACCAACACATTGAGTGCGACTCAGCGTGATTAGAATAGAGCAGATGTTTAGACTTGTTATTATAATTAGGATATGTTACAGGCGATTTGTCTGATTAATTAATATGGAAAACCTTCAATATGGCCTCAGTACTCTACATGCATGGATAAAATTCTTGGAATGTATCCTGCATATAAGTTATAAACTAGAATTGAGAAAATCAACCATGCGAGCGGCTACTTCTGATGAGAAGGAGGAAGTGGATACCAGGAAAAAAATATCCAGAAGGTTTTATGGGATTCTATAAGGATAAAAGTGGACAAAGTAGTGCAAGGAAGTGGGACATCTAACACCGGAAACGTGTCCCGCAGATTTTTTGAGCATGCAGATGAAGCCGCTGTAGCTACAGATGTTGATAAGCGATTACTATCTCGATTTGGAACTATTCTTCAGATATTTTTAAAAAACTTCCTCAAATTCTTTACTACAACAATGACTTTTTCTTATCGTTGCAGGTTATTTTAAGCGGGAATCCAATCAGGGAAGACAAATTTAACATATTTGCCTACGATACTGCTAAACTGTTTGTAGAGCTATATGGCTGGTACAGGATGCCTCCCAGCGTACACAAAATCCTTTTACATGGCTCTTTAGTCATCAAACATGCCCGTGTTCCAATAGGGCAGCTTTCAGAGGAGGCACAGGAGGCAAGGAATAAAGACATGAAGCGATTCAGAGCCCATCATACTAGAAACTCCTCATATATTAAAACCTATGAAGACTTAATTCATATGCTTCTAATTTCATCGGATCCTGTTATTACTGGCCTCAGAACGTTTCAGACAGTGCCGTTGAAGGAGTTGAGTCCTGATGCAAAGGAACTACTCACGGATTCTGCGGAAGAGGTTGAGCAGCATAGCGATGCGGAGAAGGATTCTCCGAGCGAATCGGAAGATTCTGAATTTATAAAAAAGAATAGTTCATTTTATTAGCAAACACATAAATTTAGCAATTAGTATCTCTATTTTATGTTTCAATTTTCTTTTATACCAATTTTTCCTAAGAAAATATATGAAACACCTTAAAATGCAGTAAAAATTCAGTTCTGAGAACTAAAACACCTATTTTTTCCTTCATATATATTTTTCATTATTTTTTTTTGGCTATTCTAATCATTTGTACCTTGTTCAGCCCATAAAATAATTTTGTCCAGCTAGAATCGGGATTCAGCCCATAGTGATGGCGTCTGGAGCCCCTTACTGTAAAATTTTTGAACAAAATAAAAATCCACAAGATTAGATTTTAAAATTTTCAAAAAAGTCGGCATCATATGGGTAAAATTTAAAGAAAAATATAGGATATCCCAAAGAAAAAAATCAGACATTTTGAACATGCAAAATAAAGTCCTTCCTAAACGAAGAAAACATGCACAATAAAATTATCTTCTAAAATGTATCATTGTAGAATTAATTAAAATCAAAAATTTCAAAAGTCATTGACGGTACTTCTTAACTATTACATGAATTAAATGTTTTAAACTAGTAAAGTCTATATTATCATTTAAAAGAATTGTTAATAACATTTGCAAGAATGTTGGAAGTGGATGGTACATGGTACTGAACTCTAGACAAAGAAATATTTATACCTAGACCCTACACTTTCATTTGGTAACGTGGCATAATTTCAGGTTATGCGTTCTCTTGCAGGTTTTCCTGGTTTCAATAGTTTCCTTAGTTGAAGTGGTGATGTCCAAGTTTTGTTGTTATAAACTTCTTCTTTTGGGTTAAAATTTTATGTAGCAAAACATAAGCTTTCCCAAAAAATATTACTAGTGAATTAAAAACTTTGTAGTGATGTTTCGTTTGTTTTCTACAATATATTCTTTTTTTCTTGCATACTGACTAGGTGATTTTTTAGTTTAATGAAATAATGGTTCCTCCCTGATCTTCCTGCTTATTAAAAGCCATCCAACTCTTTTACTTAATATTGAGGGGAAGCCATCGGGTTATAGGGTAAATAGTTTTTTTATCTTTTTTTTGTTGAGATATATTTTTAAAGAACCCGGCCTTAGTCTTATGGAAATTGGATCTCGGTCAAATTGGCTGTAAATGTAGTATGTGTAATTTTGATCAAAAGTCTCCATTGACACAAAGTCCAAAAATGGATGGATTAGGAATTATGGAGCGTAAAATTAGTAAAAGAAACCGCTGAGAAAATGCTATTTTTGCGTTTTTTTAAGGACCTATTTTCACTAGAACATGATATTACCAGTAATTCCAACGTGATTGTATATTTTTTTGGTTGTTAATTAGTAATATAATAACTATTTTAGTCCATTTCGCTCCCCCTTTCGAATATTTTCCATTTTGGACATTTCTGGAGTCTTTTTTAATGTTCCGTACGGAATATTTATACATAAGATCACTTCGGTGTCTGTCTGTCCGTCTGTCAGACCCAATTTTTTCCAAAACTATTTGTTACAGAAAGTTGAAATTTGGTACTAATATAGGAATAGATGGCCTCATCACAGCCGTGTAGTTTTGAAAGTTAAATTTTGCTTGTGAAAACACGAGTAAAAAATGTATATATAACGTAATACTGGGGCACACTTTTCTTTGTATTATTTTTAAAAAATCGCGAAAAATCGCTGTCCTCCCCCTTATCTGGAAAAGTACTGGTCAAAAATTTTTGAAAAAATCCTGAAATATTCTCCACGGGGTGTAGATTAAACGAAAATTATCACGGATGCTTTACCTTTAATAACTTATCTGGTATATAAAAAAACAAAAGTTTCAAGATCATCAGTTTCTTTTTACTGATTCCACGCTCAATAATTTCTAATCTATTTATTTTGGACTTGAAAATTTTTGATCAGAATTGAAGCATAACATACTACTCTGGTCAAAAAATAGTAAGACTTTTGAAATAAAACGCAAGCGGGTTATATATTTTTCCAAATTTATTTCGTTCCCTTTAAAGTAATCTCCCTTGGATACAATGCATTTATGCCAACATTTTTTCCAGTCTTCGAAACAGTTATTGAATTCGATTTCTGGAATGGCCTTTAAAGTCTTCTTCGATTCGGTTTTAATCTCCTCAATGGACTCAAAACGATGTCCTCAAAGCGGTTTTTTGAGTTTAGGGAATAGCCAGAAGTCCGACGGAGGTAAATCAGGCGAATAGGGCTATTGCGGAAAGTCGCGAAGAACCAATGCTGTGTGAGACGACGCATTATCGTGATGAAAAAACCAAGAGTTATCGGCCCATAATTGCGGCCTTTTGAGAAGCCGAAAATCTATTTTTAAAACAAAATTTAATGCAACTTCTTTGCTGAATTTTTTCACTCATGTTAAAAACCGAAAAACGCACTTTTGTTGTTGAACAAATGCAAGCGAATCTTTAACTACTGACGGTATTGTCTTAAAATTTTACACAGATGGCAGTTAAGGTCCTACCAACCTAACGAAAAAAAATTAATCCGATTTGGAAATGCCCGGACGATTTTAATGTACATTATTCGGTGTACGAACAGCGCATTTACCATTAGCAAGTTAGACCGCAATTGCTAGGGCTGTTGTCTAAGACCCGCCAATTAGTTTGTTGTTCGTATCTTAAGTTCCTGATTCTTTTTTGTTTACTTTTTTAGTTAACTTGCTCGCAGTTATTTCTTTGATACTAAAGTTGGTCGGATAGTACAATGCCAATTTGTAGGTGAGCCCGTCCACAGCATACATTATCACAATTTTTATTTGAATTTATAAAGAGGAGGATAAGATGACTTTAAATTATTTTCTATGATTTATTACATACTGTGATGGTAATTAAATCGAAAAACGGACTTTTGTTGTTGAACGAATGCAACGAATCTTATTAACTAGTAACGCTATGGTCTTAAAATTTGACTCAGATAGCAGTTAAGGTCCTACCAACCTAACGAAAAAAATTAATCCGATTTGGAAATGCCCAGGCGATTTATATGACCTGGATCCAATTTTCCGTAAGATTAGGGATTTATTTGTTGTTATTTACAATAACAATGATAATTAACTATGCTATGTTATCTGTGCCTTTTGAACCTGTAAAAATAGTTAAAATCGTAATTCGTATGCTCCACCTGTATACTAACTTCAAGTAAACGACAACATTAATATTCATAATTACTAATTGAACCAAATCATGGTAATTTTAAAAGCAAAAAATAGTAAAAAACACTAAAGAAAGCTTTTATAGCCAAAACTAAACAAAAATGTCCATAAAAAGACGCAATCTCAGCGAACGCTGATCCACTTTGGTAGATTATTGCAGGCATTCTTGCAGAGGATTTATGGACGGTAATCAAGGCAACTATGAGTTAAAAAGTATATTATAACTTAAGATGGAGCACTGCCGCCTCTGATGAAATCTTGCAGCATCAACAAATGGTGTACCGGGGGCGGATTAATATTTCGTAGGAAAAATTCTTGGAAAATAGCCGACAATAGAGATAAAGGTATTAATTTGTTTACAAAAAGGAAAATAGATTTTTGAATTTGCGCAAGATTGGTGTTTTTATACGTAAATTGTCAGGTTTTCTGGGAACAAGAATATGGCTGTTTTGTTTAAAACATTTTGTATAATTGTTTTCATTGAAAACAATTTTTTGCCCGCCTAAACTTGTTAATTTTCATAATAAAACATCATCCTTTTGCTTATATTTAAAAATAACTAGTAGTGGCTTAAAAACATTTTTTGTGTATTGTTTTTAGTGTTCCTTTCCTTTAGTGCTCACTTACAAGATCACTTCGGTGTCTGTCGGCCCGTCTGTCTGTCCATCTGTCATATCCACTTTTCTCCGAAACTATTGAAATTTGGCACTAATATAGAAATTGATGGCCTCATCAGAGTTGTGTGGTTTTAAAATTTAAATTTTGACTTAAAAGGTTAGTTTGGGTTGGTAAAATCGCAAGAGAAAAAAAATACCAGGTCATCGAGTGGGATGTCAAATGAAAGCTTGTGAAAACACGAGTTCAAAAATTTATATAATGTAATTCTTGCGCACACTTTTCTTTGTATTATTTTTAAAAAATTGCCAGAAATCGCTGTCGCCCCACTTTATCTCGAAAAGTACTGATCAAAAAATTTTGAAAACATTCTGGAATATTCTTTACAGGGTGTAGATTGAACGAAAATTATCACGAGTGCATTACCTTTAATAATTTATCTGATATAGAAAAAAAAAACAAAAATTTTCAATAAAAATCGGAAACAAACTTTGTTGCAAACTCATTTGGCATGTGTTTTGTGAAGTCATTATATATTATACCTCCGTAACAAAAGTTTTTATTTTAAAAGCCATCAACGTACGGAACAGTAATTGCGCAACTCCGGCTTGCACTTGGCCGGTTATTATTTAGAAGAAGTTAATAAGGAGAGGTTCGTCGGTTACCTTATTCTGCGGGAAAAATATAAGGACGCTAAAAACACTTAATCTCCCATCATAGCATTTAGTACTTAAGCAATAATCAAAGACGCATATCGATCTATGGGATCTCATCATCTAAATGCAGCCAAGGTAGTATCGCCTTTTTCCGCGAAACCACGGCAACCTGAAACAAAATTTAAATTCTGAGCATCAAAAGACACCATTGAATCCAAGTCACCCTTAGTCTTCGTAGCAGCAATAGAAACAACCTTAAAGTACGGTATAAGTTCTCAGTATAGTTGAAAATTCTGAGGAAAAATAACAGACCTCTTACTCACTCCCTACCCTATTGTCAATCTAGGACGCTTTTTTCGATATATCGGATCTTATTAGCTAGATGTAGTAGTTTGGCTTGATTTTTACGATAATTTTTACATTGCCAACTATATAGTTAGTGAAGAGTCTCTATTATAACTTTGGTTTGTATAACTTTGTACTGTATTGCAACTTGCTTCAAAATTGTTTTTGTTGCTGTCGCGTGAGGCACATATAAGTTCAGGCGGCTGACGTCTTACTTTAGACTTTAAGGCTTTAGTCTTGCCGTGTCATAGCTACAGAACGTCCAATACTGCCGTGCTTACATCTAGCTGATGAAAAATAATAGATCGAACGTGTTCTAGATTGTACTCGGGGAGATTCGTTATTGTCGATGCCTCTACGTTTTAGCGCAGTAAAAATGTTAGCTATAAACCAATAGTTTTCTGTCGGTTATTTAGAAGGTTTTAAGTTAGTTGAAAATTTACACGTTAGGTATCTTTGTTATGCTCGAAACTGATTTTAACCACGCATTCGAACTTTACTTGTAGAAAATTATATGGATTTTTTTGATTTGGTGAACAAAGACTCGAGCACAAATAAACATTTTTGTTCATTATATCATAGTACCTTTCATTTTGCTACCATTTGAGTACTGCAAGATTCCGAATATTAGTTAATTTGACAATAAAATGACGTTGACATAACTATTGGTCTTGTTTACTTCGTAGATTTTTGCTTGAGTTATATTTACTATTTTTACATTCAAATATTATTTTAGTTTTAGTTTTTTCTGTCCTATTGTCCCATTTTTAATTTGTTCCTACACATCAATATTACTTAATAACACACAATTTATGTGTTTTTTAAATAAATATCCATATATACAGTAGAAAATTTTTGATTGTTACTATTTTAATCATATCGTGAATTAAATCGGATGACTGCAAGTAGAAAAAAAATAGTTCGCAGCAACCTTCGCCATGTACGTAAATAAATATACCTACCTTTTCTTTTGTTTCTCTCCAATTAACATAAACTACTATTAAGATATAATTACAAATTACTCTCAGAAAAAACAGATTCTACTTCCAGTAGTATAGGATTCACCCGACAGACGTTTATGTTTTTAATCAGTTAAGTTAGTGGTTCTCATAGTGTACGCGTGGCGCCTTGGAGAATCGTGACCGCAATTTTCATTTTCTTGTAAACTTAAATACGTCTTTTATTTACTTTTATTTAATTCTTAAAGTGTAGTTGTTAAAATTTGACATAAGGCACCTAGGAGAAACATGAATCCAGTAAAGACGCCGAGAATCGAAAAAGTTTGGTAACTACTACGCCCAATTCTATCTTACTATTTTACATTTGGACTACCCATCAGTAAAAGTTTTATAGCAGAGAAAAATCAGTAACACGTTTTTTTCGACGTACAACCGGACAGCCTGCAGCGCGCGACAATTGTACCTACTGACTCATTGAGATGCTTGATGGTAAGCTGTTACATTTCTTTTAGGTATATAAAGTAAGTTTACTACTGCGCAAGCTCCAAACGGTCTTGCCAAATTTGGGAAAAAAAGTCTGACACTGAATAATATACAGAATGGAAACAGAATCACGAGATGCTGCTGGTAAGATGAAAGTCGATGCCGTGATTGAAATATTTAAACGATCTACAACTTTATACAATGTAAAATATCAAAATTATATCGATGATGGAGACTCCAAGACCTATAAAGGTATTAGAGATATAAAACCTTATGATGATATAAATGTAATGAAAAAGGAATGCATAGATCATGTGCAAAAACGTATGAGTATGGGACTACGTAGCTTAAAAAAAAAGTGTAAGGTCTTGGAGGAAAAGGAAAATTAAAGGAAACACTCATCTATGACCCGAGTATTTATTATGGTTTGGCAATCCGTCGGCACCTGTGGAACAAATGAGATATGCTATTTGGGCAACTTTATATTATAAAATATAGACAGACGCAAACGCGCAGCACGAGAAATGCCGGCCCGGCGATAAGTCTTGGTGCTCCTGGCCAAAGGCGAAGGCTTCCGGTAAATTGTCTGAGTACATGCGCAAATCGCCAATGTCAGAAGAAGTATTCAAAGCTATAAAACCTGTACGAAGAATTATCAAGCAACGATGTACGGTTTCATGCAAAATAACAATGAAAGCTTCAATAACATGGGATGGTCTATGGCTCGAAAAACAGCATCTGGTGGCATAAATATACTTGATATTGCCACACGCATGGCTGTTTCTATATACAATGATGGTTTATCAAGTGTAATGCATGTTATGAAATCTTTGGACATGGTAATCGGAGAAAAATGCTACAACTTTTGTCTCGAAGCCGACGAATAGAGAGATGCGAAAAATCGATAAGCGTAGCTGCAAAAAAGGCCAGGTTGGACTTAAAATCAAGTCGGGAAGCAGAAGAGGAGAAAAATATCAACATAGATGGCCAAATGTGTGGTGCAGACATCGCAGAGTAAAGGTATATACAAAATTTTTTGCGTTAAATTACAACTAAAACTTTAAACACGTTTTTCTCGAAGCCACGTTTTTTTCACCTTATCGGAAACATAACTTAAAGAGTTTTCAATGACTCGATCAAAAATGTTGTAGACAGGTTTAAGAGGTAATAACTCAGGGAATGACGTACGGATTTTACGATTAATACAATTTTTTTTATTATTAACAATTTAGTGCAACATTTTTGGTAATTTTTTTTGTTTTGTTCATTTGCCTGCCAAATTAACAAAAATCAATATTTTTTCATTTCCCTTCGTCATTCCCTAGATTTTCACTTATAAAATAAGAATGTTTTTGTTTTTTCATTCTAGGTTCATCCCTTTGTGAGAAATCTTTCCGGTAGTGCAAAAAAGGGATTCTGGTTCACCGAGGGCTACAGCCGCCATTTTGTATTAAAAAATTCCAAAAAAAAAAACCTTGTATGTTCTTTGATAATTGTATAAAAAAAATTTTTAATCGCAAGTCAATTTCTTATATAGGTTTTCGTAAAAACATTCTTAAAGTTCAGTTTTTTTTTACCTCTACAGTGGTATTCACCCTTAATAAAAATAATGGTCTTTTATTGTGCCTCATCCTGTACATGACTTACGCACGGTGTCCTGGAGCCAAATCAAATAAAAATATGACATGGTTCCAAAATGTTGATGGATTTTTATTCTAGCAGGTATCAGGAACATTTCAAGCCATTATAGAAAAAAATCCGCTTGGCGCTTTTTTTTAAAGAAAAAAAACGTTTTTTAATACTCTTACTAATTAAGAAAAAACGAATAAACTCCGCTGTTTTATATGATTCTTGTATTAAACCAAACCCGAAATTGTTTTCCCCAGCTTATATTAGAAATTATTATGTCTGATATAAACTTCTATGATTTTTTTTAACATTGTTTAACCCATACGCAATCTAATTTAAAAATGTTATAAGAAAATTGTAAAAATATCGTGATAATTTGTGGATGCAATTTTTAAATTCGATTGTGTATGGGCTAAATAATTTAAAAAAATTATATAAGTTTAAATTAGACATTAAATTTGAAATAAAAAACAGGAAAAAATTTCAAGTTTTTTTATGAAAATCAGGCTTAGATAAAAGCCACCAAACAAAAAGTTAACAAAACTATATCTCGGCTCAAACTGAAAATAAAAAAAACTACGACTATATTCGTTTGTATGAATACATACGTCATCGTCGGTTGAAAAAGTATAATGTCTTCAATAGTCAAAAATACCCCTTCCACTCATCAAGCTTAATAATCAATAATTTATTTTCTGACGCTCTCAAGTTAGTTGATGCTTTATTTTGAAATAAAAAAAAGGATGTGTGCAAAGAAATATATATATTTTTATCAATCATGTAAAAGTACGTGTACATTTATAACATAATACATAAATGGAATAATGTATATCATTTATATTGAAAAGTAAAATTTAATTTTATATTTATGTTAACAAAAGTAATAATTTTGAAATGTATATTATTTATGTATTACCCAGTATATATCACCACTACACCAAACCATCGGGAGCGATGATTGACTACAGTCAATCATAGCTCCTGATGAAGCTAACATGGTTAGCG
>CM032453.1:123902690-123930190 GCA_019049505.1 Pachyrhynchus sulphureomaculatus
CTTCGCTGGAGATTTTAATTTTTTCCCGATTTTTATAAATCGTTCTCACAGTCGATTCTGAGAGTCCAAAATCTCTCCCAACAATTGTTGCTTTGCCTCCATTTTCCATTCTTCTTAACACTTTCATCTTCAATTCCAAAGTGACGCTTTTACGCTCTTTTTTCTTTACAGGCGGCATTTTTAACGTAGGGTTAAATTATGTATGTATGTATCTCCAATAAATATTAAAACAAAACTGCCAGCCGACCGAACTAACATTACGGAACAAATGAAACACACGAAACGAACGAGGAAATCCCCATAGAACAAAGTCGAAGGACAGGGAATTCCCAATTCTTCAAAGAGAATATTCAGAGAAAGCGGGGATCCCCCCGCGACCATAGAGAAGTTAATGACTACATGAGCGCGAAATTTGAAATTCGCGTTATAGTGAAACCGCGCGTAACGGGGTCGCGCTAAGCGGGGTATTACTGTATATATATATATATATATATATATATATATATATATATATATATATATATATATATATATATATATGACAAAAGAGATGCTTATACTGCACTCGGTCGGTGACTTTTTAAAGTCTTTCCAAACAAAGCGGCCAGACCACGGCTGGCACTTATTAATTGCAGAAACGCACCTTCTCGAGCTTCCCGCTTGAAGGCATAGATGGCGTTGGTGAAGCAACCAAAGGCGAATCAAAAGATCAGCACCTTAGAAGTTCCCAAAAGTGTTCTCTATATTTGCTAGACCATCCCAAGATGCGTTTCGCCGTATCACGGCTCATCAGTTGGGCTAGGTTTAGCAAATACAAGTAACACAATTTCAGTCCTTATCCAGATACTAACGGAAAACCATGACAAAATAGATGCTTATACTGCACTCTGTCGGTGACTTATCTAAAGTCTTTCCAAACAAAGTGACCAGACTACGGCTGGCACTTAATTGCAGAAGCGCACCTTCTCAAGCTTCCCGGTAGAAGGCATAGATAGCGTTGATGAAGCAACCAAACGTGAATCGAAAGATGCGCACCTTAGAAGTTCCCAAAAGTGTTCTCTGTATTTGCTAGCCCATCCTAAGATGCGTATCACCGTATCACGGCTCATCAGTTGGGCTAGGTTCAACAAATACAAAGAACACAATTTCAGTCCTTATCCAGGTACTAACGGAAAACGATGACAAAATAGATGCTTATACTGCACTCTGTCGGTGACTTATTTAAAGTCTTTCCAAACAAATGTTGTTTGGTCTAGCAAATACAGGGAACACTTTTGGGAACTTCTAAGGTACAGATCTTTCGATTCGCCTTTGGTTGCTACACCTACGCCATATATTATATATATATATATATATATATATATATATATATATATATATATATATAATATATATATATATATATATATATATATATATGTATATATATATATATATATATATATATATATATATATATATATATATATATATGTATATATATATATATATATATATATATATATATATATATATATATATATATCTATGTATGTATGTATGTATGTATGTATGTATGTATGCATGCATGCATATATATATATATATATATATATATATATATATATATATATATATATATATACGCACGTTATGCATTTTTGTTTAATTTTAATTTATACTTGATGTTAACTGAAATACAGCTAAAGCATACAAAAACAAAAAAAAATAGACACAAAATTGTATACGACTCTTAGAAACATCACATTTCTCTTTAATTTTCCTTAAAATTTTGAGTACACTAAAATTCAGTTATTGCACTGTTACTTCGTTTGTACGTACAATGGTGGTAGTCATAATGGAACACGTAGTTCACAGTCTAGGCAGAAACTCATAATTGTACGCTCAGATTGGGAACTTGTTTGTTTAATCAGTAGATTGCAAATAGTTATTTATCTATCTAGTGCACTTAATACTTTACTGGTAAAGAATGAGACTTTTTTTTATCATCATATTACGCATTTTTCTACAACTATTGAGTTTGTATATAAATAATAAAACAAACTATTAATTAATTGCAACACAGTTAAATTTCTATTTTAAAACAATTTATAATCCTAACTATGGAAATAATAAATTTTAATTACATAGTTAAACAACAAGATTCTAAACCGATGTTTGCCTCGGCTTTTGCATTTAGTGCCGGATGTTTTTGATTTTAAAATAATGGAAATTTTTGAGATTGACGATGAATTTAGTGGTATACTACCAAACGTAGTAGATAAAGTTAATTCGATAATTTTAAAAGTTCTGTCGGACAAATCTGGCTGAAATATGACAAACATATCAACAGTTCAATGAACGATGAGGTATAAATCAAGCAAGGAAAGTCTGAGAATGTTTTATTGGCATATTTTACGGAAAAGTTCAAAAAAATAAAATCTTTTACATTATGGTCAGTTTATTCTATGTTAAAATCAACCGTTGATGTTACGGAAAACTTAAATATGACACTATTAAAAAGTTTGAAACCACAGGGGCAGATAATAAAATTTATTAATGATCAATTTGTAATTATTGTTTTAGTAAATGCCTACTGTCAAAATTTTTTAATGCTTTAGATTGTTTTAATTATGGGTATTTGAAGCGCATGTCTACATGCGCTCTCTAAAATGATTACCGATGTCATAGAAGATAAGGATTCTGTTTTAATTACAAAAGTTCCTAATACAAAAACTAAAATACATGGCATTCTTACAATTCCCAAATTCAACTATATCGAGTTTTATCGAAAATATACTTTCCTTCATCCAAACCGACTAGATGGCGTTTGTTTTTTAGAATTTTAAAACAATTGTTGAAATTAAATTAATTATAGGAATATCTAGGCTTTTTATCAGTCACGCCCCCGCCTAAATAGGGATTACCGTTTAAGGATAGATATCGTCGATGATGCTGTATTATCCGTCAAAGTATCTAAAATTGCTAAATTTCGACGTCTTTACTGGTCATTGCTTTCGGAGAACGTCAGCCATACTTCTTGCCCATGAAGGGAAGGATATATCTGATTTGAAGCGATTGCATAAATTGCACTAACGAATGACTAGTATCAATCCTCTAAAAGATTACGAGTACATAGTTTACATCGTGTCTTGGATAAAATTGGCATGTTTTAGACAATTTTAATATCATTATTCTTTTACTGTCTAAATTTATCTAAAAGGGAGATGATTTGTTTTTAAGGTTTTAGTAAAGTAAGTAAAACTTGTTTTAAAACTAGTAAACCAAAACACATTTTCTGAATTATTAAAACAAGTTCATATGTAAATAATTTATAAAAAGTCAACAAAAAGCAAATACAAAACTAGTCAACCATTCTTGATCTCGACAACATAACTTCGAGACGCGGTTTGTGGTCAAGCCAAGAAGCCAGGGGACCAACCTCGAAACCGCGGCCATTTATTTGACGGTCGTTAACGCTGTCCACTTTATTTCTTGGGTCTCGCCGGTCCTCGTTTTAAACCAGTGACGTAGGAAAAAATAACACGTGAAAAATACATACAAGGTGTCCAAAATTAAGTTTATATAATTGCAAAACCTTTGTTTTCTCGAGTTACGGCGACAGTTGACTTAACAAGTAGACCATTTTTTTCCTCTAATTAAAATGATAGAAACAAAAAATTGAACATCGAGAAAGAAAGGTTAAATGCTACTTTGATGGTACACGAACAACTGCAATGATATTGTGGTGTTAAGAGGTTAATAAAAAGTGATAAATTTGTCATATGAACTACATTTTTATAAAATTTTATGACGTTTTTTTAAACAGTTATTTAAAAAACTGTTATAAGCTCTATTTGGCGAAGTAACCTTGTTTAATGAATTCTATAACCTGCAGGGTTATTCGACTAATTTTACTGCTGGCTATAGGCATTATGTTAAGTTATACTATATTCACAAAGAATACAAATATAATAAACTAAAAATCGATTTACAGTAGTAGTCCTTTTCTAGCCTTTTAGCAGAATAACCCCACAGGTTCAAATTACACCTCAACATAAAATATACCGTCTGTGCTGTAAAGAGAATAATTTGTAAATTTATATTTTCAATGAATAGAGCTTCTCGATGCGAATTTAACGATATAAGGTTTCAGGGCTTTATCTCTTGATGATTTTCTTACAATTAAAAACAAATTGTGTCAGAAAGTTGATATTTGAAAAACGAAGCTTACACGGGGTAATATACAGTGTGTCTCAAAACGTTTTATACAAATAGAAAAAAAAAGTTTATCTTACATATTACAAAAAATTTAATCTTCATAAAAAGTTCTGCATCACATGGAAATCCATAATCGAGCTTCAAGAGTTTAAAATATTTGATGGTATACAGGGAAAATAAAAAATAATGATTTATAATGAAAAGTAAAGTGTGTTTAAATTAAAATACAGAGCAAAATATTAATTGAAAATGTTATTAGGAACTAAGTTTACTGACAGTTGTTAAGTATTTTTAAAGATATATTCATTTATTTTCATCCCAAATTTGTAGTGATTTCGTTTTCTTTTATTTAATAAATAATCCAACAATTACTAACGTGTTTACTGGAGTTTTTTTGAATTTTTATCTAGGAAGGTCACAAATCTAAACGTGAGCATAATTTTGTATTATTATTATATATCGTAAAAATTCATATTACACTTGTAACATTCATTTTTCCTAGATTTTAAGATCATGTTAGGTCACTGTTTTTCTCTCTATAATTTAATTATTTTTTTTCATTTTTATATTTGTTGCAGAGTCTACTAACTTTTAAGCAGTGTAGTACACCATCGATCATTTACAAAGTAACTATCCAAGTGCCGAAATTGCCGTCCTGGGCGACTTTAATGTCCACAATATCAACTGGCTTAAATATTCCAATACTACCGACGAACAAGGTCGTGAAGCTGAATCATTCTCAATCAGTTCTGGCTTAACTCAGCTTATTGACGAACCAACACGGATCCCTGATCGAGACGGGGAGTTCGCCAGTCTTCTTGATCTGTTTTTAACCACCAATCCGGAGATTTACACGGTTACCGTAAATCCGCCGTTAGGTTCTTCCGACCATAAACTGCTTTCGACATCGAGTATCCTGCCAATCAGTAACAGAGAGGCGCCTAGGCCGCGCAAGATTTGGCACTACAAATCTGCTAAATGGGAAGATCTTATGGAATACTTTCGAACTTTCCTTGGATGGACATTTGTTTTCGATCCGATAACCCATCTGACTGCGCCAGGGAGGTCTCCGATGTTATTTTGGCTGGTATGGAAGCTTACATCCCTTTTCGAAGAAATGCTCCTCCAACGGCAAGCCTTGGTTCGATCGAAAATGCAAAGAAGCTGTTGCTTCTAAACATATTGCCTATCGACAATGGCGTTGAAAATCCTAACACCGTAAATCGTAACATCTTTGTTCATGCCCGGAACAGATGCAAGGGAATTATCGACGAAACCAAGGAGGCACACAATCAACGAATTAGAAACAAACTTCTCGCTTGTCCCAACAATTCCAGGTCCTTTTGGGCAGTCGCTAAGGCAGTTAGTCAAAATTTTACCAAATCCACCATACCACCACTCACACGGCTAGATAATTCCATTGCAACCACACCTGTTGAGAGAGCGAACTTGTTGGCTGAACTCTTTGCTTCACATTCTACTGTCGATTTCCAAGGAAAAACACCACCTACTATTCCCATATTGCAGTCAAGGGTGCCCGATGTTGTCTTCATACAGCGCATCATAAAGCGTATTTTAATGAAGCTAGACACCAAGAAGGCTTCTGGCGCTGACGGAATACCTGCCATAGTTCTCAAAAACTGTGCAAGGGAACTAACACCAGTTTTTCTGTAGACTTTTTAACCTATCCTACAGAAAGGGAATATTTCCGTCCTGCTGGAAATGTGCCACGGTTCAGCCGATACCTAAAAAAGGTAAGAAGGCCTTGCCAAATAACTACCGACCAGTCGCACTGCTTTCAATAATATCGAAAGTCATGGAAAAGGTTATCAATGAGCATCTTCTAAAATATCTTGAACGATTCAATATTATTAGCGATCACCAATATGGTTTTCGTAAACATAGATCAACAGGAGATCTTCTGACTTATGTAACACATGTTTGGAACAACACAATTGAACATTTTGGAGAATCTCGAGCGGTTGCTCTTGACATATCCAAGGCATTCGACCGTGTTTGGCACGATGGACTGTTGGCTAAGTTACGCTCTTATGGTATGTCTGAAAGGTTCTGTTTGTGGCTCTCATGTTTCCTCAGAGAGCGTTCTTTACGAGTGGCGGTCGCCGGATTTCTTTCTCACCCCCTCCCTATCAACGCCGGTGTGCCCCAGGGCTCCATACTGTCTCCTACTCTCTTTCTCATTTACATTAACGATCTGCTGGAAAGGACCGGGAATCCAGTCTATAGCTTTCCAGATGACAGTACGCTTGTCTCTTCATTCACCTTGAACGCTCGGACATCGGCTGCTCAGGCGAGTATCCGCAGACAGCAGGAGGTCGTTCAACTTAACAAAGACCTGGAAGAAATTCTATCTTGGGGTGACAGTAACCAAGTGGAATTTAACGCTACAAAAACCCAAGCGGCAGTTTTTTCTAAAAAAGTTAACGTTGCTGAACCCGACATAGTTATGTCGGGGCACTCCATTCCCCTAGCATCGTCGCTCAATTTGTTGGCGTTAGTTTGGGAGCAAATATGTCTTGGCATGAACATGTTGCAGGCATAGCAAGGAGAGCTTCTCAAAAGTTGGGAATATTATTTAGAACCAGAAAGCTTTACACCCCACAGCAACTGTTAATTCTTTACAAAGCCCAAATTCGACCAACTATGGAATACTGCTCCCACGTTGGGGGCTCCGCTCCCAAACATACACTGCATTTGTTGGATTCTGTTCAGAGAAGAGCGGTCCGTCTGATTGGGGACCCGGAATTGACCGGCGGCCTTGATTCGCTGGAACATCGAAGAACGGTTGGCGACTTGAGTCTGTTCTACAAGTATTTTCATGGAAAGTGTTCGAAGGATGTAGCCCGCTTAATTCCTCCCAAAGCGGTGCATGTTAGAAATACACGTCGCGCTGGTGCTTCGCATCCGTATGAGGTTCAGCTTGTTACTCCGCGTACAACGCTTTTCAAGCAATCTTTTATATGGAGAACGTCATCCCTTTGGAATAATTTGCCCAGCGCTGTGTTTCCCACCGAGTACAATTTACAGCGATTCAAGAACAACGTGAATCGCTTTTTCCGCACTCGTGCCGCTCCTGGAGCGCTTTAGGGACTTCCCTGCAGCACGTGTGCTAGACCCATAAAAAAAAAAAAAAAAAAAGTTCACTCGAATTTTTGAGCCGTTATCTACTGAATTTATTTAATTCGTTTCTAATGCGTCGATTGGCTAGATATTTGTATCCGGGAAGTAGCCATCTTGAAGACGTGATTTTTATGGAAGGGAGAAAAATATTTAAGGGTCCGGATGACATGGATCAAGGCTGTTTCCATCATGTAGCCGTAGTAGACTTTTCCATTGTAAAGCCGCAAAAGGCTGTTTCCATTATGTAGCCGTTGCCAGGTCTTTTTTCCCAGCCGAGATGAAGTAGAGCAGTTATTTTGTGAAGCCAAAGTAAGGGCTTTTTTCTTCAGAAAGCCGCCCAGTAGGCTTTTTTTATCAAGTTGCCGTACTGATATATTAGTGATGTAGTAGTGCAAAAACGGTTTTAGTGTTCAAGTTCAAGGCCTTTTTCCTTGAAATATCCTGTTTATTCCCAGATCTTTAGGGGAAAAAATAGTTTAGTAGCCCAAAGGGAACTGGGGTAGCCAAGGTGGAGACATCAGTGTTATGAATATCTCACCAGGACAGGCCAAAAACTCATAGAAAAACCGTAAGTCATCAGTATATCAATCCGTAGGTAGACCTAATTTCCTGCTGACAAGTGCGTTTTACATCATATCGAACTGGTAACTCGTGAAGTGAACCTCACGAACCTTCAACATCGTGTTTAAAAAAGTTTTAATTAAAAATCCTGATTTAAAGACTCTATTTATTAATATCACCTATTAGACTAAGGGTTTTTTTTAGCAATAAGAGTAATAGTAGAGTAGCAAAGTTAGAACTTTTAATTTTGTCATTAATAAACCTTGTTTCCTTATTTAAGGCGAGCGTTTCACTGAATCACCTGTTTTACCTTTCAGGACACAAAGGTTGTACCATGTCAAAATCATTCTTACAACTACATAACCCTTCAGTATTTTTTCATTTTTTTTAGCTGAAGTTAGATTCTTTTTATTTTAAAATGAATGGTGCCCAAAATCCGTACAACCAAAAATTTTAAACAACTATAGAGACTATTTTCAAAAGACGTACAAAAAGTATGTCTTACCCATATTACTCTACCAAGATAAACTGAGCTAGTGTATGTCTAATTTCTTTAGTTCTTTTAGTATTAATATCCACTCAGTCCATTCTGAGAAATTATGAAAGGGGAATGCAACAAATTGCGCCCAAACGAGAGGGCATTTTTTTTAAAAAACGTAACAAATGGCGCCTCAACGTACGGGAGAAAATAGTTTTTAAAACGCTACAAATGACGCCGTTATAAAAAGCCATTTTTTAAAACGCTATACACTTTTATAGAAATTCGCGTAGAAATTATTATTATTTCTGGATTATGATTTACGTTTTGCTAAACCCTATGTTAATCAAATTATCGTGAGACTTATAGTATTTTTTTTTTTTTAATTGATAATTTTAAAAAGTGAAAAACCCAGATTAGACTGTATAGGACATTTTTTGCCCTTGTCACGCCACTGTAGAAATACTGAATTATACGAAGGGAGAAAATACGAGTGTGGTGCAATTTATCCAACGGCCACTGAACGTTCCTACGTGGCCGGTTAAATGGATCTAAAATCTTTATTGTTATAGAAAACAAAACAGTTTTGTGACCTCAAAGACCTTTTCGGAAAAGTCGGAAAATCGACGAAGCATTTTATTTGCTATTGTACTTGGATCCATAGGGTATATTATAAACTATAAGTTCAAAACAGTGTATTCTAGCGTTCAAGAAATAGTACTTAATATATTATACACTTTTCAATAAAATTCCTTCGAATCTTATAAAGCTCTTTGGAAAAATCGGTTTCAGCAAACAGGTTATTTAATTGAAATTAATATTCATTATTTGGGAAACTTTTTAAAAGATGAAGTGAGACTAAAATTTTAAGTACTTTTTATTTTCATAATTTTAAACGTAATCTATCATTAAAGTAAAAAATTCATATTTTATTTTGTTATGAGTTTCTACTCGTCTTTAGTTTTACTGCATCATTATCATTTATTTGTTCCAATATTTTGTGAATAAATTTTATTTTAAGTTGAAAATAGGTTGTATATTTGTAGCAATAGGAAAAGTTTTACTTATTTTTTAAAATAATATTTATTGGAAATTATTATGAAAAATCAGACAGTATTACTTTTGTTAACTAAGAAACAATACCTGTTGTTAAATGGACAACCAGGCGAGAAAGTCTTCATTCCTAAAACTGATTAAACACAATTCTGCTTTTTTGATGATTATGTGCAAGTTTGTCCGAGATTTTGGACATAAATAAGGTGTTTTAACAAAGATTTGGAGAAAGTCTGTCTTGAAGTTGCGGTAGCGGAATAGAATTTACCTCTGAAGAAAACTTATGTCAGCCTAAAAAAAGTTGTGTTACAGAGCTTCACATAATTATGTCTGGTTTACCAATCAATTTGCTCCGCATTAAATATTGGAGGTGGAGTTGAGTTTCGGATCGCGAAGTGATGCATGTGAATCGAACGCCCGGCAATGGTCAACTCGTTTCAACGAACATTATTACGGTAGTGTTTCGATCTATTTAATTATTTTATCGATTGCAAAGGAGAGGGACTAGAAATAAAGCAGAGTGTAGTATTAGAATTAAGACAATAAGTAAAAAAAATTAGAAGTTTATGAGAAAAATTGTGTGAAATTGTATGAAGCTAACGAAACGATAAACGACGGTCGTTTTACTGCGTATAAGGTGAGCGAGCCACCGGTGATAGGAAGTATAAACAACAGTTTTTTTTCTTTTTCTTCCGTGTTTGAAAATAGAATATACGAGGAGCACACGTAAAGTTTTTATTACAGAAAGAACAATGGATAGCGATGACTATACATCGGGAGACTCGAAAAGAGGAAGAGTCGAAGAAAAAGAAGAGCCAATGGGAATATTCAAGAGGAGAAAAAAGCTGATGAGAACACCACAGAAAGAGAAAAACGAAAAAGAGATAAGATAGACAATTTAATAGAAATGATCAGAGAGCTAATGTCAGATATAAAGGAAATAAAACAAGATCAGAAGAGATACCAACAAGAGTTGAAGAAACTAAGAAAGGAGAATGAAGTTTGAAAGAGGAAAATAAGATAATTAGAGAAAACATAGATTTGAAGATAAGTAGGCTGGAAAAAGACAACTTAAGGAATAATATTGTAATATCGGGAATCAGATGTGAAGGGAATAGCCAACCCGATCTGAAAATGGGTGTAGAAACATTTTATGGAGAGGAGTATGAACACAAAAGTACAGATTAAAGATGTGACAAAAATAGGAGCGACTATATACAAGATAGAACTTGGAAAACCGGGAAATAAAGAATCTGTAATGAAAAATAAAAACAAACTGAGAAATCTAAGAGAGAGTTTACATAAACAACGATCTAACAAAGGACGAACGGGAAATTCAAAAGAAATTGAAGCATATAGCAGAGTACGACAGAAAGAATGGAAAAAGGGTGAAAATAGGATATCAAAAAATCATAATCGAAAGAAGAGGATAGAAATGGGACATTGAGGAAGAAAAACTGAAAGAACAAACAAAGAACACTACGACCCTCAAGTCAAAAAACTGAGAAAAAAGGAGAGAGTTAGGTAGATTGACGACGACCCTGGCAAAGATAAAGGATACGGAAGAGAGGACTAATAAAAGTAATACAAATAAGAAGATAATCAGAGAAATATATATAGAAAGAAAGAAATGGGAAATAATTATCGAGTTGTTAGATTGAGAACACGGAATATTAGGGGTTTTTTTAAACGGAAAAGAGGATGAATTGACAGAAGAACAACAAATGTACTATGTAGGAATCACAGAAAACGGAAAGGATGGGAAATGGATGTAAAAAAATTGAGAGGAGATGTCATAAAAGAAGAAGAAAAATTATGGAAAGATGGAGGGAATACTATATTATGAGATGGGAATGACATAGCATACCAAAATCAACATAGAGACATAATACCGGAACAAGACACAGAACTCACACACACAGAAGAAACTAATATAGAAGAAGCAATTTAAACAGGATAGAAAGATATAGAAGGAAATATGGAAAAGACAAATATAGAATAACTCAACTCCACGGGCCTTACACTCCTAAAAAAGGAGTAGAAAGGTATAAGGATTAAGTAAGTAAGTAAATATTGGAGGTTTCAGGGAAAGAAAGGAACCCTGTTTCGTACTTCGAAGCTATGTAGTTACTTTTTGGAAACAAGCTCCGTGCAAAAATAATAGATAGTTTTAAAGAAGTTCATTACCATATATAAAACACAGTATGAGGCACACTTTAATAATATACTCAAAATAATTTTAGGAATACGCTGAAAACAAATCGCTGTTGGATGACAACAAGCTAAACTAATGTCGGAATATTTCCAAAACATATTAAACAGTTACTTACCTTGCCCATTATACCAAATAACTCACGAGGTTGATCATTTTTTAATCATTGTATGTTTTATGTTATAAATTAACTAGTTGTCTTTTTGTTATAGTAACTTTTGTTGCTTTTATAAAAGAACTGGTTAGAGTAACAGAAAACAATCCTATTTTATTAAATTTTATGGTATTTGGTTTATACCACGCATGTAACATCAGTTTTGAGATCTAGTATAAAAAATTCTAAAGAAGGAATTTCAATCATCCAAATATAACTGATATTATCTAACGTAGAGCGAATTACAAATACGATCATTCTAGGCTTATCTATACTCTACCAGAAGGTATAAAGTCGAGCTAAATAAGATTATTTGCAGGAATTTTTGCCGTTGAGAGTAATGTAATAGCAAATAAAAAATGCTAAAAGTTAGTGCCAGTTTAAGTGCAGAATAATTATTACCTTATTCTTTTTAGTGTTCCGTACAGAACACTTATAAGATGACTTCGGTGTCTCTCTGTCCGTCTGTCTGTCTGTCACACCCTATTTGCTCCGAAACTATTTGTCTTAAAAAGTTAAGTTTGGTAATAATATAGGAATTGATGACCTCATCAGAGCCATGTAGTTTTGAAAGTTAAATTTGACTTAAGGGGTTAGTTTAGGGGGGTGAAATCGGAAGTGAAAAAAAAAATTTTTTAGTAGATCATCGAATGTGGTGTCAATTGAAAGCTTGTGAAAACACGATTAAAATATATATATATATATATATATATATATATATATATATATATATATATATATATATATATATAATGTAATACTTGCGCACACTTTTCTTTGTATTATTTTTTTAAAAATTGCGAAAAATCGCTGTCCTCCCCTTATCTCGAAAAGTACTAATCAAAACATTTTCAAAAAATTCTGGAATAAATTCTCCACGGGGTGTAGATTGCACGAAAATTATCACGAGTGCATTACCTTTAATAATTTATCTGGTATATAAAAAAAAGAACAAAAATTTCAAGGTCATCAGTTTTCAATAAAGATTGGAAACACACTTTGTTGAAAACTCTTTTAGGGTGTGTTTTGTGAAGTCACTAATCATTTTATACCACTGTAACAATTTTTTTTTATTTTAAAGGCAATCAACGGACGGAACACTAATTGCGCAAGTTCCACTTGCACTTGACCGGTTATTTTTTATTACATAGGTGTGCCCAATTACTTTCATCAACCAGCTATACGCGTCAACTGCTGAACATAAGCCTCTCGTTCTCTATGCCATTCATTTCTATCTTGGACTATTTGAATCCAGTTACCACAGATTCTCTTGATGTTATTTTCCCATCTGGCTGGGGGGCGTCCTCTGTTCCGGAACGCCTCCTCTCTGGGCCGCCATTGCAATAATCACTTTGACTATTTTCCGTCCTTTTTCCTAGCCATGTGACCAGCCCAATTCCACTTCAATATCGAGACTATCTCGATGATATCAGTTACACCTGACATTTATCTCTGACTGTAACACCTAACATCGATCTTTCCATAGCCCTCTGCGTCACACGCAGTTTATTTGCAGATTTTTGTGTGAGTGTGTCGGTTCCGTATATTATGACAGACAATATACACTGATTATATACTTTTCGCTTCAAGCTGGTAGGAGCATTCGATTTAAAAATATACTTTAACTTGCCAAAACCTGCCCATCCTAAACTCATTCTTCTTAGGAGCTCACCGATACGTATTTCGTGACATATTTGTATGATGTGACTTGTTCGACAGATTTGCCTGCGTCCAATATATTGTCGCTCAGTTTGTCATAAGTTGCGTTTTTGTGAAATTTATTTTTAGTCCAACTTCTCTTGACGCAGTATATAATCTTTCTCACATTAAGGAGGCCTGGTCGATATGATCGGTTTAATCTCTCTCCATCTATATTTTAGACCCAACTGTTCCCAGTCAGTTCTTTTGTATGTATACTCCACTAGATTAGTAAACAGCTTTGAGGACAAAACGAAACTTGTCTGTCGTTTGATGTAGTCTTACACACGATGTTGCCTTGTCGTATATACTTTTTATAAGTGCAATATACCTATAGTCAAGTCTACAATCTGTTAATGTTTTCATCATCTGTTGTTGACTTATGGAATCGAAAGCCTTATCGTAGTCCACGGAAATCAATATAACAGGCTTGTTATATTCTATTGTCTTTTCTATGAGCGTTTTAATGGTCTGCAAGTGGTCATTTGTGCTACTATAAACATGATATAAAAATAATTTGAAAGAGTTCTAGACGCTTAGACTTGGACTTTTGTCATAAGTTAGAGCACTAAAAAATGTGAAATTATTTGCTTTATAAAAATCATGTCGGATTGGTTAAGATGTGTAGAAATTAGATTAAAACCCTACTAATCCTTATTTTACAGACAGACTTCACTGACCATTTTACTCGCGAACCTTTGAATCTATGATTGTCATTTTTTCATTGTATTTTTTTATTATTACCATACAGAGTTTATTTATAGTCACAGTGCACGTGCCCCTATAGGGAAATTCCCAAAGCTCTACAATAGCGACGCGTATGCCGGTTCTCCATACTTTTTGAGAAGGATGGTACTAGGAGTGGTAAGTTAAATCTTATAAGGAGGTGATGTATTAGCGTGACGTGTATTGCTAGCATACACCTCCCTAGGAGGAATTAAGCAGGCTACTTCGGTCAAACACTTTCCGTGAAAGTACTTATAAAATAGGTTCAAGTCGCCATCCGTTCTTCGATGTTATAATAAATCAAGATTGCTGATGAGTTCCGGCTCTCTAGTCAGTCGAACAACGCTTTTCTGAACCGAATTCAACAAACGAAGCGTATGTTTGAGATCAGAGCCTCAAGCAAGTGAAATGAAAATGGGCTTATTAAAGTACAGTATTTTTAAACACTAAAAGAGATTGTAAAGACTATTGCTACTCATTTGTGTGTACTTTTACGTACTACGTATAAATAAGTTATTGTCATTCTATAAAAATTTTGCACGTACTCGTATGAAAAGTCAACAATAGTATGTACAGGGTGATCATTATTAGACGCCCGGCACCGATTTATGGAAAATTGTTGAGGTTTTTCCTTTAATAAAATATCTTCAGTAATAATAATTTTTTATATTAGGTTTGCCGTTGTTGACAAAATGACTTTCATCTGTCCATAATATATGATTCAGAAAATAACGTTCTTCGTCATATGTTATCATCATTTCTGCTACAGAACTCAGTCGTCGTTTCGAATCAAATTGTGTTACTAACTGAAGATTATGCATTTTATAGTCATAGTATTTATTAACTTTAAGAAATTTCTGAATACCCCCATAAGATACATTAAATTGCCTGTTTCTTGTCTGATTGAATTATATGGATAGTTTTGAAAATATTGCATAATTTCGGCTACTTTTTCATCTGTTAAAACAGTTTTTCGTTTAGCCTATCTACCTTTCTACCCAAAAAATTGATTCATATTACACCTCAAATATCATTTTAATCCACAAAACATAGTGTGATCCGGGATATACCTGTCGGGGTAACATTCTCGATACAGTCTAACGACTTCCCGAGAATTTCTTCTTGCTTCTTCATAAATGAGAATCATATCTACTTTTTCAGCGTGAGAAACCACTTCAACCAGAATCTATTAACTCACTGTTTACTTAGTTTAACTCTTTTGAATTGAATAGGTGTGCAAACAAGATCTGTCAGATTAAAGTGTGACCACCACCTACTACATAAATTGTTTTAAAAGCGGCAAACGTGATATATGATCCTTGGTAACCGCGATGCCTTAAAAATAATATTTTAGACAGTTTTTACTGCATAACTTTTTTGCAAAACAAATTAAAAAAAAAAACAATTTAAGGAAAAAATGTTAAAAAAAATTAGGGCTTTTCAATGCCATTTTACAAATGGTATGTTAATGCAAAAAAAAAGTTGTTTGGCGTCGCGGCCCCCAGCCTCGTTTTCACTACCAAATTTCAAATACGCCAGTATACTCTTTGGCATGCACTAAATCATTCTACATGAAAAAAAATATCCAACAATTTTCCATAAATCGGGGCCGGGCGTCTAAAAATGATCACTCTGTACACCCCGTATCTGGGTTTAGTATTAACATCACGAACTTGGTTCATTTAATCCAAATAAAAATTAAAAACTTATTTTCGATATACCCAATTTAATGATCAACCTCTCACGCTCGGATTATAAACCACGAATTATATTAAACTTATTGAGTATCGATTAAAGCTACATTCGTAAGTAAACTTTCTCGGGGATTTTGTTTTTATTCGTTTTTCTTTGGAAAAACTCTGCGGAATTATTGCCTAACTTTTCCAATTGAGTTTTACTTAATGGGAACCACAAAAATGTCAAATGGGAAAGAATCTTCTTGGTGTTATCCAATTAAGAGTTGAAATAGTGACTGTGGCGTGTTGACAAAAACATTAGCGCTGATTTTTATCGGATATAATTTATTTCTTTCTATCTCATCTCCTTTTTCCATTTAGATTAAATATATAAGTTTTGTTTTCAGAAATTATTATGAAGGAAAGAAAAGCCGATGTGAATATTTATTGTATTAAAGTGAAGTCCTAACATAGGATAGCTTTATACTTTACGAGTACTTCACAACTTTCATTATTTTCAAAATTATAGATTATATATGAGACTTATGTTTTCCCCGCTAACGAAAGTGGAAATAAATTATTAACGTGAAAATAAAAACTCCCAGAGATTTTTGCATTTCTTCACGTTTCAGGATCCCCGAAAATACGGTTTACGTCTGTTTGTCTCTCTGTTGACACAATAATTTTCAAATGAGACATCGTTTTCATATTATGTATATAGAATGTTTGCTATATAGGTTTATATTCCATTTGAGGAAATATGATCATGTATCTTTAAAAATAAATGAGTTAAAATGGTTAAATTTTGCAAACACTGTGCAACTGCACTTTATAATATTTTTAATGAGGCTCCCGATTTATTTAAGGGAGAAGCTAGTGTCCCGAAATTTTGTGCATGATAAGTATATTAGACGGCCTGATCGCTTGACTATGCCTCAGCTTCGCATTGCCTTGTTTCAACACAGTTTTACATATAATGCAGTAAATATATACAGTGCCATGAATCTAGATCTGAAAACGTGTACTATTGGCCAGCTTCGTCGATTATATAGGGAAGAGCTGTTGAATAAGCAGAATTCTCAGATGTAGTTTATTTACATGTTAATTATTTTTAAGTTTTACTATGTTAATCTATAATCGTTATTTGATTTTTATTTGTAAGCGCGTTGTGTGTGTTGGGGAGGTTAGATGTAAGAGTAACCAATGGTTAAATCTCGCCTCTTTTACCACACGATGTGTGTGCATAATATGTACTCACATCACATATATTCAGACCTTAATAAAGACAATATTTATTTATTTATTTTAAATGTATATGATGTAATACTTGTGCACACTTTTCTTTTTATTATTTAAAAAGTACTGATCAAAAAATTTTTAAAAAATTCTTGAATATTCTTTATAAAGGGTAGATTGAACAAAAATTAGTGAGGAGTGCATTACGTTTGTTAATTTATCTGGTATAAACAAAACTATGAAAACTATGTTACCTGACAACATGGTGGAGGTTTCGTTAATATATCTTTCAGTACATTACGATTCGCCCGTCGCTCCTCTGAGACAAAAGAATTTTATTTTATTTGTTTATAATGAAACATAATTGAGCAGTACATATTTGTTTTACACTTTTATTACATGATTCCAGATTGAGCTAAATTGATTTATTGGCTATTAGGTGGCCAAAATGCTATAACTATCGTACATTATTGATTAAGAAAAAACTAAAACATACATATTGAATCTTAAGATGGTAGGGACCTAATTAACTTAGCTTAGGTAAAGATTTTATTTTATTTTAAAAGTAATCACCGTACGGAATACTAATTGCGCAAGTCCGACTTGCACTTGGCCGGTTGTTTTTAGTGTTCCGTACGGAACACTTATAAGATGACTTCGGTGTCTGTCTGTCTGTCACACCCGATTTTCTCCAAAACTATTTGTCATAGAAAGTTGAAATTTAGTAATAATATAGGAATTGATAGCCTCATCAGAGCTGTGTAGTTTTGAAAGTTAAATTTTGATTTAAGGGGTTAGTTTTGGGAGGTGAAATCGGAAGTGCAAAAAAGTTTTTTTTTTACTAGAGTGTGGTGTCAAATGAAAGCTTGTGAAAACACGAGTAAAAAAATATATATAATGTAATACTTGGGCTCACTTTTCTGTATTATTTTTTAAAAAATCGATGTCACCCCATCTTTTCTCGAAAAGTACTGATCAAAAAATTTTGAAATAATTCTGGAATATTCTCCACGGGGTGTAGATTGGACGAAAATTATCACGAATGAATTACCTTTAATAATTTATTTGGTATATAAAAAAAACAAAAATTTCGAGGTCATCAGTTTTTAGTAAAGATTGGAAATAAACTTTGTTGAAAACTCCTTTGGGGTGTGTTTCGTGAAGTCACTGATTATTTTATACCACCATAACAAAATTTTTTACTTTAAAAGCAATCAACGTACGGAACACTAATTGTGCAAGTTCAACTTACACTTGACCGGTTATTTTTTATAATTAATATTTTACTACAGTGTTTTATACGTACACTTAAAATATGTGTAGAACTATTTTCCTCTCATCATAATTTACTCGTGGTAGGTACACTCTTCAGCTTACTTAGCTGAAAAATGAAATAAAAACATTTACTGTAAATCTGTAACAGCAAAATCTTTGGTTAGACGAAAAATTCATTTACAGTTTTTATTAGATAGTGTCAATCAATTATATTGACCATATCAAAAGTTTTCGCCCACATTCAGTGCGTCTAAATTATTTTATTGCTGTAATTGGTTTTATTTGTCAACAATTTAACCAAAACACTGATAATTGCGAGAACTGTTGGTGCGACAAGGAAGAATATAATATAAAACCAACATAGGGTTCTAATTATGTACATGAGTTGGAGTGTCCACAAATTATTGGAATTACACATGCAAGTAGGAAACGTTAACAATAGTTATTAACCTCAATGTGAGTGTTACTTATCAGAAAGGACAAAAATAATCGTATGACTCAATTTAATGTCGATTGTTAGGTGTCATTCGCCATTCTAACATGTGTTCTCGGAACTAACAAAAATTTTAAAAATGTAAAACGTATATTGAACATTTTAAGTGTCTTTACAAGTTTTTAACAATCTCCGGCAATTTTGTTGTTGGGGAGTAAATGACAATTATCAAATTCGACAATTTGTTTAGTCTTTGTCTAATCTGTAAAATACCGTTTTGTTTCGTTTGTTGTAGGTTACATGCACACATTCGGGATTTGTATGGTATACTTACTAAAAAAGGTAGATCCAGCTATGTGGTTAAAAATTCTGAATTTATATTTCGCCACTTACTTTTGCTTTATAAATTAAAGTACTATAAGTAGGTTTTTACTTCGGTTGCTAAAGCAAGTTTTGTATTCGTGGAAAAAGTTTGCTCCTAAATTTTTGCATTGCATTTTAAAGTCCATACAACATCATTTCTACTATCAGTCTGTTGCCGCCATAACTCCCAAACGAAATTTTATAATATATATTTATAAGTTTTTATCAGTTTTTTAAATTTTTGATATTATTTCCAAAAGAACATTAGTTATAACGACAAACAAGAACTACAAATTCTACAAAATAATTGTATCAGATTTTTAATAGGGCTCTAAAAATACGATTATACAGCCTTGGGCAAAAGTATTAGGCACCCCTAATAAACACGTGAAACTCATAAAATATTTAAAAAAAGACTAATTGTTTTTAACAATACTATAGGCGGCGCTGTCAAAAGCTAACTTAAACAATAATCTCTTTTACAGGTCCATAAAACACCTGGCCCACAAAATTGCGATAATGAGGTTTTTTGAAAAATATTTTGATTGTTTTATCAGTCTCTTTTTACTACTTGTAGTGTCAAGAAGCTTCCGTGCGAGTTTTATTTGTGAACTGGACATTCTTATATTTGAGAAATGCCTAAGAAAAGTGAGCTTGGTATCGAAAAACGAATTAAAATTCAAACCCTACATGAACAAGACAAGTCCCAAGTAGAAATAGCCTAGTTATTGAAATGTTCTCGGTGCGCAGTGTAATATGCTATTAAAAGGTTTGTGGAGACTGGCTCACATGCCAACAAAATGAGAACGGGCAGAAAACTTAAGACTAATGAGCTACAGGACAGAAAACTCATCCGCGAGTCTATTAAAAATCGAAAAAAACATCATCTGAGCTCGCTGCAACTCTGTCCGAAGGGATTGGTATGCCGATTAGTTCTCGAACGTCAAGCAGAAGACTGACAGAAGTTGAGTAAGAGGATGCAAAGCTAGAAAGAAGCCTTGGCTCTCAGAGACCAATAGGAAGAAACGCTTAGAGTGGGCTCTGAAGCACTAACATTTTAGCGAAGAGGATTGGTCTAATGTTGCATGGTCCGACGAATCCAACTTTGAGGTAAGTTTTTATATGATTGATTTTAACAAATAACTACAGACAATTACTCTTGATTTAATCCGTTTTAGTCAAAATAATAAATAATTTTTTAATTGAGTATTTTGTCTATTCTTACAGCTATTCGGAACGTCAGGTGTGACATTCGTGAGGCGGCGTGTCGACGAGGAATACCATCCAGATTGCGTGGTACCTACTGTAAAACACGGAGGAGGCAGCATTATGATCTGGGGCTGCATGGCTGCTAAAGGTGTCGGCGAAATGTTCATTTGTGAAGGCCGCATGAACAGCCAAAAGTACATAAATGTACTAGAAACTGTACTGATGCCTTTGCTAACGCGCATTTTTGGCGAGATTAATTTAGACCACATCAAATTCCAGCAAGATAATGCACCTTGTCATAAATCAGCGGCTAGGATGCGCTGGTTTAGAGAGAATAACATTGTCTTGTTGGATTGGCTGGGGCAGTCCTCCAGATCTAAACCCTATCGAGCATCTTTGGGGTACTCTAAAGCGCAAGATACGGGAGCATAGCATAACATTAAAAGCAGTGCTAAAAAGCGCCTTGATGGATGAGTGGGATGCCATAAGTACAACTGAATGTACTAGGCTTGTACGCAGCATGCCCCAAGGAATTGCTGCTGTAATTAAAGCTAAGGGCGGACACAGCAAATATTATTTTTTTTCATAATTTTACCTCAATATACGATTTTACAAAACATACGAATTTAATTTTTTACCCTGAAAAAACAAGAAATGAAGTAAATTGTTGAGTGCCTAATACTTTTGGCCAAGGCTGTATATCACCAACATTTAATCGGTATAAATTCATAAAATTAGAACATAAACGTGAAATCCACCAAGCTGTTTTACACGAAAAATAATTTGGACGAAGAGGCCTTGTTATTGATTTAATAGAGTTCCATTTAGTAGTAATATTCGTTCTATCAACAAAAGAAATCAAAACAATTTAAAAAATGCCTATGCATCATTGAAAATTAAAAACATATGTGCTTTGTTAAACAAGTCCTATATTAAAAATTTTCTGTCTGTGTGACCTCGGTTTCGTAGTCGTTTTTATATCAAGCGCAACGCAGCCACTACAATACCGCGGTCACGAGGAAAGAAAATTTTTCGTATAGTGACTTGTTTAACAAAGCAAATACTTTTTTTATTTCTAATAATAATGCACAGGCACAAAATATCGGAACGCTTCAATAAAATACCTATACTTCAAACTAGGAAGTACAAATTTTCATTCAAATATATTTGTTCATTTGTTTAAACATTAACAGTAACTATTTGATTTTAACTTTTTTTATCATATTACTTTCAAACCCAATTTAGAAATTATCTACGCGGGGTCATTTTGGAAAAATGATTCATTAATAATCAAAAATCTCATCTAGTTGTGCTAACTAGAGTGTCAATGTAGTTTTTAAATTCTTTAAATAAATTTTAGATATTTATATTATTATTTTTGCAATATTTGTAATTTACTTGTTGTTCTTAACAGTAATAAAGTTCGTTATTATTATCAGGGAAAAAGTTCATAGTTTTGTAGTTAACGAATCTGGAAATACTATTATTTTTTCTTTATCTCTAACAGGGACATTTTTTTTTTAGTTCTTTTTATTTTGTCGGGTTAGTTCAGGTGCGTAGAAGAAGAATTACTATTTTCTTCTCCTACGCATCAAAAAAATTCTTCCAGCACTAAACTAAGTTTATTATGAGGAAGCCTAATATGATAACAAAAATCTGGCACTTGTCAAATTTCACAGATTACATATGAGCACACCATTAAATAGCATTTTCAATCCGTTTACAAAAATATGTAATACTCGATAACTTAATATTTATTTACACTTGTTACAGATTTTTAACTCACCCGATTTTCTAATTTCCTATTTAGGGTATCAAAAAAATTCTTTTACCAATAAACTTAGGTGTTTGTAAGGAAGCTAAATGTGAACACGAAATTTGTCACGTGTCAAATTTGACAGTTTTCAAGGCCAATTAGAATTTTTTTAAATGACTCCTTTTACATATGAGTACACCATTAAAGAGCATTTTTCAGTCTGTTTGCAAAAAAATATATTATTTAATATTTATTTTCAGTCGTTACCGATATACCAGGCATTCAATTTATTGAACCGAATTTTAACATTTTAAGTGTCTCACTCTGTTTACTATTATCCTATTTAGTATATCGAAAATTTTATTTTTATGAAGAACCAATATGATAACAAAAATTTGTCAAATTTGACAGTTCGCAAAGCCACTTAGAATTTTTTAAAACCCCACTCTCTACGTATAATTACAGCATTAATTAGTACTTTCTAGTCCATTTACAAAAATTTTTAAACTCTTTATATTTATTTTCAGTACTTATCAATATACAGGGCATCCAATTTATTGAACCGAATTTTTTATTTTTAAGTTGCTCACCCGATTTACTATTTTTGCTATTTGGCGTGTGAACAAATTTCTTTCACTGCTAAATTTAGTTTTTTACGAGGAAGCCAAATATGATAACCAGAAAAGTTAACACTTCTCAACTTTGACAGATTATAAAGGCAACTAGGATTAATTGGCATTTATGAGTACGTTTACGAAAATATATAACTCTTTATATTTATTTTCAATCGTTATCGATATATAGGGCCAATATGTCATTTAAAAAAATTTATCTAGCTTTGCAAACTGTCAAATTTGACAAGTGATAAATTTTGCGTTAACATGTTTGGCTTCCTCCCAAAAAAAACTAAATTTATTAGTAAAATATTTTTTTTGATCCCCCCCATAGGAAAAGAGTAAATTGAGTGAGCCACTTCAAAGTTAAAATTCATTTCAATAATTTAAATGATATTGATATCGACTGCAAAAAAATATCAAGTGTTATATATTTTTGTAGGACGGACGGAAAAATGCTAGTTAAAGGTGTGCTCATATGTAGTGGGTGCCTTTAAAAAAATTCCTAATTGGTTTTGTAATCTGTCAAATTGTATTATCATATTTGGCATCCTCATAAAAAAACTAAGTTTGGCACTGATATATAAAATACGAAAATAGTGAAATAGGTGATAAGATACTTAAAAAAGTTTTCCTGTACATTTCTGCATATACTTAAAATTTTAGTAATTAATAAAAATTTATATATTTCTTTGATGTGTAATTTTTAATGTATTTTTTTCTTTCTGTTACAAGAATAACAGTGAATCATTGTATAATGGCTTTTACTATTCTATTAGCTAACACTGCTAATTTGCCGTTTCTACCATTAAAACCTAGATTAACTGTTAAGTCTTTTATTGTCGCCAAACTAAACATTATATTAAAAAATTCGTGATAACCAAAATGAAGGTTCCGTTGTTCGTGGCCATTTTCTTTACGGTAATTGCCGTATTATGGTGTTTTGGTTTTGTTCTCTAACTACCGCTCTGGTAATGAAACCAAACGGTTAATGTTTTAATGAAACCGTTAGAGAAACTTGAACTCTGCATTGTAAGGGGAAGTACTTTTTGTTGGACCAGTATAAGGACTATAGACAGGACAATACATTATTTAAATAAAAGGATCGTTTGGAGTATAAAATAAAACTATTCATATTTAGAGCTTTTTGTTGCTATGGCGTAAAATACAAAATATAACCAGGAGCGGAGTTAGGAAAAGAAAGAAAGATAGATAGATAATCTATTTACAGTACAACTTCTCGAAAAAAAAAGAACTGAAAGAGGGCTAGAAACACATTTAGCATTTATTGATTTGGAGGAAGCCTACAATTCAGTACCCCGAATTGAACTATGAAAAAAATGAAAACACTAGGAATAAATTCTAACACCATTAACTTAATAAAAACAATGTACTCCAAAATAAAACCTGTATAAAACAAGGCTCACAATTATCCAAGGCAATAAAAACAACGAAGGGCTTAAGACAAAGATGCTCCGTATCTCCAACACTATTCAATATATACTTGGAAGGCACATTACATGAGTGGAAAAGAAAAAGTAAAGAAATGGGAATACCCATAGGAGAGTGCCACTTTGAATTTTGCGGACAACCAAATCATATTCGCACAAGATGCTTTTGACCTAGAATATATGCTTAGGAAACTATACGACTACTATGAACTGAGTGATCTAAAAATTAACATAAAAAAACCGAGGTATATGGCAATGAATTCGCCTGCAAAATTCAACATACTAATCAATGATCAAGATGGAATCGAACAGATAGAAGATATTAAATATAGAATAGAACAAGGAAGGAAAGCTTTAGGTGCCTTAAACAGTATATAGTGGAGTAAAAATATTTCAAAAAATACAAAAAAAACACATTGGAAAATCCATCGTAGAATCCATTACATTATATGGATGCGAGATCTGTAGTTAAACGCAGAGTGAATGCCCTCGAAATGGACTACCTCAAAAGAAGTATAGGGGTATCAAAAATGGAAAGGGTGCGTAACGAAGAAATAAGAAGAACAATGGAGGCACAAGAAATAATAACAGACAGGATAGAGATTATAAGCTTAAAATCGTCTGGCCACCTTAGAGAATGGATGAAACCAGATGGCCATATAAATATTATTAAAATGGGCAGCACCAGGGAACAGAAAACGCGACAGACCAAGACGATCATGGATTGAAGGAATACGTCAAGCCATGAACTCCAGAGGTTTGACAGACGATATGACCGCTGATATAGAACCTTGGCGTTTGGGAACGGATAGACGGCTATAGATTTATTGGATTCCATTATATATATAAAGAAAGGCGGTAGTCCCCCCACCCTTTTCCAAAATTTAATCGAACGAAATGTGTACAAACATTTTTGTATTTTGTTAGGTTGTATTTATTTTTTACATATGTGTTGCTTATGTTTTGAATTGGTTTTTTTCAATATAATAGATTCTAAATATTCATACCATTTATTGTTTGGCATATATATTTGTTTCTTTTTAAGTTTTACACATAAGTTCGATTTAATTATATTTATTTCTTCTTAATATACTAGTTTTCTTTGATTGTTATTCCCACATAGCAAAGATTTTAACGAGGAATGTCAAGTTCATAACGTAAAACTTTAAGATGGTAAACCTGAAAATGAGCAGTAACCGGAAAAAAAAAAAACGGTTAAGTGCAAGTCGAACTTGCGCAATTAGTGTTCCGTAGGGTGACTGTTTTTAAAATAAAAATATAATAAAATCCTTACCTAGGTTAGTTAATTAGGTCGCTGACATGTATATATCTTAAGATCCAATATCTATTTTCACATTTTTTCTTAGCCAATAATGTATAATAGTTATAGGTTCTTAGCTACCTAATAGCCAATTAATGAATTTACATAGCTCAATCTAATAGTAAAAGTTTAAAACAAATATTTACCATCTAAATATTTGTTTATTTGTAAACAAATAAAATAAAATTATTTTGTCTCGGTACTTATCCCTTAGTCACCAGTCATCTTGGAAATTTATTTTATCTGTGATTTGTGAAAAGCAGTAATGTACTGAAAAATATAATGATGGGGTGAGTATGTTACTGATTTGCACCGAATATGTATTGATATTTCTAAGTTCTTAGTCCCCTTTATAACAAAACAAACCTATATACCATAACATATTGTCAAAACACAGTTTTGTTTTATATCAGATATATTATCAAACTTAATGCACTCGTGATAATTTTCGCTGAATCTACACTTTATGGAGAATATTCCAGAATTTTTTCAAAATTTTTGATTTGTACTTTTTGAGATAGGGAGGCTAAGCGATTTTTGGCCTTCTTTTTAAAAGTAATATGAAGAAAAGTTTGCCCGAGTATTACATCATATATATTTTGGAACTCGCATTTTGACAAGCTTTCATTTGACACCCCACTCGATGACCTTAGAAAGTTTTTTTTCTCACATCCCCCTATAGGCTAACCCTTTAAATCAAGATTTCAGGGCTCTGATTGGGCCATCAATTCCTATATTTGTGCAAATTTCAACTTTCTATGTCAAATAGTTTCGGAGAAAATGGATGTGACACCCAGACGGACACCGAAGTAATCCCATAAGTGTTCCGTATGGAACACTAAAAAAATTGAAGTGCAGGTCATAATGTGCATAGATACTTCTTAAATAATGTTTATTTGGGAAATTTTATGTATTGAAAATGTTATTTTCAAATACTTTTATTGGAAAATATACAACTAGAAAGAACTGTATGATTAATATGGTAAAAACTGAATTTATTAGTAACAATATCGCTTCATTTCGATTTCGTTGGCCATTGATTATTATATAGCTATTATAGATGATAAAATTGTTAACAAAATCAGTTGTTTGTAGTGAATAGCAGCAAACGTAAACCTATAATATAAAAACGGTGATAAAGTCGAGAAAATTACGAGAATTTACAAGTCAGTTTATAAAAATGAAAAGTTAATCAAACAGTAAAACAACATTTAATGAAGAGTTACTTTTTATCTTCCTATGGAATATGGTATATATTTTCGACATTGGGTAACTAGGTTCCAGAGACAGAGAAAGGCAGAAAGAGCATCTCTTAAAAAAAAGACCACTGACGACGAGGCTGCTAATAGATGGGACGGTGCCTTTCGAAGAAACAGGAATCTCTTTTACATTGGAACTTCAAAAGCCTAGATCTTTCCCAATACAGCAACTTTGAAGTCGGGGTGTAGATTTTTCAAAAAAAAAAAAACTCTCCTGTGATATTTTAAAAACATATATCTAATTTCAAAAATCGATTACTCGAAAGGCAATTCTTCATTCAAAAGGACGTTATTTTCTACATCCATAGGGGGGGAAAGGGGCATAAGCGACCCTTGCTTACGCCATCGATTGTTCCAACCATTTTATATACTGATTTTGTGTATTGTTATCCTTTTTAAACGTGTCTCGTTTTCTTCTAATGTGAGAATAACAATTTTTGTTTCTATTTTTGTTACATCGTATGAATTTTTTTATGATATTTCACTGTATCTTAGAAAATGTTTTTTTTTTTATTTTTTTTAATGAATATAAAATGCCATACACGGAACAAAACTGTAAGTATTTATTTTGAATCTTCATTAATATTCTTGTGATACAGAATAATTTAACTCTGGAGTCTCGATCGTTATGGGATACAAAAACCTACTAAACCAATATCAAAGTAACGGGGGTTTTTTCATATA
>CM032453.1:123935557-123965557 GCA_019049505.1 Pachyrhynchus sulphureomaculatus
GTTTTCGTGACTGATGAGACTGGTAGCGGTGGATTAACACCTCACCGATACATCGAGGAGATCCTGTAGGAACACAGCATTCCTTACGATGGGTTTGTTGGCGATAGCTTCATGCTAATGCCCAACAATGTGAAATCACATGCTAGTGCATCCGTGTGGCAATACCTGGCGGAAGTGGGAATATCCATATTAGACTAGCCTGCGCGGAGTCCTGTCCTCAATCCAATCGAGCATATGTGGGATGAGCTCAAAAGAAGGGCCAGAAATCCAGCCTCTGCATCAATGAGGGACTTAAAAGTTGCGATGACGGAAGAGTGGGGAAGAATCCCACGCACAGTGGGAAAAAAGCTCACCCGCTTCATGAAAAACCTGCTGGAAGCAGCAATAAGGGCTAAGGTGGTAATACAAAATATTGATTTTGGTTTTTATCAACAAATTTATTTGTTAAGCCTAAAATTTGTTTAATTTTTCCTTTGTCTTACTCCTATTTTCAATTCTTGTTCTCCTTGTTTCCCCTTTCAATCATTTCAATCAGTAAAAAGCATGAGGTTTGCTATGGTATTTGGTATCATTAGAAAGAGAATATAATGGGCTTTCAAGTGATACTAAAATCCGTAAAAATATATGAACACTAAATTCTAGGATCCGTGCTCACTAGTATATATATATATATATATATATATATATATATATATATATATATATATATATATATATATAAAGAAAGAAAGCAAAAAATTGCCGTATCTACCAAAATTCTTAAAAATAAAATCTTAGTTGGGGAACTCGGCAAAAAGGGGCGTGATAAGAGATCACACAATTTTCATTAAGCCAATATTTCGGTCCTAGATTGGGACCTTCTTCAGGGCAGGAACTGAAAAGGAGAACAAAACATATTCACTGATAGAGTTTGGGACAAATTTAAATTAATGATGTTGTAATTAAGTTGTTATAATTAATAAAATTAGTGTAGAACAAGAATAAGATATTAGTCATAATAAAGTCAAAAACTCACATGAGTAGTGTGAAGTTGAGTTAGCCTGAATGGCCGTAGGTAGCTTATACATAAAAACGTTGTCCATCCATCCATACACACTATAACACTGTAGATAAAATTACAAAAACCAGATTTAAAACATGGATGTGATTGAGAACATTGGATGTTGAAAACATTGTTAATTAATTTCACCTGAGACAACCACCCATGGCCACCGCCATAAGGGAAAAAATGACAAAGACGACAGGAGACAGCTGACCGACAGAGATAAGGGGCTTATTAAGAAAACTCAATTAACCAGAAAAAGGGGTCGACACCCGGAAGGAAACCGATCAAAATTGGAAGTGCATGTATGGACCTTTAAAGCAAGAAAGAGATAGCCAATTGAGCGACCAAGAACCGGCATGGAACCGAGGAAGGATAAATCATTTTAGGTAAAGGGTGAGCGAGAGAGAGAGAGAATAATGGGAGCAACGAAGAGAAAGATCGTCTATTATATTAATTATTAATTTGTTAATTTATTGTTTGAAATATGACTGGAGGAAGAGATTGTTTGCAGAAGTAAATGAAGATTGAAAGTAACAGGAGGTAATGAAGGGATGACGCTAGACACTGTCAATGGAAGGAGGACAGTAATCAATAAGTGCACAAGATGGCCCAGATAAAGTGGAAGGAAACTGTGGAACCCAGAATCAAAGAGAACCGTAAACAAAGAGAGGAAGTAGGAAAGAAAACCCTGGAAGTTACACAGCTAAGAGAGAGATGACTACTATTTCATTTCAGATGGATCATAAAGCACTTGAAGACAGAGAATTATCGTGTGGTGTTGATTTATCACAAGAGAGGAGGAAACTGAGACCATTTAGGTCGGTTCTTTTATTGATATTAAGGTGATTCTCCTGGATGTAACACATTTCAAGGAATTCTCTCTTGGAAAGATTTTTAGAGAAATGAAGAATTTTGGGTTCCCTGAAATTAAAGGAATGACCATTGTCAACAGAATGGGTCGCCAAGGCACATCTGTGTGGATGGCATCTAGTATCACTTTTATGGAGTTCAATACGACGATTCAAGGATTGAGAAGTCTGGCCAATATTGGCTTAATGAAAATTGTGTGATCTCTTATCACGCCCCTTTTGCCGAGTTCCCCAACTAAGATTATATATATATATATATATATATATATATATATATATATATATATATACAATTCGTAAAAAGATCTGTCTATGATGTAATATATACTAAAACAACTGGTACTAGTGCATTAGTCCTATTACATTTAAAGAATACGAGATACAACAAGAATTATTAACGGGAGCCCTTAAGGTCAGACAGTCACGCCATCTTCACAAAAAAAATCTCATCGCAAAGAAGGTAAAGGGTCTTCCATTTGGGACTTGACAACTTTGAAATTTCACTGTGAACGCACCCTTAAGCCAATCACCGAACTGTCAACGTTAAAACATTCAGTAAAGTCAACATTTTCATCATGGTGAAGTACACGAACGAACAACGTTTACAAAAAATTAAAATTTACTACCAAACTTTGGAGTCGGTGACTGCAACTTTAAGAGCGTTAACGCCAATTTTTGGTCGTAATTCTCGTCCCAGTAGACAAGCAATTCATAGTCTAGTGAAAAAATTTGAGTTAACATATTCGCTGCTGGATGTTCCCGTGCCAGTGAGACAACGGGTTGGTCGAAGTGGCCAGAATATTGCTGCCGCTCAAGCGTCCATCTCAAACGAACCAAAACAGTCGATTTCACGGCGTTCTCAAAAATTGGGCATCGCTCAGACCACACTATGGCGAATTTTACGAAAGGATCTTGGCCTGCACCCTTATAAGTTAAAGTTAACTCAAGAACTAAAGCCACTCGATTATATGAAGCGACGTACGTTCTCGAAGGGGGCTCTAGAAATGTTGGAAGAAGATAACCAATTTCATCGCAAAATCATCTTTAGTGATGAAGCGCATTTTTGGATAAACGGCTTCGTCAACAAACAGAATATGCGTTATTGGTCAGGTGAAAACCCTCATGTGCTTGAAGAAAACATCACTTCATCCACAAAAAAATTACTGTTTGGTGCGGTTTTCATGCCGGTGGTGTCATTGGGCCGTTCTTTTTCGTTGATGAAAATAACCGTCACGTTACAGTCAATGAAGATCGCTACAGAGGCATGTTGCAACGTTATTTCTTTGATCAATTGCATGGGCTAGACATTAATGATATGTGGTTTCAACAAGACGGTGCCACAAGCGACACAGCGGGTGTGTAACAATCGACTTACTGCAATCTAAATTCGGTGAACGTGTTATATCGAGAAATGGTCCCGTCGAATGGCCGCCTAGATCGTGTGATTTAACACCTCTAGACTTATTTTTATGGGGGGTACGTTAAATCATTGGTCTATTCTAAGAAGCCTGCGTCGTTAAAGGAGCTCAGAGCCAATATTGAAAGAGAGATAGCGGCCGTTTCCGTCGAAATGTGTGGCCGAGTCATCGAAAATTAAGTTCGACGAATCGACCGCTGCAAACGTCCCCGTGGTGGACATATGAATGAAGTCGAATTCCATACATAAATGTTTTGATTGTACTTCAAGCCTATAGTAAAATTTTCGAAATGTCTCAAACGGGTTGCGTTTTATTTCAAAAAAAAGTCCTTAATGGAAGACCCGATAGTTTTCACACGGTACGCTCTAGCCCTACTAAAAAATAGAATTATTTAATATAAGTAACAATATTTATAAATATTTCAAGGCGATTTAAAGTATCAAAAATTAAATCGAGACTTTTTACTTAAATCTGAAACTAACAGTGGAAAATTGTTGCACCTCGGAATATATCTTTGATTGTGTTAGCCGATACTTGTTGGAAATTCATAATAAAACTATATAAAAACAACACTATTTTTTAATTTCCAATATATTTAAAATGACTTGACAATTGTTTCGCCATACATTGTTTGGTGAAACAATTGTCAAGTCATTTTAAATATATTGGAAATTAAAACATAGTATTGTGTTTATATAATTTTACCTCGGAATATAGGTTTTTCCAGGGGGCTTAGACTGTATGCCAATCCTCTCTGTCGCTCGGATTCAAACTCATCCTTAACGGGTAAAAGTTGTTGTTACCTACATCAATTGATAAGAATTATTAAACCAAAATTAAAAATTTGTTTTTTACTTTTATTGTTACAAAACTTATTGTCTCTTTTTTTTATCATTATCTATCCTTCGAGGTCTTCTATCAGGGTAAAATTTTTAACTACTAACTACTTCGCTCCCCCTGACTGTGGCCCTGTTTAAAATACTTCGTATAAGAACAGATTATAAAAAAATGTGAAATACTTCAAAATATAATTTTAATTAAAAAAGGGATAAAAGAGTATGCTTATTTATAAAAACTGGGAAAATACATGTACGTTTTTAATACTCATTGTATTTGTGCTTCGCAGCTCTTGTTTTAAACAAGTATTATTAAGTGTGTTATAAATGCTGCCTTTAATATATTTTATATATATTTTAGCCACACATTACCTTGATTAAAAAAAATGATCAAAATGTTACAATGTATTTGTAATAAAAACGTGAACAAAGGCGGAACTAATTTTACTAATGAACAACATTAAACCCGTCAAAATTTCTTAACATACATGTTTTTTACATTGATATATTGCAGCTAGGGGATATTGATTTTTTAAAAATAACTGAGGTGTTGTTTATAGCATCGTAAATAATTTTATGGCAGATTACAAGGATCTTTGTTGTGTAGCAGTTTATATTGGAAATTGTTAGACTTTATTAAAGATTTTAATTTGCTACAGTAACTACTGAGTGTTCAGCGATATTCTGACCGATTTGAAGTTTAATAAATAACTCTGGAGTGAGAAAATACATTATATTGCGCTTTTCACAAACAACGAAAAGCGAATATTACAATTTAAAAACGAATAGTAAAAAACCTGTCCAGCGCAAGTTGGACTTGCGCAATTAGTGTTCCGTAGCGTGATTGCCTTTAAAATAAAATAAAATTCTTATCTAGGCTAAGTTAATTAGGTCCTTTGGATCCAATACGTATTTTTACGTTTTCTTTAGTCAATAATCTATATTAGTTATAACATCTTAGCTACCTAACAGCCAGTAAATTAATCTAACTCAATCTAAAATCTAGTAATAAAAGTGTACCAGGTGTACAAGTATGAAATGAGGATTTCAGACAACAGATGGTGCACCAATGCAGTTTACGCTATAAAGACGCGCACGAGTGATAAATTGGAAAAGTGTGTGCATAGTATTTTGTTGTTGTGTTCAATAGGTTGAAATTTATACGAACAAAGAGCATTTGCGGACAGCATTAATTTTTTGTTTTTATTTGAAAAAAACTGCTGTTGAATCATACCGATTACTTCGAGAAGCTTATGGTGAACATGCTCTATCGCAAGATACGTGTGAACGATGGTTTCGGCATTTCAAAAGTGGTGACTTCGATGTTGCAGACAAGGAACGTGGAAAACCGCCAAAAAATACGAAGATGTGGAATTGCAAGCACTGTTGGACGAAGATGATTCGTAAACACAAAAATAACTTGCCGAGCAATTGGGCGTTAGTCAACAAGCTGTTTCCAATCGGCTACGAGAGGTGGGAAACATTCAGAAGCCGGTAGATGGGTACCACATGAGTTGAAAGACAGGCAAATGGAAAAGCGCAAAAATACGTGTGACATTTTGCTCGCTCGGTACAAAAGGAAGTCGTTTTTGCATCGTATAGTTAAAGGGGATGAAAAGTGGGACCAGAGGGGCGTGGTCTATTATGAATTGTTAAAACCTGGGGAAACGGTTAATACTAAACGTTACCAACAACAATTGCCCGATATGAACCGTTCGCTGCTTGAAAAGAGGCCAGAATACCGAAAGAGGCAACACAAAGTCATTTTTCTTCATGACTATGCTCCATCACATACGATAAAACGTTCGTACGAAGATGTGAATAA
Organism: Pachyrhynchus sulphureomaculatus; assembly: GCA_019049505.1. Lineage (NCBI taxonomy): Eukaryota > Metazoa > Arthropoda > Insecta > Coleoptera > Curculionidae > Pachyrhynchus > Pachyrhynchus sulphureomaculatus. The sequence continues at coordinate 123,941,551 of CM032453.1, forward strand.
ATGGCTCGATGAATGGTGCGTAGCAAAAGGAGAAGATTTTTACTGGAGTGGTATTCACAAATTGCCCGAAAGATGGGAAAAAATGTATAACAAGCGATGGAGCATACTTTGAATAAAGCACTTTTTATCATACTTCCGAATTTAAACATGTTTTTTTTAGAAAAAAAATCCGCATTTCATACTTGTACATCTGGTAAAACAAAATCTTTACTACTTAAATATTTGTTTAATTATAGACAAATAAAATAATTTTCTCACGGTATCCATCCACGTGTGTACTAAAAAGTATATTAATAAAACTTCCACCATATTGTCAGGAAACATAGTTTTCATAGTATTTTTTATAAAAGATATATTATCACTCGTTATAATTTTAGCTCAATCTACACTTTATGAAGAATATTTTAGAATTTTTTCAAAACTTTTTGATTAGTACTTTTCAAGATAGGGGAGGCAGAGGTTTTGGCCATTTTTTATATAACGCATATCATCATCATATCATATATATTTTTGAAGTTGTGTTTTCACAAGCTCTCATTGACAGCCCCACTCGATGACCTGGTAAATTTTTTTTTTTTTCACTTCCGATGTCACCTCTCAAAACTAACCTCTTAAGCCAAAAACTTTCAAAACTACACGGCTCGGATTGGGACATTAATTCTTATATTTCTGCCAAATAGTTTCGGAGAAAATTGGGCGTGAAAGACGCACACGGAAGTGATCCATAAGTGGTTCGTACGGAACACTAAAAAGGATGAACAGAAGTCCCAATACAGGGAAAAATGATAGACAGTATCTAAGAACTTAGTTCAGAAACCACGTTCTGGTATGAAATTATAAGAATTTCGGATTGTTACTAAACAAAAATCATCGATCATATCCTGATTTGAAATGATGAGAAATTCGAAAAAGGATACAGAAATATAAAATATGCAAATTTGAAAGAAAAATAGAGCATCTTCAAGAATATAATCTTGGACGGGGCTACCAAAGTATGCGGAGTGTGCAACGCAAACAACAGTAAAAGACAAACAGTTTGGTGGAATAGTAAATATCCAAGAAGAAATTATTGTGAAGAAGAAAGAATGGAAAAAATATCTCAAAACAAAAACACCAGAACAATATGAAAAGAGTTAAAGAGTTGGTAAGAGAAGCAAAATAACAGTCATGGAAAGAATTCGGAGATAAAATGGCAGAAAATAGTAAAGATAATCAAAAGCTATTCTACAGAGTTCTTAAATCATTCAGGAAGGAGCAACCTATAACCGAATTATATGTGAAAACAAAAACTAAGAAATCTTAACAACAGAGAAAGCAATAATGGAAAGATGGAAAGAATACGTTAAAGAACTATTGGGAGGTAATGAAGAAAAATATAATATAAATTATGAAGAATTGGAACAACAAAATATGGAAGAAACACAAAATAGGGAACAAATAGAATGGAAAGAGTTGGAGGAAGTTATAAGAAAGTTGAAAAATGGGAAAGTCTCAGGCAGCGATAAGATAACGTCTGAAATGATTAAATACATGGGGAAGAAAAGAAAAACAATATTGCTAGAAATAATGAATAATGCAAGGGAAGAAGAAAAATTTCCGGCCGAATGGGGAATATCGTTTATTACACCAATCTATAAAAAGGGAGATCACAAGGATTGCAATAATTACAGAGGAATCACTACACTGAACACAATCGTCAAAATTTATGAGGGCATCATTAATAATAGGATAAAGAAAGTAATAGAACCACAACTATCGGAATCGCAAAGTGGATTTAGACCAGCAAGAAGTACACAAGACTACATATTTACATTGAAACAGATTATCGAAAAAAGATCAAAACAGAATAAAAGTCTACACCTTGCTTTCATAGACTTAGAAAAAGCATTTGACAGTGTGCCGAGAAATAAAGTGTGGAAAAGCCTAGAAGATAAGGGAATAAACAAAAAGACAATAAGAATCATAAAGGGAATATACAGGAAAAATGTGCAGATTGTAATAAAAAACAACATGAAGTCGGAGGGATTTACAACACAGGAAGGTTTGAGGCAGGGAGGAAGCTTGAACCCAACATTGTTCACCGTATACATGGATGAAATAATCAAGAAATAAAAGTGAAAAGAATGACAATTGGATACTGTAAGCTAAAAAGAATAGAAATATCTGAAGCGGCTTTTGCTGATGATATTGTGCTAGTGGCGGAAAACGAGAGACAATTACAAGGCAAACTCGATAATGGGAATAAAGCGTTTAAAGAAGAAGGTATCAAAATTAATATAGATAAGACAAAAGTAATGACAACGGAAAACCAACAAACGAACATTTACATAGAAGGGAATAAAATACAAGTGGAACGGTATAAGTATTTGGGAGTGATAATGGATGAAACTGGAAAACAAGACAAAGAAATTAATGAAAAAATCGAAAAAACGAACAAATTTTACTAAGCCCTAAGTAATAAATTCATTACGAAGAAAGAAGTGACGAAACAAACAAAGATAAAAGTGTTCAAAGCAATTTATAGGACAATCCTAACATATGGATGTGAATCATGGACCCTAAAAGACAGGCAGAAAAACAAAAAAACAAGCCGTCGAAATGAAATATCTGAGAGCAGTACAAGGAGTTACACGGAAGGACAGTTAACTCAATAGATTTTCAATCGATTTTAGGTCGGGAGACTATGGTGGAGTGTATAGTACAGTTTTCAATGCTTCATGTTTCTCATTGTGTACTTAAGATCATTCTGTTGCTGTAAAACGAAAGCATTACTTATCTCCATTTTTCCAGCATTGGCTTGCAAACTGGATTTTAGAATATCGAGACATTTTCTGAGCTCCATTTTCCATCAATAAATTCCAAATTCACGTAAACACTCATGCATCACGAGCACCAAATCACCACCATGTTACACCGGTGCCATCAAATTAGACACTTTCAAGTCTGTGTAGTTTTGACGCTACGTTTTCTGAACCGAAGAGGTTGAATTTGCTCTCTCTGAGTCTGAATAAATAGTTTTGTTGGGGAACTTAGAAGTATCCACATGATGCTTCTTTAGAATTTAAGACAGTTTATCCTGTTGAGAGCGTTTACTCTGTACTTCTTACCTATTGTAGCTCTATGATCGTTAATTGCCTTACCATGGGCACTGATATTTATGTCCTATGTCCACCCAACTCGGCTGCAAGCTATGGAGTACTGGTCTTAGAATATTTCTTGACAACACACATCAGTAAAGGGTTTATTTTTCAATGTTTTAGTTTTGCCAAAATGGTCTGTGATGGAAATTGATTTAGGTTAGCCAAGCAACATCGTAAGGTTACTTGCCACTGGGTATGAAGCCCTATAGCTAGTTTTCGTTCCTCTTCCGATATTTCTTCTGGTTAATGTGGACTTTCTGGAATGGCTAGTGTGGCGGTGTGTGATGATTGATAGCTTTTGATCCACACAGTTGACTTTCCTAAGAGATCCAGGATAAAGTCTTAATAAGAAGGGGATACAATTTAGCAGACACAGCTGTTAACAACTTCTTTTATTTTGTTAAGAGTCCGAAGGTACCAAAAGTTTCAAGTTAGGACGCATATTAATTTACTGATTATCACCACTAAGATTCAAACAAAGCAATATCGAGTTCCCTGAAGCTATAAAAGTACAATACTGAAGCATATTCAAACATGACACAAGCTGCCAATAAAGTATTCTAATATAGTAGAGAATTATACAAATAAAACTATAATAGTAACACACACTAGTAACATTATTAGCAATGTAAAAATTAACAGGAGGACAGTACCCATACTAAAGGCACCTAGCTTAACACGTTATCCTGCAACCTCGGGGTTTTCCTATTTTAAAAAGGTTCGTCTTTAATTTCACCAGGGGTGTGTCATGCTTTAAGAAACCAGTAATATAATAAGTAGGGGAACAGTCAGTAAGTAGTAGTCCATAAATTAATAAAAAGGAGAATAAAAGTGATTGTCAATCAGCTAGTATTAAAAGTATGGATGGGATTTTTGTATTAAATTTGGTGCACCGTACCTTAATGTTAGTCCGCCTTGCCATTAAATTTCTCTTTTTAATGAATTTGCGGACGCTAATCGCTTGTCTATAAGCTCATAATGTGATATATACGAAAAAATTCAACTTTTAGAAATTTAGCAAATAGTAACTTTTATAGTAAGTTTCGACCTATAAATTTTCTAGGTTAGTATGTCAATTATTGACTAAATATCTAGAATATAACAATAACAAGACTACTATGAGAATTTCCTTTAATATACATTAAGTTACTTTTGTCAATGGACACATTTCATTCCTGGATACATTTTTTATGCCGCCCCTCAAAAACTAAATTATATTTCTATATTAAGCACTGCAAAGACCATAAACATAAAACACTAACGTCAGTCTTTATATTAAAAGATCATTTCATGATAATGAAGCATAAAAAAATCATTAACTATTAGTAGATAGGTCAGTTTGAAAATTACAATTCTAAATAAACATTATTAAAAAAAGCGCTGAACATTGAACATAAACATGAAGAAGTCACAGTATTTTAAGGTGGGTGAGGATGGGGAAGAAGAACCAGATTTGAAATGGAGGGAAATAACTAGATGCGAGGAGTTTAAATACTTGGGAAATGTAATTTTCGACAAAGGATCATCAGAGAGACATAAAGTATAGGACTCAATAGGGTAAAAAATGCGTAGGAATTCTAAACTCTTTACTTTGGTTAAACCGGATAAAAATTAAAACAAAATTGACAATCTAAAGGGTAATTGTAGAGCTGATATTGTCGTATGGATCAGAATGCTGGCAAATGATAAAAAAGATAAGCCAAGAATAGATGCGGTGGAAATGGATTGTTTAAGGAGAGCATGTAGAAAATCTAGACAGGAGCACGACCAAAATGAAGAAATCAGAAGACGGACAGGAAAAATACATACAACAGCAGAAAGGATAAATACCAGACAGTTAATCTGGCACGGACACGTGAAAAGAATGAGCGATACTAGATGGCCAAAAAGAGAATTTGAATATATCCCCTCAAATAGAAGAAAGAAAGGAAGACCAGCAATAACATGGATCAACGGAATAATGGGCATAATGAGAAATAGAGCTATCCACGAGAATGACTGAAGTTACAGAAAAACATGGCAGTCGAAATGCGAGATGCGACAGAAGCTGTAGGATATATATATATATATATATATATATATATATATATATATATATATATATATATATATACATATATATATATATATATATATAATATACATATATATATATATATATATATATATATATATATATATATATATATACATATATATATATATATATATATATATATATATATATATATATATATACATATATATATATATATATATATATATATATATATATATATATATATATATATATATACATATATATATATATATATATATATATATATATATATATATATATATATATATATATATATATATACATATATATATATATATATATATATATATATATATATATATATATATATATATATATATATACATATATATATATATATATATATATATACACATATACATATATATATATATATATATATATATATATATATATATATATATATATATATATATATATATATATATATATGTTAACCGGACCCCCTCTGTCCAGATGAGGTTACAGAAAAACATGGCAGTCGAAATGCGAGATGCGACAGAAGCTGTAGGATCCTGGTTATTTATATATATATATATATATATATATATATATATATATATATATATATATATATATATACATACATATATATATATATATACATACATATATATACATACATACACATATATACATACATATATATATATATATATATATATATATATATATATATATATATATCTGTCAACCGGACCCCCCCCTCTGTCTATTTTTAGTTTCGATATAAAACGATTTTTTTCAGCTCAAAATTTTCGTTGGAATGTCTACTTTTAAATGCTATGTGTCCCCTTAAATAATTCAAAATGGCGGCTGCACTATGGCGGCTAAAATAAAAAAAAATGGTAACAAAATGTATGTAGATAAATTACTTAAATTGAGATATTCGAGCGAAACTCGTTACTAGGGATTTTTTTGAGAATACGAATTTGAAGTTAGAAAATGATTATTTTTTATGCCAAGATGGCGATCGTAAATTCGAAAAATCAGATATCCATGTAAAGCTCGGTACTCGGGGGTTTTTTGAGGTGCTGAATGCGAATTTCAAGTCAGAAAATGATTATTTTTTATTCCAAGATGGCGGATCCAAGATGGCAGACGAAAAAATGTAAAAATTGGCACAAAACATGTTTCCCACTTTTTCTAGGAGGTACTAATGATGAATCTGACTAGATCTGACTTTAAAAATTATGGAACACTTCTTAGATGTTTTAAAAAGTATGTGAAAAATTTCAGACAAATTTTGAATGTTCAAATTTAATGAAAATTAATTTTTCCTACTTTGGAGCCTTGAAAAATGGTCTAGATGTCCCGAAAATTTTATTCTATTTTTTATCTGAAAGTTCAGAAAATTTTCTAAAAAATTGTTATACAGAATTTTTTTTAATTTTTGATCCAAAAGTACCAGAAAATTGTGTTCGAATAAAATTTTCATTCGATCAGCTTCACGAGACCGTGTTTTTCACTCGAACCGAGTAAAAATCACTCAGAGGGTTTGAGAGTGTATATACTTGATAAAAATTCGTATTCATTATTTATATGAAAATGATTATTATTTTTTAGTTTAATTTTTCATACAAAATGCATCAAAAGTATCTCAAATATTGAAATACAACAAAAAATTAAACTTCGTTAAATTGCTGGAACTCTAAAAATTAAATATGTACATTATTTTTGCTGCAATACTAAAGCTTTTTGAAATCAATATCTGTACCGAGCTTTGCATGGATTACTGATTTTTTGAATTCACGATGGCCATCTTGGAATAAAAAATAATCACTTTCTGACTTCAAATTCGTGTTAAGCAGCTCAAAGAACCTCCTAGTAACGGGTTTTGCTAATTTATCTTTATATTGAAAAAATTTTTGCCGTAATTTTTTCGTTTTAGCCGCCATTTTGAATTGTTTAAAGGGACATACGGCATTTAAAAGTAGACATTCCTATATATATATATATATATATATATATATATATATAGATATATATATATATATATATATATATATATATATATATATATATACATATATATATATATTATATATATATATATATATATATATATATATATATATATATATATACATATATACATATATACATATATACATATATATACATCGGGTGACACAGCCAACATGTAACATCCTTTTAAATACCAGAATGGGGCAATATTAGGCTTTTTTTATCACTAAAGAAATATTCTTAACTACTTCCAGTTTGACCAGAAGTGACTGCAACTTTCTTGTTTTTAATGGAATATTAACTCCTAAAATTGGAAAAAGTCCAATTTTCGGCAGTTTTTAACTGTACTTCCATCCGTCAATCTATCACGGCTCACGGGAGTTGGAAAAAGAATTTCAATTCGCTTTGAAATTCTCTTTCCAACGATGTATCACAAGTTGACATTTGTTTGACAAGTGACCGGCAAAAACTGACTTAAACTCTTAGACAGCCAAGGCAGATATACTAGCAATTGTTTTTATTCGTTTTATCTCACTTTGGAAAGAATTTAAGGCTATTCATTTATAGCGCCATTTTCGCGAGCCTAAGTGGTTCCTGCAAAATTTTATGCTTTACATTCGGTTACAGAATTTTATCTTTAAATAATGATCAATATCACCGAAATTAAGATAGGAACACATATTTTTTATTTAACCTAGTTACACAATAGAGGTTTTTTGCCAACTTACATCTAACAGAACTATCTAACGCCAATTGGATTTAGTATTATTTTCAGCCCATTTTTATTCCACTTAAAAATTATATTATAAAAAACATCTTTAGTTACATCTTAAAGTGTATTTTTATGTGTTAAGTATTAATGTAGAAGTCGTCTCCTAAATATTTTTGCTGAAACCATCACACTTCTAAAAATGTTTATAGGAAAAGGAAAAAATAAAAAAAGCTTTTTAAAATATATGAAAAAGGAAGCAAGATTCAAAAATGAAAGAAATCGTATTAGTAATATAGATAGGCCCAGTGATTATGACGAAAACATAATAAAAAATTTTAAAAATAGCGAGAAGTCCAGGTTAAATATTCACAGTTTCTACCCGTGAAGAAGAGATAAGACAATGTATATCTCAAAAACATAACTCAAATTACAATAGAGGACTCAATAGGGTATTTAATAAAGTGTACTCCAGGATAGTCTATAAGTTATCACACAATTTGAAAAAGATCTAGGAATGTCCGAAGAACAAAATACACGAACGTGAAAAAAGTATAATATATTAGATTAGCAGTGCCCGCGGCTCCGCTCGCGTGGACTTGATTTACTACTATCGTCACTGCTTATTCCTTATGTTACCTAAATATCTGCTATTATTTCCCCTTATCTCTCATTAGTTCTCCTAATCTCCCATTATCTCTACATAATTTCCATTATCTAGGCTTATTTCTGTTCATCCTCAATTATTTCTCCTTATCTCCCATTATTTCCCCTTATCTCCCATTATATCACCTTATCTCCCATTATTTAGGCTTATCTAGACTTATCTCGCAATATTTCTCCTTATCTCCTATTATTTCTCCTTATCTCCCATTATCTCACCATAACTCCCATTATCTAGATTTATCTCTGCTTATTTTCCATTATTTATACTTATCTCCCATTATCTCACCCTATCTCCCATTATCTAGGCTTATATCGAATTATATAAAACATATGTACAAATTTATAAAAACACGTACATCGGATAAGTGGTTCTCAAGTGATAAGCGTACTAACGGACAGACAGACAGAGAGACGATGCATTTTATATATATTATATCCTTTGCAGCATGATATTTAATGGTTTAGGCAGTGTATTGCAAGAGAACGCGCTAACGGTAACCTTTTTTCCGACGTGAATCACCATTATCGTCACTGCTTATTCTATGTTACCTAACGCAATAAAATATATCCTATAAACCTGGCCAGAGAACATATGTATGTTTAAAAAGAAAGCACGTAACGTACTAACGGACAGACAGAGAGACGTTGCATTTTATATATATTATAGATAGATAACCTGGCCAGAGAACATATGTATGTTTTAAAAAAAAGCATGCAAATCGCATAAGTGGTTCTCGAGGGATAAGCGCACTAACGGACAGACAGACAGACAGACAGAGAGACGTTGCATTTTATAATTAAAAATTATAGATATAGATTATTATTATTTTTATATAACCTAGCCAAAGAATATATGTTTGAATTAAAAAAAAGACACGTAAATCGGATAAGGGGTTCTCGCGTGATAAACGCACTAATTGACAGAAAGACATTGCATTTATATATATATATATATATATATATATATATATATATATATATATATATATATATATATATTCATGTGTATATATATATATATATATATATATATATATATATATATATTCATGTGTATATATATATATATATATATATATATATATATATATATATATATATATATATATATCTATATATTATAGATTAAAAATTATAAATTTTCTCTGCTACATAATATTGTTCTATATTTAATGGTTTAGGCTGTGTATTGCAAGGAAACGCGCTAGCGGCAAACTTTTTTTCGACTTCATTCACTATTATCGTCACTGCTCATTCCTTATGCTATCTATCGTAATAAAATATAGCCTATAACCTGGCCAGAGAACATATGTATGTTTAAAAAAAAAAGTACGTAAATCGGATAAGTTGTTCTCCAGTGATAAGTGCACTAACGGACAGACAGACAGATAGACAGAGAGACGTTGCATTTTATATATATTATAGATAAGTTGTAGTGATTGTGATAAGAAGTATGTTGGGCAAACTAGAAGATCGATTCAAACAAGGTTTATAGACCTTCTAGTCGATTTAAAATACGGTAGGTCAGAAAAATCCAGAATATTAAGGTCCTTACACTTTGAAAAACTTTTTGTGACGAAGATGACATATTTATTAAGACGGCAGGTCCACAGCGTTGTTTTTTGATTTTCGGCTACCACACTTAACACTACACACACTAAATTAAATCTTAGAAAAAAGACAATTATTATTCATTTGGTGTGTCGTGGTAAAGCTCACCGCTACATCAATACTACTTTGGAACATGGGACGTACATTTTTTTTTAAACACAAGGACATAAATTAATATAAAAAGTAATAAATAATTAATTGTTTATTTATCAAAATTTGCCTGACAGATACCAAAAAGAGACAAAATACTTTGTTGCTGTGTTTCAATATTGAAAAACCAGAAACATAGACTCGGTTACTATTTAGTGCGATCGGCTTTAAATGCTAGAAACAATAAAAACTCCATCTTAATAAACATTTTACGTGCGATTTGCATTAACAACCATTTTTTAAAGAGATTGTCATATTGTTTCGTTCGAAACCGTTTTATTTGGGCGTCCAAATGAGTATTTATTGATGGTGACATTGTCACATGCAAAAACTCAAACAAAATAAAACCAACAAAAAGAGCACATAGATCAAATACATGCGGTCCATATATTTATTTTTGAGATCTACAGCAAACGGAATAAATCAGTGTTACGATAAAATGTCGTTGCGACAAATTAATGTCCCAATGGATATTGATTTTTTCGCTATAAATTAGCAAAATATTTTCAGTGATCTCCTTCATATAACATTGAAAAAAAAAGTTATTAGTAATTATTCGAAGTTGGATTCGTTTGCGAGCTTTGCACAGCGGTATTCTAACCTCGTACACTGCTTTACGTTAGTAGTTTTTCAAACCTTTCTGCGATAGTTTGTCGACTTTACTGCCCAATTGTTATAAAATCGAACTTCCATGTATAATAATAATAATAATAATAATAATAGCCCCCTCAGGGGCTAGGGGAATCCCAGGATTCTCCTAGTACGGGCATTGACGATCCCGAGGTACCTGAGTCATGTTGTGCTGTCTTGTGTTGTCCAGATTATGTGTAATAAAAACGCAATCTTAAGGTGTTTACCGTGCCGAGAAGATGAATGGCTCAGCGTTTATGAGTCGCGAACGGTTCCCCCGGATACCGGGCGCCCTCCGGGAGTAAGTAGCCTTGCTGTGGCATCCAGGCTCTGGCGCAGTCGACCTTTCTTTCCTAGGATACTCGTGGGAATACTATGTTAAAGAATAATAATTATAATAATGAAAATGGAAGGGTGTTGCGGAGGCGGACCCCTGTCGTACAAACAGCTATAGCAACACCACAACAACAACAACTACAGACGAACCAAACAACCGCCTCAGTCGAAACTACTCCCGATAGTTTTACCAGATCCGACATTGTAGGTGATGGAAATTGCCTTTTCCGTGCAGTTAGCTTACACTTATATGGCCACCAGAACCATCATGAGAAACTCCGAGAGGTTGCTCTAAGATATTTACAACAAAACTGGTCGGAACTTCATACATTTTCATTAATTGAAGTCGACGATATAAAAGACTTCAATAACTATTATAATTATATGCGGAAAAAATGGCACCTATGGAACGAGCCTAGAGATACTTGCCCTCTCGGAAACACAAAATAGCAACTTTCATATCTTCTCAAAACAACGAAGAACAAGACATACAAAAATAGCTTTTACGGACAGACCAACAATAATAAGCACGGGAAAATACAACAAAACCATTTACCTTCTACTAACAGGCGACCCAATGTCGGGACACTTTGAGCTTCTGACACCACAAAACATTGAAAACATTCCAGAGAACAACAGACCAATAAAAGAAGCATCGGGCGAGCGACGTAACGGTCGAGGACGTCGCGGGAAATGGCAGCTCGACCAAAACGATGAAGACCAGGCAACCGAAAATGGACCTGCCAAAAGTGTTGTGTCGGCGACTAAGCCGACACCCACCAAGGCGGGAAAATCACAGCAGCGCATGAGTTGCACCACAGGAATCAACGAACACGCCATGCGTTGCTGTAATGAAAACACAAAACCTGACAAAGAAATCACTGAGAAGAGAATCACTCGCCGCTTGGACCCACCAACATCAATCCCAAGCACAACCGACGTAGATACGGGACAAACACAACCACCAAAGCCAGGCCAGGGCCCGTATGTTTTGCAAGGACAACATGCAACTACCAAGGCTGGAAAACCAAGACAGCGGTTAAAGTGGACGGATGAGATGAATAGGACGGTGATGCGCTGTTACTACACCGCCACTAAACTCGAAACAATAACATCGGGCTACAGACAGCAACTGCACAGACTTTTCTTGACCGAATATCCACATCTGCAATTACTTGTTTCAGAACAGAGAGTAATAGACCAAAAAAGAGTTATTACCAAGAACAATCGTCTCACACCTCTCGAATTGCAAACCATCAAGGACACAGTGGCTGTTGAACTGAACACAGACCAACCAAACAATAGAAAAAATAAAGCAGATTCCGAACCAGCTTCACACACACAACCACCCAGTCGAACACAACAATACCCACCACCCAGGAGGAGCATAACGCAAAATAATATTGCGAGTACCGCGCAACACCATATCACAGACAACAACATGAATCACTCGCCACCCTCAACGAACTCCACACAACATCACCCCGAATCACCTCTCATACAAACACTTAAAGCAAAAATGGAGTCACATCTAGCTCGATGGTCAGGCACCGACCCCACAACAAGAAATCCCATCCCTCGTTTAATCTTCAGACAGAGCACGCAACCAATCCTCAACACACTAAACAAGCACATAATACCTCAGTATATAACAGACTTAAGCACAATCGAAGACATTCACACAATAATATACGCAGCAGCAATCACCACTCTAACACAAAATAATCAAAAACTCCCTCAACGACAAGGAAACCCCAACAGGACAAAACCAAAATTCAAATGGCAAATAAGATAGAAAACAAAATCAACAACATCAGGAGAGATCTAGGACATCTTACCCAGTTTATAAGCGGGAACGCGTCCAAACGTGTCACACAGGGGGCAAACAAGATCAAATCTAAGTCTCCCAACAGAACACTGCCAGAAATCCTCGATACTTTGAAACAAAAACTATCTGTATATGCCGCAAGACTCCGTAGATACAAAGAATCAAATGAGAGGAAAGACACCAACAACCTCTTCCGAAGAAGCGAAAAAAGTTCTACCGGAAAAACTATGTACAACAAACAGATAGCAGTGACTGAACCACCAAACAAACAAGAACTCACAGATTATTGGAAAAGTATCTGGTCAGAACCCAAACTACACAATAATAACACCCCCTGGATCAAAGCCGAAGAAGACAAACATAAACATGTGACAGAACAAGAAGATACCACATTTAATACACAAGAAATTACAGAAACTATCAAACACACACGCAACTGGAAATGTCCTGGAATAGACAATATACAAAACTTCTGGTACAAACAGTTTACCACCACACACGAAGCACTCACACACCAAATCAACAAAGCCATTCTACAACCACACACATTTCCCACTTTCCTCACACAAGGAATAACATACGTTAAACCCAAAAGCTCAGACACCACAAACCCGTCAAACTACCGACCTATCACCTGTCTTCCAACCCTATACAAGATCATCACAGCCACAATTTCGAAGAAAATAGAACAACACCTAACAGACAACAATATCCTCACAGAAGAGCAGAAGGGATGCAGGAAAAATAGTCGAGGATGCAAAGAGCAGTTGATTATAGATAGCGTGATTATGGAACAAACCAGAAAAGAACACAGAAACCTTCACATCGGTTACATAGACTATAAAAAAGCCTTCGACTCCATACCCCACAGCTGGTTAATTAGGGCCCTAGAAATCTATAAAATCAACCAACACCTCAGGCAGTTTCTCGCGCAAATTATGAAAACATGGAAAACCAAAATACGCCTAGAAACACAAACCGAACGGATCCAAACAGAAGAGCTGTACATCAGACGGGGTATATTTCAGGGAGACTCGCTCAGTGCTCTATGGTTTTGCCTCTGTCTCAATCCACTCTCAAATATACTAAGCAGAACAGAGCATGGCTTCAATATCAGACACCAAAAAGTGAATCAACATAAAATAAACCACCTCCTATATATGGACGACATAAAACTCTACGCTGTCACACAAACACAGCTGAAAGAACTCCTCAAAATCCCAGAAATATTCACCTTAGATGTCAATATGGAATTTGGTATAAGTAAATGCAAAGTGCTCCACATCAACAAAGGCCAATGGAAGGGCCACCATGAGACAGAAACCATCAACAATGAAACGCTCGATAACATGTTCGATAAAAGAAACATACAAATATCTAGGCTTCCAACAAAGCACCAAACTCAACCACACTCACATCAAAACAGAGCTCAGAACCGAATTCAAAAACAGACTGACGAAACTTTTGCAAACAAAACTCAACTCTAAGAATCTCACTAAAGCCATCAACACGTTCGCTATACCTATACTCACATATTCATTTGGTATCATCAAATGGTCACAAACAGACATAGAAAATATTCACATCCTTATACGATCTCAATTCATCAAATACAGGAAATTACACCCCAACGCATGCAAAGAAAGACTTACCATCGAGAGGAAGGCAGGAGGAAGAGGAATTATAGATATCAGATCATTACACACAAAACAAATACAAACACTTAGGAAATTCTTTCACAGCAAGCAAACCAGCCTCCACACAGCGACAGTGAAAGCAGACAAAAACTACACACCTCTCGACTTAGCCCGGGCAGACCACTCAGCAGATACCCACAGTCACACCCAATTACAACAGGAAAAGATGAAAACGTGGTCAGAGAAAACACTCCACGGAAAACACCGATACCACATAGAACAAGACCACGTAAATAAAAAACAATCATACACCTGGTTACGGGATGGGCAGCTATTCCCTGAGACTGAAGGCTTCTTACTTGCCATCCAGGATAAAGTCATATTAACCAGAAACTACCAAAAGTATATCATCAAAGACCCGACTATTGCAGAGGACAGATGTAGGAAATGCCACCAGCAGAAAGAAACGATCGAAACACATAACGAGCGGATGTAAAATATTGGCCGGAACGGAGTACACAGCCAGGCATGATTCAGCTGCCAAAGTGGTTCACCAAGCACTAGCCACAACATACAGACTCGTAGAAAACACAGATCCCTACTACAAATACACCCCAACATCCATACTTGAAAATGAAGATTACAAGCTCTACTGGGATATCGGTATCCATACAGATAAAACAGTCTCCGCCAATAGACCCGATATTACGTTTCAGTGCAAAAAAGGAAAAGTCACCTATCTAATTGACATACCTGTCCCCAACGACACAAACATCCAAACGAAATACACAGAAAAAATTTCCAAATACACAGACCTTGCAACGGAAATAAAAAGGCTATGGAGACAAGAAAAAGTCATCATTGTCCCCCTCATTATATCAGCCACAGGCCTTACACCAATAACATTCACACCACATTTAGTGCAATTAGGGACTCAACACAGACATACACAGAAACATTCAGAAGTCAGTGATTTTGAAAACATGTAACATTGTCAGGTCATTCCTTAATACGGAATGGTAATAGCGTTTGTGCTGACTTGGTTTTGGCCCGTCAGCCAAACATGGAACCACATGGATCAAATGTGAGAAAGAAGAACTTTTTGTAATAATAATAATAATAAAATGTGTTTATTGTAATTAAATGGTAAGATTACAATAGGCGGAGTTGAAGTAACACTTCCTATCTCAACCATGACATGCGAATACATATTGTATACAGCAACATTTAGAAACTAGTATTGCATATAAAATACAAAATATAATAATCAATGCACAATGTACTACCATGATAGAAGTTAATATTAATACTGTGGGTGGCTAAGGGTATAGCTACTGCTATATATGTAACATTAGAGAGGTCGATTGCATATAAAATACAAAATATCAATACACAATGTACCACCATGATAGAAGTTAATATTATCGTACGACAAATCCAGGACTTGTGTATCAGGCACAAAAACTTATGTGCCTTAATGGTTTTTAAAATGGGCCATTGCATTAAGTATGTACCAGATGTAAGACTGCTACATATTATCGAGTATAACCTGCTTCGGCCGGGCGAAAGATTTTAAAAGCTCTTACTTTGCTTGGTTATTTCATCGAGGTTTTCAACTGAGCAGTGAAGTTTCGCTACATAATTTACTCAAAGAGAGGCATAATCTCGGCTTTTGAGGCCTGACACCGCGAAGTATGTGCCACTAAACTACATCTAAAATGTAAATATTCGCAGTAACAGGTAGCAGCAGTAAGTACATGGATATTCTCAAATAAATATTGGAGAAAAATGATTATTTGTCGCATTACCTGCCACTTACAAAAAAATATTTATGCATTAGTCTAATACCAGCTAATCATTAGAAATATTACTGTAGCCAATTGCAGTCTCACGAAGTTAACGAAAGAAAATAATATGGGTTTAAGATCATTAAAGCCAATGAATAAACGGGAAAAAATATAAAGGTAAACAACCACAAGGGAATGAAAAATAAAAAGAGAACGGAAATATTTCTCGGTGTCAGTATGGTTTCAATCTACAATCTTGGGATATCTGTCTCTGCTTTAGCATCTGGCATAGCATTAGTACTATGAAACATATTAGAAATCGGTTTCGTTGCCCCCCCACCATCACCATCACCATCACTATCCCTCGATGTTACACAAATTTGCATAGTCAGAAAACTTACCCTGAGATCATAGTTTCGATTTCCATAGACACCGAGAAAGTTTTTATCTTCTCGCATGGTTGCTAGTATTTTTACCTTACCATATATTATACAGTAATACCCCGCTTAGCGCGACCCCGTTACGCGCGGTTTCACTATAACGCGAATTTCAAATTTCGCGCTCATGTAGTCATTAACTTCTCTATGGTCGCGGGGGGATCCCCGCTTTCTCTGAATATTCTCTTTGAAGAATTGGGAATTCCCTGTCCTTCGACTTTGTTCTATGGGGATTTCCTCGTTCGTTTCGTGTGTTCATTTGTTCCGTAATGTTAGTTCGGTCGGCTGGCAGTTTTGTTTTAATATTTATTGGAGATACATACATACATAATTTAACCCTACGTTAAAAATGCCGCCTGTAAAGAAAAAAGAGCGTAAAAAGCGTCACTTTGGAATTGAAGATGAAAGTGTTAAGAAGAATGGAAAATGGAGGCAAAGCAACAATTGTTGGGAGAGATTTTGGACTCTCAGAATCGACTGTGAGAACGATTTATAAAAATCGGGAAAAAATTAAAATCTCCAGCGAAGGTTCAACACCTATAAGTGCAACAAAACTTTCTCGTTCGAGATCATCTATCTTAGAAAGAATGGAGAAATTACTGTCAGTCTGGATCGAAGATTTGAATAAGAAGAACACACCACTAAGTCAAGATCTCATATGCACAAAAGCAAAATCTTTGTATGAGATGCTGAAAACAAAAGAAGGAGAAGGGAGTGCCACTCCGACTTTTGCTGCCAGCAGAGGCTGGTTCCATCGGTTCAAGCAGCGTTCTAATCTTCACAATATCCACATAACAGGCGAGGCGGCCAGCGCGGACATTCAAGCTGCAGCTGAGTTTCCAGACAAGTTTCAAGACTTCGTTAGACGAGAGAAAATTCCTGCTTGTCTCATCTTCAATGTTGATGAGACCGCACTTTACTGGAAAAAAATGCCATCTCGAACATTCATTTCTAAGGAAGAACGTCAAGCCAGTGGTTTCAAAGCTGCGAAAGACCGACTAACACTTCTGCTGGGTGGTAATGCCACTGGTGATTTCAAACTGAAACCTTTACTAGTGTACCATTCAGAAACACCCCGTGCAATGCGAGGCACAGACAAGACAAGTCTACCAGTTGTGTGGCGATCAAACAGAAAGGCGTGGGTTACACGGGAAATTTTTCAAGAATGGTATTCTAATAGTTTTTGCCCATCAGTCAAATCATACTGTGACAGAAATGGGCTTGAACCTAAAGTTATTATTACTCTTAGACAATGCCCCAGGACATCCAACCTCACTTGATACGCCCAGAGACTTAAAAGTGTACGTAAAGTTCCTTCCACCAAACACTACGTCAATATTACAACCTATGGACCAGGGAGCAATAGCAAACTTCAAAGCTTATTACCATCGCCGCACTTTTAGCCAACTAATTCATGAAACTGACGGGGAAGGAAGACAGTCTATGCGAGAGTGGTGGAAGTCATACAACATTATGAAGTCTATTCACAACATAGAAGAGGCTTGGAAGGAAGTTAAAATGAGTTGTATGAATGGGGTGTGGCGTAATCTTTGGCCAGATGTAGTGGAAGCACCTAGAAGAATTGTCCAGATGCAGAGACAAGTGCTTGAAGACATTGCTGCAATGATTGAGGGGTCTGAACTTGAAGATGTCACGGTAGAAGATCTCGTAGAACTTGTAGCAACGCACGACGATCCTATTAGCAATGAAGATCTGATCGAGTTACAGAATAATCCTATCTACGATGAGGAAGAACAAGTAGAAGAGAAAGTTTTATCTTCAGGGGAAATACAAAATGCACTTTCAAAAATTTATTCAGGTTTGGACATATTGCAGAGTATAGACAATAATGATGACCGTGTCTTGACCGTGTGTCAAACAATTAAAAACAGTGTTGGGTGTTATGAACGTATTTTACAAGAACGTAAACAAAACGTTACCCAAAAGACAATAGATGTATTTTTCCGTAAAAAATAAGAGTATGTATTGCATAAAGTGTTCTTAGAATTAAAGTGATTGATTAAAATGATTTGTATTTTTTTGTATTAAATTTTGACTATGTTTAATCATAAACCTCGATATACGCGAATTTCAGTTAACGCGATTTTTTTCGGAACGTATCCCTCGCGTAAAGCGGGGTATTACTGTATTCTTTATTCCGATCAATTTTATTAGTATCGTTTACGTATTCTTTTATGTTTTTTGCTAACACGAACAGGGTAAACAACCGAATCGTGGGTTTAAGGTTAGGTTTCTTAACTGACAATGCCTACGCGCATTACGTCGAGAGAATAATAACTGATTATCAACAATGGTGGAGAAAACGAGAAAACCGATTTCCGATAAGCAGAAAATATCATACTTGTGCTGTCGCTTACTTGGTAAGGTCGTGCATATAGAGGTAGTAGGTTCGAATCCCAGCGGCACACAAAAAATTTTCTCATTCATGCGTTTTCGTGCTTTTAACAGCTTAATTTTTTTAAAGATGAACTTTCGTATAATTTAAATCAATTTAACTTCGCCTACTTAAAGCAGAATTATTTATTTTTTAAATTTATATTTAGTACTAGCCGTGCCCGCGGCTCCACTTTCGTGGACTTGATTCACTATTATCGTCACAGATTATTCCTTATGTCACCTAACGTAATAAAATAAATCCTATAACCTGGCCAGAGAACATATATATGAACTAAAAAAAAACACGTAAATCTGATAAGCGATTCTCGAGTGATAAGCGCACTAACGGACAGACAGACAGAGAGACGTTGCGTTTTATAATATATAGGGACTAGCTGTGACCGCGGCTCCGCTCGCGTGGTCAGACTCAAAATTTACAAACTAAGAACGAGATCGACTATATACCGTCCAATAAAAAATATATTGTGAAAGACGTCTCTGTGCTGAATAAATTTGACGTACATAGGTAGCGACTACAGACTCGTAAGGGCGACCATTGTCATGGTCCTAACTCTGAACCAAAACAAATGGATAAGAAAACACCCTACATCAAATTAAAAATAACCAAAAACAGTACAAAGAAGAACTAAATAAGAAACTATCACCTCTAAATATATTTGAAGAGAAAATAAAAACAGATATACATACAGCAACGAAAAAACTATGCGCTGACACAACACCACGAAAAATTAAAATCCAACTACAAAATTAAAAAATTATTCAGAAGAGAAAAAATATGGACAAGACGTCACCACAGTATACACAATTAAATAAAATAGTCCAAAAGAAAATTTGATAACATATATGGAATCAAAACACAGAAACTATTAAGACCGTGATTGAAAATAACCAAAATATGAGAGTTCTAAAAACTATATCGTCAAAAGGCAGGCTGCAAATATTCCAATTGAAAAACCACAAAGGTGAAGTTAAAAAAAAAAAACATAACAAAAATAATCGAAACATGATCTATATTCATCAACAAATCCACCACCAGCTGATGCAAGCTCAAGAGATACCACAAACGTGGGGTCTGAAGAAATGCCGGATATTACACTGGAAGAACGTTTTTTCCCAAATGGAAAACGGTAGAGCTTCGGGAGAAGATGGAATAACTTACGAAATGCTGGGGATGGGCAGGGCGACTCTGTTACAAGCAGTGCGAACGTTACTCGATAAATGTCTTCATAAAGGAAAAATCCCTGACAGCTGGAATAATGCTCAAATCACACTGAATCACAAAAAGAGAGACAAATTAGATATAAATAACTACAGGCCTATAAGCCCACTACCACATCCGTACAAACTGTTATCTAAGATTATAACCAATAGACTATTAAAGAAATTTGAAACAATCAACCTCCCGAACAAGCCAGATTTCGGAAGAGATACAGCACGATAGAACATCTTCAGATTATTCGCAGAATTCGAGAAATGTCACGAGTACAACGTACCTCTACATATAGCATTCGTCAACTACAGCAAAGGATTTGATTTGGTGAAACTGTGAGCAATTTTCAAATCCATGGAGAATGCAAGAAATGATTCAAGATGCAAGAAAATTCTTGCATATATATATATCAAAATGCCACCATCCAAATTAAACTCGACAAAGACTGGACAACAGCTAAAATACCTTTAAACAGAGTAGTGAGGAAAGGGGACACCAACTCTACCAAACTGTTGCAACCCTTGCAACGGAAGATATTTTCACGAAGCTAAATTGGGAGAACAAAGCTTTGAACATCGACGGCCAATTTCTAAATTTCTACACCATCTTAGTAAGTAACGATCTGAAAGAGCTACAAGAGACGCTGCTCCACCTCAAAATGGCATCGGAAGAGTATGATCTGACTATGAACATAAATAAAAGAAGAATCATAACCTCCGAACCTGCAAATATTACTATTGATGGCAATGAAATAGAGATCGTTGACGAGTGTCTACCGCGATCATAATATAAAGCTTGGAAAACAAAACCAAACGGCTGAGAGAGCTCGCAGAATACGCATGACTTGGGCGCTACTGTTAAGTAAGTAACTAAAGAGAAAGGCTAAATGGCTAAATTCTGCCAGTAATGACGTCGATGACATTAACAAACAAATCGATCACTAAACTGGGCACAACACAACGCGCAATCGGACGAGTTATGCTGGGCCTAATTTTACGAGAATGCATTCGAAATGACATAATACAACAAATAACTAAAGAGAGTAGCCGCATGAAAAGGGGCCTGGGTTGGGCATATCGTAAGGCAAGAAGATTCAATATGGACGAAACAGGTAGTGCAATGGAGGCCGAAAACATATAAAAGACGCCTAGGAAAGCCACCAACAAAATGGATAGACAATGTAAAAAGAACCGCAGGAAAGTTCTGGTACCGGTTGGCGCATTACAGACAGCAATGGAAGCAATGATATCATGGTGACGAGACGCTAACGGTACTTTGAAATTATTTATCTTGACCAAACAAAGAAATCATATGAACTACTGGCGATTCAAAAAAGGGCTCGATTATTTTTCCCTATTTTTTTAAATTTTTACCTACAGTGCAGCATGAAATAAAAGTTTAGACCTATATATCCATGTTCAAGCTTAATCAGTTCTTATCCTATTACCTAAATCTCAGATCCTGAGCATGGAATTTACAACTCCCTGCATTCCTTAATGACTTTTCAGTCTAATAAGGGTTAAAATTATATGTATGATTTTCGGTGAACAAGATCTCGGGATCTTTCAATAAAAAACCACGAAAACGACCTTTTTTATTTCCCATGAACATTCTATTTATTTAGAAGTTTTCCGAATTACACGCTAAAAACATGTTTCCTGTTCCTTTTTTTTTGTTAAATAACTTATTAAAATATTTCTGGTAGGCAAACAATATATAATACGTGTCAAACGTAACGTGTGGATTGGACCCCGAGATAAGAGATTTCGATAAAAAAGTCATTAAAAAAATAAATATTGCGTGTATTGCTGGAGAGAGGGTAAATAGTTTATTTTTACACTAAACGGCGGTTCTGTTTGCAAATGATAGATCAGCCATATTAATTTTGTGGCATATTATCTAACGTATGTTAAACGTATAAAGGTATTTAGAGACAAAGCTACCAAGGCATATATTAGTCTAAAAAGGTGAAGTAAGTAAAGTTCCACTTGAAGTATATGAATGAATTTTAGGGTACCACTTCATCAAATTTAAATGATAAATAAGCAGAAAATTACACCTATATATATATATATATATATATATATATATATATATATATATATATATATATATATATATATATATATATATATATACAGTAGCGAACAAAAGTATAGAAACATTTAAATTCCTATCTCTTGTCTTAACATTTAAACGGTTTACAATTACATATATTTATTTATTAATCGTGTACATGCTAACAAACATTTTGAAGACTAAAACAGTTATTGTTTATTAGAAATGTA
The DNA here is from genome assembly GCA_019049505.1 of Pachyrhynchus sulphureomaculatus. NCBI lineage: Eukaryota > Metazoa > Arthropoda > Insecta > Coleoptera > Curculionidae > Pachyrhynchus > Pachyrhynchus sulphureomaculatus. Next base: position 123,964,467 of record CM032453.1, read on the forward strand.
CTTAGTTTTTAACATAACAAAATTATGCACAAACAAAAATATGTAAACATTTTTGTTATAAAATAAAAGTTCCACTAAGACGACTAAGATGTCGAAAATATTTAATATTTAGTGGGATATCCTTTTGCCTCAATCACTGCTGGACATCTTCTGTCCACAGAGTCAATAAGCCTAGCACAAAAATCGGGTGGTATTTTTTCCCATTCTTGTTTTAATGCGATCCAAAGTTCGTCCCGGTTTTTTATATTTCTTTTCCTAATTTGTTTATCCAGATAGTGCCGAAGATTCTCTATCGGGTTCAAATCAGGTGATGGTCAAGGCCCGCGAATCATCCGAATCCTTTGTTCAGAAAACCAATTCTTGGCCAAGCGAGATGTGTGTTTTGGGTCTTTGTCTTGTTGAAATATCCATGACAGTGGCAAATCTTCCTCATCATCAAATCTTAGACCAACTGGTCTTCTTACATAAGAGATTGAACCTACTTTCGTCACTAAAGAATACTAGAGACCACTGATTTTGAGTCCAGTCTTTATGTTCCTTAGCAAATTTCAATCTCTCTTTTCTATAACGCTTTGTAAGGAATGGCTTTTTAACAGCACGCCTACCATGAAGATTTTTAGATAACAGACGACGCCTAATAGTCATGTCTCACACCAATACACCCTGATATTCCTGCCTAGTTTTTTATTAATATCAACAGCAGTTTCCTTGGAATCATTTTTCGCTTTTCGAATTATAATTTTCTCTACTGTCTTACTTGTTTTTCGAGGTCTACCACTTTTAAATGCCGGATCAACAGTGCCCCTTCTCGAGAACTTCATAACAATTTTGCTGACAGTGCCCCCATGCAAGTTTAAAGAGAGAGAGACAGAAAAATACTTTTATGTTTCAGATCTGAACTGTAATATTTGCACTGTCGCATTTTGGCAAAAACCGCACTCTTAAACAATGCTACTAAATTACTTCGTATCAACAATAACGTACTCTTAAAGCAGAATGATAAAATTACTTCAATGCTATCGATATATATATATATATATATATATATATATATATATATATATATATATATATATTTATATATATATATA
>CM032453.1:123968057-124310557 GCA_019049505.1 Pachyrhynchus sulphureomaculatus
TAATTCACTTTTTAATTATAAATATTTTTAAAACAGTAACTGTCAAAACCTGGTAATCACTATTTGATTTACACGCAGAAGGGTTTTGATTTGGAAAATTTAGTTATGGTTTTTTGTTGACATTTGATAAAGAGGTAAGACACTCAGAAAGCTAAGTTTAAATATGAAAAAACATATATACCCACAAAGAATATCTCTCACCTTTGATGCAACGTATACCTTCTGAGATACTGTAACTAGCAATTGTACAATTTAGCGTCTTGATAAGGGTATCAAATAGTACTCTAAAACCATTTAAAAAATCAAAAAAAAGATGAGACATTTTAACTAGTGGTTATAGAGTTTCGCGTTTTAACCTCATGGTAAGAGTGTAGGTTTATTGGAACATCATTAATAAAATTTTAAAAAAAAAAAAAAAAACACTTTGACAAATGTGATACTTCTTGAGGTTTCGGTAGAGTATGTTACTTCATAAAATTTTTAAAACTTTGAAATGAGGGTAGTTTACAACCTTTTAGTATAAGAGATTTTGACACCCTTCTGCGTGTAAAATTTTAATCAAATAGTGGTTAAATATCAAACAGTAAACTTATTACTTGTAGTCTCTATAAAATGAAATATCGTTGCCAGCTTCATGTTTGCATAAATCAGGGATTCCCAAATTATTTTTGGAAAAGTCTAGGTGGAAAACAAATTAATTAGATTTGCATTTAGTGACAGTAGATAGATAACAAAATGTTTATGAAAATTAAAAAAAAATATAATCAATTGCACTGGTATACCAACAAATAATTTAATTTAATAAATTGTATCTTCATTTATAGGAAATAATAGTTTTAAATAAAAAAAAAGGTTTTAAACGGTGTTTTGTTAATACCTGATTATTGAATTATTAGTGCGCAAACACAACAAAATAAGTAGTAATAAATTATTTCTCATTTTTTTCTCTCTTATTAAAACACCTTGAATTGTAACGTTAACGTCAGCTGTTAAGAGGCAATATGATTAAACATTATTGTTTTCTAGATAGATACATTATTTATTATTATTTTAATTTATTATTAGATAAATTGTTTCTCAAATGTCTAAATTTAAAATTATTGAATAGGATCATATAATGGACAACACTGGGGCATTTCCATATATTGTTTAGCGTTTTCGTCTTCTTTGGTTCAACGATTTGATCCAGCTATGCGTTTTTTCAAAAACGGCCCGAATTTGAAAAAAACTATTGAATGTGTTTCTATACTACCCACAAGTCACCCATTTCAATATAATAAATGATTTTCATAACACCCTATATATATATATATATATATATATATATATATATATATATATATATATGTAATTTTCAGATTTTTTCAATTCTAAAAACTGTATGACGCATGACACGACATACGAAGCAACCCCACTTCGCCCCTTTTACCCCTTATACTTGACTATCAATAATTATTCTTAGGTCATTATCTCAACAATAAACAAAGAAAAACTTTCATAATGATATTCACAAATAAAATTTGTCAATCCCTATCCTTTTCACTCCTTGTATTTAAGCGGGTATAGACCAAAAACTGTAGATTTTATTCCTACTTCAAGTATTTTATGTGTACGCAAAAATTTCAAACGGTGAATTTTTTTATGAATACAATACGCCCTTTTAGCAAGAGAAGTTAAAAAAAAGAACTTAAACAAACGTCCTCTGTAGTAACAATGAAAATGCTATTTACACCAATTATAACCTTGATTTCTGTAACGCACCAACTACATATAACATTTTCTTAATTTATTATTACTAATAACGTATTTAAATTTATCTTTAAAAGTGCAAAAAGTTATTGTCAATAATAACAAATGGCGCCCTTGAAAAGTTAACTCCAAGAACTAAAAAAAAAGTTTTTCTCTCTTTAAAGTAAAAATTCATAACAAGCAAAGTATTAAACATAAGAATTTAGAAACTATAGCCCATTTTATTGATTTATCGATCTTTCCCAGTATATATTAACAAATGAAAAACAACAATTTATAGCAGGTAATTAAGCCGAGACAAAAAATAATTGTCGCTTAACGTTCAGATGCATGAATATAAATGTTTACCATCTAGCACTCTTATGTACATAAAAATTGGTCATTGTCTATCAGAAGTCGTATCTAGTAACACACAGTACAAACAAATCATATGGGGCTCTAAAACTTTATCTGATAAAGCACTTCCACTGTTAATTCTATTCTTGGGGACCCGGCATTACCTGATACCGATGACGTTGCAATACTGAGGTTAATTACAATTACTTTGATATCGGAAGCCACTGACTATAATAAATTAAAATATTGTTATACCCCAAACCTTAGGAGTAATTTCTCTAACTTAAGTGGATATATATTTAAAAAAAACTGGGGTATAGTAGGTGTAGTAGCCAATGGATACATTGATAGTGGTGTCCCAGTAATGCTAGTACAGATTTTCAACCACCAGACGTCTCATTTAACGTTTTGTTTTTAAAATTTTAAACTTCAGCTTTATCCGATCTAATACCATTTTTTTTTAAGAAAACAAATTACTAAACTATTAATCACGAGTTGTCCTGATTTATTAAATTAAGTAATTACGAAAGTTTCAGTAAAAAAAACGCCACTTTTTTTCAGGTCCTCAATTCTCGAAATCCTGGAATAGATTTTCCCAAAAATCCTAGAACTCAAGTTGTTCTATTCTCAAAACGAGCTAGAATGGAATTTATCTTTAGAAGGAAATATGCTCTTGTTGCAGTATATTGAGTTGTTATCGGATACATGTACTATCACAATTTGACGACTAAAAGAAATATATTCCTGCTTCATGTCTTAACCTAAAAAAAAATACAATTTTATTTTTTCGTAGTCTAGTCTATGATTATTTTTGACTTGATATTCTTAACACGTCTCAAAAAAATAAGCAAAAACAATGCGAAAATATTAGCTAGAGCCAAAAAAGGGCTTTAAAAATTTTGTAGTATTTCTCTTACTTCCCTATTTCTTACTGATCTTCTTGTAGGGAGTTGTGTACGTGGGGTTAACAAATTGGATAGGTTTCCAGTAAAATCTTTTGATCTAATAAAAATATTGTCCGTCCAGTCTTGCTATTTGCGCTATAGGTCTTCTTGGTCGTCATAATTTAATATAATCATAAAATGCAACAGTAAATCATCTATGCTTCCACATACCAATCTCAACGGCTTGAACTTACAAAAATATCAAATTTATAAATTTAAGATTAGCAGTTCCTCTGGGAAATTTAGCTTTCCACTTAAAAATAGCCGTGAAATCATTTCTCTCCATCTCAGTGGAAATATTGCACGCAAGAACGGAAAGTTTGTAATTTTAGGAAAAATTGGCACTTTCTCCGAAAAATTCATCTGCAACAAGTAAAGAATTGAGGCCTCGCGGGTTACGTTTTGTCGAAATATATTCTATGTTGCTGCTATGGGAAAACTCTTGAACATATTGTAATTTTTACTTGTGTGTGTCACTCAAAGAGCAACTCTTACGAGATCTACAGTTTATACTGATCTAGGCAAAGTTAGGAGACCTAGTAGGTATATATAAGTATACATACGTGTATACCGTATATTTACTCGTATGAAGCATGAAAATATATGGTCGATAAATACGGTTTTAAATAAAGATCAAATAATAACTTTTCTATTACCCTATCGTCTGACCAGCTGAGTAACGACTCGGATGGTCAGACATAAATAATAATGTAAATATAACAGGCTGAATTTTACTCGTTTATCCTCTAATAAAATAAAATAAGAGTGTGGATAAAAACAAGGTAACATCAAACCCAAATTAAAGACACACAACTTTTTATTTTCCTTAGCTCCACCTCTCCAAATATTTTTCATTGTTTTAAGGTTCGTCCTATTAAAGACACAATAAATTTCCTTTGTAATTAGTGATCAAGGTGTTAACCGCGTGCCTTAAATAGTTAACGACAATGGATACTCCTGACACGTATTCGTATATTTATGGCAATAGATCAAAACGATGGAAAAAAAATATTCAAATATAATAAGTTTCTTTTGTTTGTATGAATACATAAATAATGGAGTAATTAATACATTTTTAAATAATTATCTCTAAATGAAATTAAATATAAATAAACCGGAAACTCACTGGGTAATGCCTAGTATTTTGTAACCATTTCTTACTTGAAAACTCATTTTATAAAGATTATTTACGGCTGTTGACAATATACAGTCACTCTAAAAAGTCTCCATATAGATGTTATGTTTAACTAATTATTTGGAATTATGAGAAAACATTTTATTTAGAAGTTGTTATAAAAATGTAAATAAAATTAATGACAAAAAAGTCTCCATACACTTGACAATTACCAATAATAGTTTGACGGGGTGTGACGCTGTTGGAGTTGATAATCTCCAGTAACCTTTTTGTCAAGCTTGCTATCAGCTTTTTAGTAACTTCTGCTGGCATGTTCTCCCATTCATTCAATATTCTGTTTTTTAATTCTTCTCTATTTGAAACGTTACGTTTGCAAACACATCGTTTAAGTTCCTCCCATAAATGCTCAATGGTGTTAACATCGGGTGATTGCGGAGGTGTATGAAGCTGTTGTCGCACATTATGGATCATCTATTCTCGCACCAAGTTTGCGGTATGTTTGGGATCATTGTCCTGTTGGAAAATGTATTTTTTTTTTCGAGTGCTAATTTTTGGACACTTTTTCTTAAATTGTCTTTCAAAATGTTCAGATAAATATGCTGATCCATGGTACCATTAATAAAATGTAAATTTCCAACCCCTCCAGAGGACATGCATCTCCAAAGCAGAATACTGCCACCCCCTTGTCTCACCGGTATTCTTCTTTCTTCAAACTTTAGTTTTGCCATAAGACCCAAAAAGATTAATTTTAGTTTCATCATTAAAGATTACGGATTCCCAAAATTCAGGAGGTTTAGTAACGTATTCCCTAGCAAAAGCTAACCGCTTTTTGCGATTAGCTTCCGAAATTAACGGCTTCTTCCTGGCTACACACCCCTTATAGCCTGCCCTGTGTAAACAATTTCACATTGTTTGTGAACAAACATTTTTCGAAAATAGTTCCCGTACTAATTCTTTTAATTTTGGTGCACTTTTATTGGGATCTATAATTATTTGACTAACAATACTGGTTTCTTCACATGAAATCAGTTTCTTGGGACGACCGGAGCGTGGTCGAATTTTATAGAAACCCATAGATTTATACTGGTTTACAATGTACTGAACAGTGTAGCACGCGACTTTTTAACCATTTTTCCTATATTTTTGTACAATTTTCCATCCTTCCACAAATCAATTATAATCTTTAGAAGTTGAAATGGAATTTCACAATTTTTAATCCTACTTTGAAAACCCACTGCAAAAAGTCATAGATTATAAAGTATGGCCGAAAATTACTGATTTTGTTTTCAGTTTAGCGAGCAACAGACAGCTTGATGAAATGCGGCTGATTATAACGTGTTTTTTTGAGTACAGTTCCTGAGTGTATGGAGACTTTTATAACATTAATTTTGTTGACATTTTTTAACAATGATGTAACTTCTAAATAAAATGTTCCGTAATTGTTTTAAATACTAATCCTCGTTGGTTAAGTTTCAAATATTAATTTAAACATGTTTTCTCATAGTTCCAATTAATTAGTTAAACATAACAGAAAAATAGTAGGAAAGGTGGTGTATGGAGACTTTTTGGACAGCTATCAATTTTGAGATACGCAGCAGTTCAACACTTGCCGCCTCGCACCAAGATCAGGTTCTTTTTCGAGAGATCCGATCCCAGCAAGAAAAATAAAAAATAAAACATAGACTATAAAGACAGAGAATGATGGAAAAATGACTTCTCATCTTTATAATAATACAGGGACATAATCATCCGTAATATATAAAACTATTGACAGCAGGCTACATGAGAATCTGGCTGAGATAAAAGTCAAATATTATAATTATCAAATATATAGGTATCAACACCACTTCTTTTAAAAAATGGGAAAAAATTATATCACTATATCAAGATCAATAAAAAAAAGCTAATATTAAATAAGATATTGTTAAAATTTAGAGAATTTATTTATAGTAATTTTAGTTTGAAGTACTGTATTTACCACCCTTTTTTTCAACAAGTAATATATTGCATAATAAATAAGTAATTGCTTAAAATATCAGTTCCTTACCTTTTTTCCAAACTAAACATTCGTTTAGAGTAATTATACACCAGGGGATGTTACACATGGTCCACAATCGGGAACGAAGCACTAACAACAAATTTTATGAACCTATTTCCATTTTTTATAAAAATAAATTGAATTCTTGTATTTGGAGAAAAATTTAAATTTTATGTCCTATTGTCATCGAAGTTAATTGAATGTTGATTCATATTAATAGCATAATGATTATATATATATATATAGATATATATATATATATATATATATATATATATATATATATATATATATATATATATATATATATATATATATATTATATATATATATATATATATATATATATATATATATATATATATATGTATATATATATATATATATATATATATATATATATATATATATATATATATATATATATATATATATATACGTTCCATCCTACTTTGCCAACTGCTTACATTTTTATATTAAATTAAAAGCAATTACTCTCTGATTTTAAAAAAATATATTATAGTTTATTATGTATGTATTATGTATGTTAGCAACGTAGAAATTCCCAAATATTTTTACTACAAAACTGAAGTACCTTAGAACACAAACGCAATTTATTTTATAAGCCACTCTAAATGACATCCTCATAATAAGAAGAGACTGAAAATATTTTAGCGAATTTGTTTTCCGAGTTATTTTTATCCATTGATTCCCCAAGGTACTCTAGATTCGTTTAAAAGAATTTATATCAACAACTGTTGGAGATAACATACTGAAACTATTCACTTTTTTTTGCAGTAATATACACAAGAAATTCCTAAAAAATATATTCTGTATTTCTTTCAACATTGTCTTTTCTTCATTTTAAAATTAGGTATGTTAAAAATTTGAAATTTTTATATTTGAAGTTTTGTTTTATTCTCGCTGTGGAGATGAGGGTAACCAACTCATGTGAATTTTTCAATTGTAAAGGAAATATAGCGTTCTTAATTGATATTTCAAAATTTAAAAAGCCTTAAGCAATCATTTTATGTCAAATTTTGCCATTAGTTGAATAAGAAAAGAATTTCTTGGATCTAAATAAGTAGGAGTGAATGTTCTTGTGAGACATTATGGTTCTTGGGATAAGACCTTGTCAAACTGGAATGACTTTCCAGAGTTTGGACTACAATTGCACGACGCATCTTTAGGGATCTCTTCGAGATCACTGAATGGGCTCGAAGGAGCACAAGGTAAGTTTTTTTTATTTTATAGAAATTAGAGACTGAAGAAAGAACTTTGAAGAAAGAACTTTGGTTCTCTCTCTCTCTATCTTAAGATTCATGGCATGTTCTGTTATCTCTTTTTATGTATCTTTCAAGTTTCTGACTTCTAATTCATATTGATCACCCAGTTTTTCCTACATACACTGTACCAGAGTAACAGGGAATTTTATAGACAGCTTCAGTTGGTAAAGGAATTATGTCTTTTTGTTTGTCCATTGTCTAAAAAGTAATTGATATTGGACAAATAATATTTGACGTTCGATTAACTGCTTTAAAAACAGACAATATAGTAGACAGTCCAGTTTTACCTTACACACATGGTCCTACAGTTAACATAGCCAGATTACTTAATAAAAGAGTAAACTCCTCCACAAACTCACTATAAAATTCTCTGTTCATCTAGTTTGGTGTATGTAAAAGAAACTGGGAGATAAATATCCACTAGAATTAATCACCGACGATCAAAAAGAAACAAATTGTATAATCAACTCTAGCTGAACATCAACACTATACAGAACATACCATCAATGTAAGAGAAACCAAAATTTTTGCTTTAGTCTCAAATTCCTGTGAATGTAAGTTTAGAGAATTAATGGAAATTTAAAAACAATTAATAGATATTCGCGTTCTAATCAGCATACATGGAAAACGGTTATTACAATAGACAACGGTTCAGTAAACACAGGTTAGGCATAAATGTTTAACTTTCGAGCTTATTTCGTATCCTAATCTCGAAGAGTAAAATCCTTGAAAATATCTAGTTCGATTGTGGGTGAAACGTCCGAAAGTTTCTCTAATCTGTCATGATCTAATCCCAAGAACTATGATTTCTCATCTAACTGAAGCCGTGAAACCTTTCGTTTCAAATTTAAATAGTCCTCTCTTCTTCAAAGGACGAAATATCTAAATGTAAAGTTGTTACTATCCTTGGTTAAGAACATGAAACCAAAGGTTTGTGATATAAGAAAATATTTTTATCATGGGAAATTTTGCGTTAGAAAAAAAATCTCAGGACATTTCAAGTATCCAAATGTAAAATTGTTAATACAAGAATATTTTCTTCAATCAAATATAATATCAATGACACCAATGATGCAAAAGCATCCATTTTCTATGTAAAAATTGTCTATTTTTAATAATTAAGAGGTAATACACAATAAAAGATAATAACATGTCTGTTTAAAAAACCAATTATTAATAAAAACATATATAATTACATATTTTATTCGATCCGTGCCATTGTTCATACATATAAATCAATGTTGGTAAATGTTTCAAATATCAGTTCATTACCTTTTTCCTAACTGTACATAAGTTTGGCGTGTCTGTACACCACTTTACATTAAAATTTATACTTTCCCGTACTGAGCCAGACGTAGTCCGGAATCGGCGGCTAATTGACCACCGTTGGTTCTATCTCGAGTGCATTTTCGCCAAACCAAAATGGCGACTGGACATGCAATGTGAACTACACTAGCTAAAATTTGCCATGGAACATATTCTGAAAAATTGGCAATTTCCTACATGAAATTTTTGGTCTTGTTCGCTAATTTAAGTGTAAAGTTTTAATCGTTATTGGATAAATCCTAATTTGAGTTACGTTTAAACTGACTTAATTTAAAGCCCTTTTTTGCATGTTTGGCGTAACACATTTCAAGAAGAAAAATACTAGTTAAAGAGGAAAACAACAAGAACAATAAACCTTAACAGTTACTCCTTGTGTGTGTAATAATGGTAATAATATAATTAATTATATTATATATTTTATATTATGTATTATGCATCATATATTATAGATTATATATTCATAATAGTATTTTATCGCGTTATATAGAGTGTAAATTGAGTTAGCCGCCAAACTTCAGACCATGATTCCTTACTCAATTTTACTATAAAAAACCCATTTAAATATAGGTCTGAGAAAGTTTTGTTTTCTTCTATGTTAAAGATAGCTACATATAATATGTATTGAATTATTATCACGAGAGGCATCTTACAGAGTGATATTTTTCTTATCAAGATTTTTTATTAAGTATCGACTAACTTTTTTTATGTCTGACGTCTTGTTTTTTATTTGGCATCTTGCACCATTTGGCTGATATTTACAACAAATGATTCAAATTGTACAGTATATTTTTACAGTAAACTTTTTAGTTAAAAAATTATAAAAATTTTGTAGACTCATCGTGTTTTGAGTGTTATTTTTTTCCATATTTGAGCTAAGAGGTACAAGATATAAAATAACCGGTCAAGTGCAAGTTGAACTTGCACAATTAGTGTTCCGTACGTTGATTGCTTTTAAAATAAGAAATGTTACGGTGGTATAAAATGATCAGTGACTTCACAAAACACACCCCAAATGAGTTTTCAACAAAGTTTGTTTCCAATCTTTACTGAAAATTGATGACCTTGAAATTTTTGTATTTTTTTATATGCCAGATAAATTAAAAGGTAATGCACTCACGATATAATTGTTGTTTAATCTACACCCCCTGGAGAATATTTCAGAATTTTTTCAAAATTTTTTGATCAGTACTTTTCGAGATAAGGTGGGGGGACAGCGATTTTTCGCGATTTTTTAAAAATAATACAAAGAAAAGTGTGCGCAAGTATTATATTATATATATATATTTTTTTTACACGTGTTTTCACAAGCTTTCATTTGACACCACACTCGATGACCTACTAAAAAATTTGACTTTCAAAACTACACGACTTTAATGAAGCCACCAATTCCCATATTATTACCAAATTTCAACTTTCTATGACAAACAGTTTCGGAGAAAATCGGGTGTGACAGACAGACAGACGGACAGACAGACCGACACATAAGTGATCTTATAAGTGTTCCGTACGGAACACTAAAAAGATGTTAAAACGATAGGTAATAAAATAAGGTAGCTGCAGATTTTAAAAGAAGATAGTAGTGTACTAGAAAAGAAATCGAAGGGTAGAGAAGTTTTAGTTCAGGATCTACATGTTTGTACCACATCATAACCTAAATTCTGTAATATAATATTCTATCAATATTATATTTGAATTCATCAAGGCTCTTTATTGTCACCAAAAAATTCAGTCGCAGAAAAATGATCCTGTGGATAATTATTATAAATAACAAATAAAAGTGGCCTCATACTAAATATCAGGGGACTCTTAAATTGACATAATATTTTACGTTACTTTACTTACTTTACTTCTTTTATCTTTTTAGTTAGTTTGAGATAAAAATTAAGCAAATAGCAATGTAGCGAAATATTTAAAATCTCTAACCGTACCGAAGATCATCCCTACCCCACCAACTCTTAATGACTATCGATTTCGTTTAATCTCTTAAACTTTTTTATTTATTACCAGAACTTTCAGTAATGATATCAAAGAGTTTTTTTCATCACATATTAACTCTTTATCACCTTTCTGTGTAAAGTGTAGTGTATTAGAGTCTCTAACATATTTAAGGCTGTTTTTTAGGGTATAACCAGTTTGAAATACTTTGTTATTCACTATTTGTTTCTCGAGTACAATTTTTTTCTTTCTCAATCGACAACCCACTTATACAATTCATAAGAACCCGCTACTCATATACCTAACTAAATCACCACAGAGGCATATTTTTGCACAAGCAAAATAAATACACTGTTATGTTTCGTGTTCTTTTTAAATAACTCATTTATTATATAAGAACACCCATTATGCCTCTTGTGTATATTCTTATTTTTGAAATTAAATTGAATGGATGTTAATTCTGAGTTTGAATAAGGAACAAATATAAGAATATATGCTAGCTCGTTATACTGGTAGAGATGTGGGGAAGAGGTAATTTTTGCACGCCTTTTGAAAATGATCTCTACAGTTGTTCAAATCTTAGTTGTACCGTTATGGGCACCATTCATTTTATAGGAAAAGAGAATTTTACTTCAGCTAAAAAATGAAAAAATACTGGAGAGATACATTATAAGTTTTTAATTGAGGTACAATGATGTCTGAAGATGGGTAGAATTTTTATGGAAGATGGAAAAGGCCCCGTACTGAACAAGATGTCCGGTTTTATATCCAACCTCCCTTTTCGTCTAAGCAAAATCTTGTTCACTTACGGAGTATAAAAATGAGATAGGATTGAACCTGAAACTCGATAGACAAGGACAGAAGATTCTCTTCCTACTAAGAATGCATACGTATCCAAGACAAATGAAATAATTATAACAAAGCTCTGGGCTTACTACAACTTTAGTTACACTGGTAAACTACATCGAAAATGTAATAAAATTCAGACATGTACACGGGAACAGATGTTAACAATTATATGTATTAAAAATAAATAACCGGTCAAGTGCAAGTTGAACTTGCACAATTAGTGTTCCGTACGTTGATTGCTTTTATAATAAAAAATTTTGTTACGACTGTCTAAAATGATCAGTGCCTTCACAAAATATACCTCAAATGAGTTTTCAAAAAAGTTTGTTTCCAATCTTTACTGGAAACTCATGACCTTGAAATTTTTGTTTTTTATATACCAGATGAATTATTAAAGGTAATGCAATTGTGATAATTTTCGTTTAATCTACACCCTGTGAAAAATATTCCAGAATTTTTCTAAATTTTTTGATCAGTACTTTTCGAGATAAGGTGGGGGACAGAGATTTTTCGCGATTTTTTAAAAATAATACTGAGAAAAGTGTGCGCAAGTATGACATTATATATATATACATACATATATATATATATATATATATATATATATATATATATATATATATATATATATATATATATATATATATTACTCGTGTTTTCACAAGCTTTCATTTGACACCACACTCGATGACCTAGTAAAAAAATTTTTTTTTCACTTCCGATTTCACCCCCCAAAATTAACCCCTTAAGTTAAAATTTAACTTTCAAAACTACATGGCTCTGATGAGGCCATCAATTCCTATATTAGTACCAAATTTCAACTTTCTATGTCAAATAATTTCAGAGAAAATCGGGTGTGACAGACAGACAAACAGACACCGAAGTGATCTTATAAGTGTTCTGTACGGAACACTAAAAACGGTTTAGTAACATGATCTTACAATTTAGAAAAAATGAATGTTACAACACCTTGCCTAATTTTACGATGAACTCAATGAAATTATCACTTTGTAAACCACGTATACTTAGTACGACTTCGGAATAATCTTAGCAGCAAACGATTAAGCCATGATTTTAACATAATACATTTATTTTTCTATTAGGGACTAATTAGTATGGTAGACTTATTCTACTGTTACAGGAATTTTCACTTTGGCTGACGATATGGAAGATCTTTCCCAAAAGAATACCCCTAGACTATTTAAATCGAAATCGAATTTGCGAACACCTTAAAATTTGATCTGAGCATAACTGTCAATATCATTGATAATACTGGTGCGTTGAGGACTCTGGATCATAAGCAACTTAAAACCTTTTAAAAAGTTAAGGCTATACAATAATTTATCCTCCAAGTCCTTGTCAGCCACTATTTTAAATTTTGCTAGATATATGGTTAAACAATCATCTTGGATTAAGAGTGATGTTATTTAACACTTCATCATCTACTTTCCTTATAGTTCTATTTCTGTTACCTCTATTTTAGCTGATCATTTGTTATGTTATCATCTTTTCTTCACAATATGAACATATATTGACGATTCTGTCAAAGTGCCTGCTGCATCTTAGTTTTAAAGATGTAAATATCCTTACATAACGGCTTCACATCAGCGCTATGCTTGAGAAGGTGAGTAAATTGATTTACATGTGGGGAGCTGATTGATTAAGGGTAATCAGATTGTCCAACTTTTTAGCTCTCATACAATTTGACCAATCATTTACTCGAGTATGCTTGTACAGTCATTAAGATTATTTACCACCCTATTTTATTCTACTGCAATTTTTCTAAATAAACACTTCTAATAAGAAGAGAATGACCTTTCTTTATTCTACATTAAACTGTAGCTGAATAATCCTAAATGAGGTAGACTAAATCTTTATTGTGAAAAAAAAATTCAAAAATATTATCTACCATAAAATAAACGCACATAAATCTTTCTTTAGTGTATCTACTGCGTGTACTTCATCCTTTTTTACATTAAATTTCGGCGAAGCCGTTTTTTATCAAATAATTACGTACATAGAGAACCACTCCCTTTGTGAAGTTGTCTAGACTATATAATTGGATGGGTTTTCTGCGTTAAACGTAAAATAAGTAAGTGTAGCTAAAAATACTGAGACAGATTATTTTTAAGGAACGTATAACTGATTCTAGTTTTTGTGATTTTGTAAATTAGAAAAGAAAAAAATACATAGATGGAAAGATGCTTGATATGCTGGAGGATTATCTGACGGGCCGCGCACAGATTGTGCGTTTCAACAACTCCTTTTCTTACAGCATTCATGTACCTTCTGGTGTTCCCCAAGGTTCGCTTCTGGGTTCTCTTCTCTTTAATTTATTTATAAATGATTTAGGTCGTCGTTTTGAGCACAGTTAGTTCCTTCGTTTTCCTGATAATTCGAACTTGTATATAAAATCTTCTCTTCCGACCATTGTTATAAACTTCAGTCCGACTTGGATCACCTTGTAGCCTGGTGTAAAGACAACGGCAAACTAAGTGCCATTCTATCGTTTTTCAAAGATCTAGGTCAGTTCTGCAACAGCATTATTGCGTACATGTCCAAAATATTGAAAGAGTTCAATATACATTTTCAAGTATATTGCCTTAAAACTCAATAGACCAGACCTGAATTACTCTACAATTGTATCTAATGTACACATCAAATCTCTTAAACATGGTAGAAACCTAATAGATCTTAAAGAGCTTTAAAACATTCTGCATGGTATGTATAAATGTACTTTCCTCTCAGATAAAAATAGACTTGCATGATCTTCCGTTAGAGACTCGTCTTAAGCACACTTTTTCTACATGAACCCCCAGAACCAATTGGGGCTTATAATTTTGTACTAAGATCATGTCAACTTGCTAATGAGCATCCTGGTCTTGACTTCTTTTCAAAAAGATCAGCGTTTGAGAAAATGTTGAATGTAATTTGAGGTTCCTGTTATACTTTATTGCTAACCCGTTTAGACAGTTATGGTTAGTTTTTTTTAGTATTTATAAGTGTATTGCTGTTATTTTATTCTATGTTAGGCTTAAGTATTATTATGTTTTATATATACTACCACACCAAACATAGGGAAAGGCGACCCTCTCACCTTTCCCTGTGGTGAGCCCTTTTAATTATTTCGACAGACAAAGTAGTAGTAGTTTTTCGGGTATCCCGTGTTAGCTTAAAGTCCCTTGATGGACGGTTTCGCTGACGTTTCGATAGAATCTCATCCATTTTTTTTTAAAGCGTTGATCACTGGACGGTGTCTTGGAGTTGAATGTCGAGACGGGCGAGGGGCCCGGCTTTATGTGCTGGGGGTGTGGCTCTATTGGTCGAACGGTTTTGGCCATTAGAGGCTCGGCTTTGACTGCGCGTTTTCGGTCTTGTGGTTCTTTGTAATGTTTGTGAAGTAACATATGGTTGAATTATTGTTTCTCTGGGTCTGACTTGGTATTGGGATAGAATATGTTTCCAAGAGTTTGGTAATCATCCCGATTATTGTTGTTGGGCCTCTTTTCTATTTCTATTGCTTCTTTGATTATCCTAGTGGATAGGTTTTCACTTTTTTGAAGGGTTCTGGTTTTGTCAAAATCGACTTTGTGGCCGGTATTGTGTGCATGTTGTGATAGAGAAGAGGTGGTGGATTTTTCTTTTACGGCGTTTTTGTGCTCGTCTCTTCTGCGCTGATTTTCCTGTTTGTTTGACCGCAGTCCTGACACGGGATTTCATATACACCTTAGTCTTCTAAGGCTATAATGTCTTTTGGTGTTGGTAGAATATCTTTAATTTTTTAATTCGTTGGGTAAATGGTCTCAATTTGATGTTTCCTAGAAGTCTTTCGTTCCGGTTTGTGTTGTTTATTTAGGGCCCGCCGGATCGTGTTTTGATTGTATTCATTTGAAAGTAAAACGTTCCGAAGGAGCTTGGTTTATGGTTGCAAATGTTCCTTGTCTGTTAAGGTTTGTGATCGGTGAGCTAAGCATTTAGCAACGGAGAAGAGTTGGGCTGGGTGGTGATGTGAGCTGGCATTTAAGTATCTGTTTGTATGTGTCTGTTTTCTATATACGGAGTGGGACAAAAACCATCTAATTTTCTTTGAAGCAGGACATCTAGGAATGGTAGTTGTTCTGCTTCTCCTTGTTCCATTGTAAATTTAATGTTTGGATGTATACTGTTAAGGTGTTCCAGGAACTTGTTTAAGTTGTCTTCGTCGTGTTGCCATACCACAAATGTGTCATCTACGTAACGTAACCATGTTTTCGGTTTATGTGAAGCAGTTTCTAGTTTCCATCGAAACGTCAGCGAAACCGTCCATCAAAGGACTTTAAGCTAATATATTTTTTATATTTATATATATATATATATATATATATATATATATATATATATATATATATATATATATATATATATATAAATATATATATATATATATATATATATATATATATATATATATATATATATACGAGGCATGTTTTTTAAGTAAGTACCGTTTTGCGATTCCGCCGCCGCCGCAGCGATACGGTCGGCGTTCCGCGCATGCGCGCTGGTAACCTACATCTCATGTCTACGCACTGACGCCATTACAGTCTGATTCTTCATTGTATACGTTGTTTACTGAGTGTTTAATATGCCTCCGACAATCGTGAGTCCCGCCGATTGTGAAGTACGGGCTGTTATACGATTTCTTAGTGCTAAAGGCGTAAAACCGATCGATATTCATCGTGAGATCTGTGTAGTTTACGGACAAAACATTATGAGTGATAGAATGGTAAGGAAATGGGTGAGAGCATTTAAAGATGGCCGCACAAATGTGCATGATGAAGAACGGAGTGGGCGTCCTTCGGTCGTTAATGAAGATTTGGTGCAGAAAGTGGACGAAAAGGTGAGAGAAAACAGACGCTTTACAATTTCATCATTGTGCGACTGCTTTCCTCAATATTCAAAACATTTGTGATACAGTGGTTAACAAGTCAGGCGGCAGAATTTTACGAGGAGGGTATTCAAAAACTGGTGCCACGTTATGACAAGTGCCTCAATATTCACGGAAATTATGTAGAAAAGTAGATTAAGGTACAGGCTTTCATGTAAAAATAAAATTATAGCGATATCTTTGCACGTCTTTTTTTAATTCCAAAACGGTACTTACTTAAAAAACATGCCTCGTATATATATATATATATATATATATATATATATATATATATATATATATATATATATATATATATATATATACATATATATATATATATATACATATATATATATATATATATATATATATATATATATATATATATATATATATATATATATATATACACACACACATATTCATATATATATATATATATATATATATATATATATATATATATATATATATATATAGGAGAAAAACTTCTGACGAGGAATCTATGTAAAGTAACTAGGGCTCAACGCCTTAAAAACTACTAAGGGGTTAAACATTTTAATAAGTTCCACATGGCCGGTAAATAATTTAAACTAATCTCATTATGACGTAACCAATCTTAATGATAGATGAATAAATTAAGTTTTTGGTACTTCTATTACGTAGGTTGCCGGGAAATTTGTAGAAACCAGTACTACATGGCGTAACTGTTGTTCTAGGTTACATAGCATAGAAATATCAAAACAGAACTCAACTAATTTCATTTCTATAAAAAAAAAAGTTAGTGTTGTAAAAAATGGAATTTTTTTCCTCAACAATTTCGAAAGATGATTTTGTCCGATTTTCTGTATGAGCTAACTTAATAACAATACATTGGCCGCCTTCACCTGGCTGTTAGGGAAACTGTATCACCAAATGGCACTGTTGACAACTGATTTAAGGCATTTAAACGTGGACGTACAAATCTCACTGATGAATTTTGCGAAGATCGTCCAACAACCTGTGTTGTTACATTAAATATCGCTGCCGTAAGAAAAATGATACAAACAGTTTATGTGACATAGTGTAAGATTCAACTGAAACAAATAAATGAGAACTTTTATGAACATCTGGCTGTGAAAAAGCTTTGTGCTCGGTAGATTCCACATAATTTGACAGAAGCTTAAAAAAGGCTAGTGTCAAATGGAGCAAAGAAATGCTTAAGAAATTTAACCGAGATGCTTCAAATTCTGTTTACAACATCGCAACTGGTAGTAAAGTTTTGATTTATTCTTACGGGCTCAAAACTAAACGTCGCTAAGTTGCTTGAGTGTTCCGAAATCAACCTAAATCAACAAAAGTTGTTCGTTCTCGAAGCATAGCGATTAGCAGTCATGTGGCTACTTTAGACGATCAAAGGACTGCTACTAATTTATTACTTTGTGATTTCTTTTTATTCTTATTTGCCAAAATGAAATGCTTGGAGAACGTTTTTCACAAATGAAGAGGCAGTTGACGCGTTACATAGCATGATTCTGCGGCATCGCCTTCTGTATGGAAAAAAGGTTCCCAGAATTGGTTCGATAGCCTGCAAAAGTATATAAATCCTAAAGGTGACTCTTCGGAAAACAATAAAACTACCCACTAATTTATGTCTTTTCGTACTTTTTCTTCAAACCTACGTATTATATCTTTCAAAATAATGTTAATTTTGAGCAGCAATGAAAGTCACATGACTACCCTCCAGAGGATTATTTTTTATCTTTACTGACTAATATTTAGGTTGGATTTCAAATAAAAAAAAACAATTCACTTATTCTTATTTTTTAAAATCATTTTTAGTAAATATTTAACAAATAAAGCCAATATATAAATCTTAATAGAAATAATCATGATAAGGTTTTATATTATAGTATATTATAGTATTTCGTAAAATATGTGAAGCATTAACTAAAAAAACTGGCTAAGTGCAAGTGGGCCTTGCGCAATTAGTGTTCGGTATGTTGATTGCTTTTAAAATAAAGATTTTTGATATGGAGGTATAAAATGATCAATGACTTCACAGAACATACCCTTCTTATTTCACCCCCTAAAACTAACCCTTAAATCAAAATTTAACTTTCAAAACTATACTCTTCTTCTTTCTTCTTCTTCTTATGTGTCTTCTGACTTATGTAACACATGTTTGGAACAACGCAATTGAACACTTCGGAGAATCTCGAGCGGTTGCTCTTGACATATCCAAGGCATTCGACCGTGTTTGGCACGATGGACTGTTGGCTAAGCTACGCTCTTATGGTATGTCTGAAAAGTTCTGTTTGTGGCTCTCAGAACGTTAACGCCGGTGTGCCCCTAGGCTCCATACTGTCTCCTACTCGCTTTTTTCATTTACATTAACGATCTGCTGGAAAAGACCGGGAATCCAATCTACAGCTTTGCAGATGACAGTACGCTTATCTCTTCATTCACTTTGAACGCTCGGTCATTGGCTGCTCAGGCTAATATCCGCAGACAGCAGGAAGTCATTCAACTTAACAAAGACCTGGAAGAAATTCTATCTTGGGGTGACAGTAACCAAGTAGAATTTAACGCTACAAAAACCCAAGCGGCAGTTTTTTCTAAAAAATTAACGTTGCTGAACCCGACATAGTTATGCCGGGGCACTCCATTCCCCTAGCATCGTCACTCAATTTGTTGGGCGTTAATTTGGGAGCAAATATGTCCTGGCATGAACATGTTGCAGGCATAGCAAGCAGAGCTTCTCAAAATTTGGGAATATTATTTCGAACCAGGAAGCTTTACACTCCATTAATTCTTTACAAAGCTCAAATTCAAGAGAAGGGCTATTCGTCTGATTAGAGACCCAGAACTGACTGGCGGCCTTGATTCGCTGGAACATCGAAGAACGGTTGGCGACTTGAGTCTGTTCTACAAGTATTTTCATGGAGAGTGTTCGAAGGATGTAGTCCGTTTAATTCCTCTCAGAACGGTGCATGTTAGAAGTACACGTCGCGCTGATACTTCACATCCCAATGAGTTTCAGCTTTTTAAGCAGTCTTTTATATGGAGAACATCATCCCTTTGGAATGACTTACCCAGGACTGCGTTTCCCACCGAGTACAATTTACAGCGATTCAAGAAAACTGTGAATCGCTTTTTCCGCACACGTGTCGCTCCTGTAGCGCTTTAGGGACTTCCCTGCAGCACGTGTGCTAGACCCATAAAAAAAAACATGGCTCGGATGGGACCATCAATTTCTATAGTGCCAAATTCAACTTGCTATGTCAAATAGCTTCGGAAAAGATCGTGACAGACGGGCAAACAGACACCGAAGTGATCTTATAAGTGTTCCGTACGGAACACCAAAAAGGTAGCAAAGTTATGTAATTAAAATATTATTGGTGCCAGACACATTTAAAAGTGACAAAACAGAGAAAACTATTTATCAAATTTTACGCCCAACAAAAAGTAATAAATATAAAAACACCATAAAAAAAACTATAAAAACTACTGCTGAAGTTTCGGAAAGCCAGTCAGAATAGTGTAACGAAATTGGTTGAAACAGTCATTCGTGTAACGTAATGCTTTTAAAATTTGAACGCGTAATTAATTAAATAAATAATACTTTGTATACGACCCATTAATACTAAGTGTATCTGAAAAGCGGCTACTACGAGTTAATATTAAGAAAATTTGGTGTACAGAAAGAGTAACAAAACCATAATATGACGTATTCTTTTCGAGCTGGTAATACTCACAGGAAAAAATTTAAAAATATCTTAAAGTGTGGTATTTTTACTTATGTCTTACTCCAATTACTTTCTTGTTTGATTAACTAATACTATATTTTTTTACCATTCCACTGGAGGATATATTTAAAAAATGAAATTGGGAAGAAAGGGGTACGAAGGTTGATGAAAGATACCTAAACCATCTCCGATTCGCCGACGATATAGTACTTATAAGCAATAGCGCAGAAGAACCGCAGAAAAGGCTAAAAGAGCTAGAGAACAAATCTAAGTAAGTCGGCGTAAAAATAAATCTATCCAAAACCAAAGTAACGACGGATACAAACTCAAATATTAAACTAGATAGCAATAAGATCGAAAACGTAAATGATATATACATATCTGGGACACACAATCACGTTGGCTAAACAGAACCAAATCGCAGAAATGACGAGAAACATCCACATGCCCAGGGCCGTCGTGAAAAAACTAAGAGTTTTTAATAGTTGTTTCCTTCCAGTATTGACTTATGCTGTGGAACCAATGACACTGATAATCCAATCAGCCAATAAGTTGAGAACAATACAGCAAGCTATAGAAAGAGCCATGTTGGGAATTTCTCTAAGAGATCACATCCGGATCGAGGAAATAAAGAGAAGAACAAGGGTGGAGAATGTTGTGGGAAAGGTCGCAGAGCTCAAGTGGAGATGGGTTAGTTATGTGGCTAGGCAAGTACATGCTAGATAGACAAAGAGCGTAGTACAGTGCACCAAAATGCTGGTTGGACGATATTAAGACGAGGGTAGGACCCAACTAGCAGCAACCAGCTCAAGATTGGGAACACTGGAAAAATGAAGGGGAGGCTTATATCCAGGAGTGGATGCAGAAGGGCTGTTAGAGAGAGAGAGAGAGAGAGAGAGAGAGAGAGAGAGAGATTATTTTAATTATATAATCTTAGTAGTACAATTTATCTGACTGTTTCACTTTGAAATCATATGTAGTTAAAGAAATAGAAAGAAAAATAGGTTCTTTTGATTATTTAATTTACAATATCCACTCAAAAAGACGTACTTAATTAACACATCGGAAAAAATAAAATGGGTATGATATAAATGTTATAACTACAGAGGGATAACCCTAACTAGCACTGTGTCAAAAGTATACACTAGGATACTTGAAAAAAGACTAAGAAAGGAACTTGAGCATACATTGGAAGAAATGCAGTTTTGTTTTCGGCCAGGTAGAGGGATGAATGATACACTATTTATAATGAGGCAGTTATGTGAAAAAGCAATAGGAGAAGATAGGGAAATTCACGTGGGTTTTATAGACCTACAAAAACCTTTCGACAAGACTAAAAGAGAAGACATATGGGAAGCACTGAGAAAAAGAGAAATACCAGAGATAATAATAATATGCGTACAGACTTTATACAAAGAATCAACAAATTATATAAGAACAAGACAAGACAGATCTGATATATTTGAAACAACTATGGGCCTTAGACAGGAATACATTCTGAGCCCCATGCTTTTCTCAATAGTTCTGGATGAAGTAATAAAAGAAGCAAAGAAGAAAGGGGTAAGACCATACCAGATAGGCTATCGGAAAATGAAAAAGATAGAACTATCAGAACTATACTATGCAGATGATATGGTTATTATAGCAAAAGACGAGGAAATGCTTAATAAAAACATACGGATATATAAAGAAGCATTGGAAAAAATAAACATGAAAATTAATAAAGAGAAGACGAAGACTATGCTAATAGGAAAACAAAAACGACAACATGAAATGAAGATAGGAGAGGAAAGGCTGGACCAAGAAGAGAAATTTAAATATTTGGGATCAACAATATCAGAGGATGGAAAGATGGAGGAGCAGATCAATGAGAGAATAATAACAGGGGGAAGATTATTTATTAGTATAAAGATTACATTTCTAGAAAAGCAGGAGATATCAAAAAAATATTAAAGCCCAAGTATTTGAGAAGGTTGCAACACCAATACTTTTATAGAGAGAGGAAACATGGACAATGACAGAAAGACAGAAGAGAAAAATAACGGCTACAGAAATGAGATTCATAAGGAAAATGGAGGACAAAACAAGGATGGACAGGGTTAGAAATATACAACTCAGAAAGAATTTGAGCCTGAAACTAATGGTGGAAAGAGTTGAAGAAGCACAACTGAGATGGTATGGACACGTTGAAAGAGTGCCTGAACAAAGAATAGATAGACAAGTATTTGAAGCCAAAGTGGGCAAGAAAAGAACAAGAGGTAGACCTAGAAGGGCACGGTTGGGGGATGTTAGAGAGGCAGTGCCCAGAAGAGGAATAGAGTGGGAACACGCAAGACGAGCCACACGGGATAAAAAGAGGTGGAAGGAAATATGGAAAAGACAAATATAGAATAACTCAATTCCACGGGCCTTACACCTCTAAAGGGGTAGAAAGGCATAATGGTTAAGTAAGTAAGTAAGTATAAATGTTAATTGTGGATAAAGCCTATATACATATATCATTATTAATAAATAACGAATAAAAAACTGGACTGCTTCACACATTTTGTACCGTCAAGAAATAGAATTTTGTTGTACAAAGGTAAATTCTGATTAAATTTTATATCATATGCAAGTCGTTTTCTACCATATTAGTGTGAATGAATATGAATGAAATTATTTTTGAATGCGCTACACATACAACAAAGAAATAAAATACATAAAATAAAATGTGTATCATACTACTCCAAATTATGTAATACTTTAAAATATAAAAAAAAATGTAAGTAGTTTTAAAACATACTCTACTGTCTTCAGGGTGTGCCCAAATAACTCATTTTTTAAAGACTACTATTTAAAATCGAGCAAATATAGGAAACTGGCTGAAATTTATAAATAAATTTTGTACAACAAAATATAATTATAGTATAAATGCAAATTATGTTAAATATACGTCGTACAAATACAGAAATAGGAATTTATTCTAATGAGTAACAAATCAGAAGTTACTCTACACTGTTGAGAAATAACTTACAATGTGATAAAAAAATCTTTATTACGTCATTCATTTTGTATCGTTAAAGAATATAAATATGAGGAATAAATTTAGATTAAGGTTTGCATCATATTCAAGTCACTTGCTAATCCATTAGTGTGATTGAATATGAATGAATTTATTTTTCAATGATCGCCGCAAATACGCCGAGTTCGAATAACAGCCCTGACGTCAGCTATAAAAGTCTCTTTAGCTAATTTAAGACATTAAATGACTTTGTACTAGTCTAAATTATACAATACATTAAAATCTATAAAAAATGAAAACCGAACCTACTGCTTTCAAAATATGTACAAATAGTTTCTTTTGAAAGAACTATTCATTTTTATTTTAACCAGACTAGTCTAAATCGAGATATTATAATAAGCAGGCTCATAATTATAAATATGAAAGTAACTAGTGAATTATGAACAGCAAAACAAAATGTTCATATAACTGAAAATCATGTTAAATGTATGTCATGCAACTATACGGTTATGAATAAATCCTAATGAATAACTTATTAAGAGTTAGTCGATATACTTCAAAAGTAATCCACAATATGACAAAAAAATTTTATTACTTCCGACATATTGTGTAACCAATTCAGAGTTAATCGACATGCTTAAAAAGTAACCCCCAATATGACGAAAAAATTTTATTACTTACTATATTTTGTATCATCAAAAATATATATTTATAGTATGTAGAAAATTTCTGATCAAATATTAGTTTTTGCTGGAATTGACACGATATTATTCTGAGTTAGAATTAATTTTTTTTGGTAACATTAAATGGAAAATTCTTTTAAGCAAACCGATAACATTTTTTTTTATTAACACAACACATGTGCTGTAAAGGAAATTTGTGGTTCTATATATGAAGAGCACGATACGAGGAATGACAAAAAAAAACAATCACGTATATAATGTATTAGCGCGATATGTATTTCTAACATATTCCCGTCTAGGATAAATGAAACCGGCTGCGTTCATCGGATACTTTCTATGAAAGTACGAGTATCTATAGAATGAACTCAAGACAGCAGTTTTCCTATAATGTTCCAAAGAAACAAAGTTTCTCGATCCTTAGCCAGATGAATAACTTTCTTATCGATAGAATTTAACAAATGCGATATATGTTCGAGAGAAGAGCCTAACGTATTGGTGGACGGCTTTGAGCTTTACATAGGAGTAAAAGCTGTTATAGACTAAATAGCTTTTTAGTAAGAAATAGTAATACAAGCTTCTGAGACACTTTCTTTGTTATGCATGCCACATAATCATACCAAGATATGTATGCTTGGGGCTATCCCGACAACAATGTCGGGTTCTGTAAAGTTAACTTTTTTTTTTTTAAAAAAAAACCTGACCCTTAGATTTTTGTAGTTGTTAATTCTACTTTGCCAATGTCACCTCAAGAGAGAATTTCAGATCAGATCTTCATTGAGTTGTATAACTTCCTGTTATTTACGAATGGAAATCAGAATTTGATCGTTCAAGTTCAATGAGAGGCCAGCATGCTGCCATCAGCAAAGCTTTAAATTGGATAATTGGTATTTTCTCGCACATCTTTAATGTGAAGAAAGAAATAAGTAGCAGACAGTATAGAGTCCCCAAGTATACCGAAGATATAGTCCATTGAAATATTGTGATACGTAGGTACCATACCAAAAAAAGTCTCAGTGACGTTAGCAAAATTACTAAAAAAAGGTTTATTAATGCTCGACAAGAAGGACGTCTGGCTTAACACTATATGAAACATGTATAAAAACAAAGTGCATAAATAAGTTTAAAGATATTTTTTTTCTTAATAATAATATATAAAAACAAATTTGTTTTCTCTCAAATATTCCGTTCCGTTTGCTTTAAAATTTCTATTACCTCCTGCACAGCCAATAAAAAGAGAGGTATAAAGTTATATCAAATACATATGTAATAAATTTGCAGGAATATAGGTACGATTTGACTTGCCAAGCAATGAACTTTTATTTTTTGACTTACAGACCTTAGTTATAACTTTACCGCATTTTAACTCATAAAGACCAAAAATTTTTTGTGGAAAAAGCACAAAGTTGTCAGAAAAGATCCGTTCCAAATTTTACCAAGTGCTAAAAAAATAAAATTGAAAACTGACACTTACCATTGCTGCAGACTTGTCCCAGTACCAGAAGAACCAAAAAGGTCAAAAAATGACCACCTGGATATCTCATCATTGCCGGGCTGAATTACCTGTAGGATAGAAAAAGAAAAAAGGTTATAGCAAACCCTTGTGGATCCTTTTTTTTCGATGGGGAAAGTGGTCCTTCTCTTATGGAAAAATATATCCTAAACAACAGTATAGTAGACTGGAAGTATTTTTAACTTGCTACAGTGTCGAAAATATCACAGGTACACTTAAAATTTATTAATATGGAGTGTAATATTTTAATTATTGTATTAATAATTATTACGATTGATATTAATTATAATTAATTTAATTTTTTTAAATTTATTTACACTACAGAGAATCACAGTGGGGTTGTCGGTACACTTAAAGCGTCTCTTCAGTTTGCACTTCTTTGCATTTTATTTATTTACTTATTTTTTTAACACTTAAAAGTCTTTTTTTCTATGATTGGACAGCAAGTTAGTATAAGGTTCCATTCTTGAGAGTGGCTTTTCGTAATTTCAGTAGAACATTAAATATTAAAAAAAAAATCCGTTTATTAAATTTTTCACGCTCTACAAAAATCCAGAATTGCAGTTGAATCATTTGTAATAAAAGTAGAAATATGCAAATTTAAAATATTAGATTGCAAATGTAAATGTATGTACATAAAGAATAAAAAAAAGTATTTTGACGATTAGGTTATTTAACTGAATCAAAATTCATTTTAAAAATAGATTATTTGTAGATTGTGAAATTATTACAAAAAAGTAAACGAAGCCAAATTTAAATTTAAACAAAAAGAGGCTAAATATTATTGTATAGTGTAGAACTAATAAATCTTTAATGTTCAGTTTTAGTATAGGTAATGAAACCAAAATTTTTAATTAAACTGATAATTATATTAAAACCAATAATACTATTATTTAAAGATATGATATTCCTAATTTTCAAAATAAGTATCATATTCTTATTGTAATAAAAACGAAAAAAATATTGAATAATGAAATGAAACCTAAATTAATTTAAAGACAAATCAATTTTGCTTTAACTAATTCATTTTTAAACAAGAAATTAATATCAACCACATAAAGTAGAATTAGTCGTTTAGAGTTTTTTAATTTTGCAAAAATCAAGCAACAATTTATTTCCACCACCGTAACACATCACTCGAAACGAAGCTAAAAATTAACACGTAACACCTAAATGTCCACCAAATAAACAAGCGTAGAAGTCGTTAAAAAAATATGTGCCACTGACAAAGTAATTTTCATTTTTCACACGTGTTTTCGACCAAGATGAACCGAACGTTTTTGGCAGGGAGGCGTACGAATCGTGCCAGTAGCGTGGCCACTACTAGCGTCCCGACGTCGAGCGATTCGGGACGCCTGAATCAACGATGGCGTCGCTGCGCGTCGAAATAACTGCCGTGGCGGACACTCTTCGGTTGGCTTGAAATCGCGACTTTTGCTTCGGTATTCTTGCTTTATTTTTGCTTTAATAATGAATCGGATAAGAGAAAGAAGATTTCCGATAAAGTATTAACGGTGTAATAACAATTAAACTGATGAAAGTGATTTTGAAATAAGTGTTCAAAAACTAATTGTGATCAAATTTAAAGATGCGTTAATAGGTGTGTTGTAAAACTAAGTGTAAAGCGAGGAAACATCAATTTTATGGTTAGAAGAGAATGAAAAATGCATGTAAGTGATTTACAATTACCCTTTATTGAGTTATTTTTGGCTAAAACTCCAAAAAGCTAAAGTTGGATAGTTTGATATTACTTATTTATAGAAACCTTTACAAATTTTTAAAAGCAACTCTTGTAAATATGGACGCTTCTATCTGATTAAATATAAAGGTAACCTGAGAAGAAGAAAACTTTCTTTAATTTCTATAACTTTAAACAGAGAAACTCTTTTGTGCTGTTAGTTTTTAAAGGAGCAGTTAATAGTAAAATAAAAAATATAACCTTCATTACCTAGTTAACTACTTTTTAAAAACGCTTCAAGGCGCTACGATATTTGGACGGACCTTGATAAAATCAAACAAATAACTTCTGATATTTTAATATCCAGTACCTTTAACTAACAGCTTGTGGTAAACCATTAAAAACTAACTTTATTAGGCATTTTTATGGTCATAAACTTACAGTAGGTTTATTTTGAAAAACGAAGCAATTTTCTTGTAAAAAAAGGTTTTTGGTAAATAAAATGGTCCTACTGACCCATGTGTCCGAAATAACTTAACTATTTTAACATTTAACAATTACAATTTAACGAACTCATGTCAATCTTGTTATCGAACAAACGTTGAGTCAGAGTGGTATTTCATAAAATATTAAGATCTTATTTAAAACAAAAAAAATTGTACTTTCTAAGACCTCATTTTGTAAAAAAATGATAATTTATACCAACCACTTGTTTTCAAACATTACAAATTTCAAGGATATGGTTAGTGGGGTTAATAAAACGGAAAACTTACTGTTTTTGTAACCGACGTTTCGATTCATATAAAATCTTCTTCGGGGCTCAAAAAGATGTTTTAACGATTCTCTGCAAATTATTTGTTTCTGTTTCTCACATTTCTTTCGGTTGGCGGAAAAAATAAAGATTGTGTTTTAGTAACATTTCCATATTTAAATTTGGATTATGCTTTTAGAATTAGCACTAAGGACATATAAGGAAGTCAAAAATATTAAATATGTATTATAAACCAAAGTTATATGAAGAGGATAATCTGCTTAATCTATATACACAATTTTATCCTTAGATAAAGTTACGACAAAGTATAAACTACCTGATTTTTTATTGTGACAATTTCGTACATATCTGAGAAAATAACCTGGCGATACTTAATTTTGGTTTCTTACTCTAACAAAAATGATAAACATTCTTTGTATATATAGGATGTGTTACACAATATAGACAGCAAAAATGATAATGTCTCAAAATATTTGAAAACTTTCTGTCAATTCAGGGAATTTTTTTAGTATTTTAGTAATTGTGATCATCATACACGAAAGGAAAATTCTATTTTAATTATCAAAAATTAAAATTAATTATATCTAAAAACTACATTTTTAGTGTTCCATACGGAACACTAATAAGATCACTTCGGTGTCTGTCTGTCCGTCTGTCTATCAGTCTGTCACACCTGATTTTCTCCGAAACTATTTGATGTAGAAAGTTGAAATTTGGTACTACTATAGAAATTGATGGCCTCATTAGAGCCTTGTAGTTTTTAAAGTTAAATTTTGACTTAAGGGGTTAGTTTTGGGGGGTGAAATCGGAGGTGAAAAAAAAATTATTAGGTCATCGAGTGGGGTGTCAAATGAAAGCTTGTAAAAACACGAGTTCAAAAATATATATAATGTCTTACATGCGCATACTTTTCTTTGTATTATTTTGAAAAATCGCGAAAAATCGCTATGCCCCCCTCTATTTCGAAAAGTACTAATCCAAAAATTTTTAAAAAATTCTGGAATATTCACCACGGGGTGTAGATTGAACGAAAATTATCACCAGTGCATTACCCTTAATAATTTATCTAGTATATAAAAAAAAACAAAAATTTGAAGGTCAGCAGTTTTCAGTAAAAATCGGAAACAAACCTTGTTGAAAGCTCATTTTATACCTCCGTAACAAAAATTTTTATTTAAGAAGCAATCAACGTATGGAACACTAATTGCTCAAGTTCAACTAGCACTTGACCGATTATTCTATTGAGAGTCTTCAAATTAACAGTAAATTCTACGTAAAAAAGTGCAATTTTGAGACGAATAGCATATAGAAAAAATTGCGACAACCTCATAATTCCCTGATTTTTTTTTTAATTTTCATTTTAATATCCCCATTTAATTTCGAAAAAGTACCATTTTTACGGTCTATTTTTATATTACTTTATTTCATTGTATATAGTGTTTAATTTGGAATAGCTACAATAAGTTCTCAAACACCTCAACTGAAACTACCTACGTAATAATTGTGAAAGTAAATGCAATAATTACACACAATTTTTCAGAACACCCTTACTAAATAGTAGAAAACTCAAAATTAAATGAAGTAGGTGGGTACACCTAAATTAAGGAAAATTACTAAAATGAATCTCACAAAAATATAATAACAAGGAAGTCACATCACTAAGTCTTGACAAAATCAAGTTAAAGATTGCTGTAAAATAAACCCCGCCAGCGTGTTTGCTGGCGTGCCACGACGTTTTCTGCCTCGGTCACCAACAAACAGTGCAGGCGTTCGCTCGCTTTTCCCCACCGTGTCAGCTCTTTGTTATCCTACCCCATAAAATATAACCTATGTCCATCCCAAAAGCCCAGGCTACATACCAGTAAAAGATTTTTTAAATCGGATTGGTAGTTTCAAAGATTACCTCCGACAAACAAGCATACAAACTTGCCTTCTTTAATATGCTAATGTAGCTAAAATACCCTACACATTTAAAATTTTTGAATTCCACGAACTTCCCTCTACTGCTCCTAACTTTCTCTACTATTCCTTATTAAAAATATCAATAGTTTCTGAAATAATGGCATCTAAAAATCAGACTTTCTTTACTTTCATTCCATTTCTCAAGACACCATTTCATCATCGTCCTAAAATAACTGTTATTTCTTATAGTTCCAATATACTAACTCGTTAAAAAATCGAAATAATTTTACGAACTATTTTCACGCCCTGAATTGCTCAAAATCCAAATTTTGGATAAATATAACATTAAAATGACAATAGGCAGTTTTTTTTATCATCGAACCGATTTCAAAAAAATCAACCTCAAATAATTTTATCTACGATAAATACTAACAACCCTTATTAGAAATTATAAATTCAGTTTATTTATTCCTAACGTAATTGTTATTAATGTGCTATGGTTTGATAAAAAACAAAAAAATTCAATAGATAATACTGTATTGTTGCAAGTTCAAATAAGTTTTTAGGTTTTGATTAATGGTTTACTTATAAAATTTTTAGAATTGAAAAGAACTGCTTTCTTCATAAAGTGGTAATAAGGGTAGTTAATTTGTTATTTAGAGATCTTTTTAGAGGTACACTTCTTTAAAATTCGTTAGATGATAAGACATGCTTATGGAAAACTGGTTTAATGCCACACTTCTTGAAAGCTTTGAATTTGAATAATTTAAAACTGTGAAATTTAAAAAGAGCCATTAAAATTCAATTGATTATTTCATTAGATAGCATATATAGCAACTATAACAACTGTTAATTTTTTAGGACCATTTGAAACGTTATCTTTAAAAGTAGAGTTAAAGTAAAAAATTTAATGATTTTCAGAGGCCCTCTCAATAACTACTAATATTGGACATAGGGTATGGTAGATGAAACGTGATTAATAGTTTTGGTAGAATTTAAAAAATTAAAAATATATAATATATTTTATTTAAAAGAAAAAACCGGTCAAGTGTAAGTTGGAGTTGTGCAACTAATGTTCCGTACCATGATTGCTGAAGTATTCTATGAAATTTAGTCACACATTCATCTTCAATATAAGGATTACCAAGTATATATAAAAAGCGAGACATTTTTGTAGTAAAAATTTTTAAAAAATATTTGCTACTTAAATATTTGTTTCAATATAAATAAATAAAATAAAATTATTTGTACCTATTCACTGGTCACAGTCATCATCGAAATTTATTTTATCTGTGATGGCATTAATATACTGAAAGTATGTAAGTATATCACTGATTGCATCCAATACGTATTGATATTTCGTTCCTCTTAGTCCCGGTTAAATTCACAATTTTCTACGAAAAAAATCTCCACCATATTGCCACCACACCAAATAGCTCTTTTATATATACCAAATAAATTATCAAATGCAGTCGTAATAATTTTCGCTCAATCTACACCTTATGGAGAATATTCCAGAATTTTTCCGATCTTCGTTGAAAACTGATGACTATGAATTTTTTTTTGGGATAAATTATTAAAGGTAATACACTTGTGATAATTTTCGTCCAATCTACACCCTGTGGAAAATATTCCATAATTTATTCAAAATTTTTTGATCAGTACTTTTCGAGATAAGAGGGGAGGGGGGAGTGTGTGCAAGTATCGCATTATATATATTTTTGGACTCGTATTTTCACAAGCTTTCATTTGACCCCCCACCCAATGCCCTGGTAAAAAAAAAAATTTTTCGCACCCCGAGACTAACTCTTTAAGTCAAAATTCAACTTTCAAAACTACACGAAACACAGCGATCATCAATATGGCTTTCGTAACAATAGATCAACAGGAGTTCTGTTTGTGGCTCTCATGTTTCCTCAGAGAGCGTTCTTTGCGAGTGGCAGTCGACGGATTTCTTTCACACACCTTCACTATCAACGCCGGTGTACCTCAAGGCTCCATACTGTCTCCTACTCTTTTTCTCATTTACATTAACAATCTGCTGGAAAAGACCGAGAATCTAATCTACAGCTTTGCAGATGACAGTACGCTTATCTCTTCATTCACTTTGAACGCTCAAACATCGGCTACTCAGACGAATATCAGCAGACAGCAGGAAGTCATTCAACTTAACAAAGACCTGGAAGAAATTTTATCTTGGGGTGACAGTAACCAAGTGGAATTTAACGCTACAAAAACCCAGGCGGCAGTTTTTTCTAAAAAAGTTAACGTTGCTGAACCCGACATAGTTATGTCAGGGCACTCCATTCCTCTAACATCGTCACTCAAGTTGTTGGGCGTTAATTTGGGAGCAAATATGTCCTGGCATGAACATGTTGCAGGCATAGCAAAGAGAACTTCTCAAAAGTTGGGAATATTATTTCGAACCAGAAAGCTTTACACTCCACAACAACTGTTAATTCTTTACAAAGTTCAAATTCGACAAACTATGGAATACTGCTCCCATGTTTGGGGTTCAGCTCCCAAACATGCACTGCATTTGTTGGATTCTGTTCAGAGAAGAGCTGTTCGTCTGATTGGAGACCCAGAACTGACCGGCGGCCTTGATTCGCTAGAACATCAAAGAACGGTCGGCGACTTGAGCCTATTCCACAAGTATTTTCATGGAAGGTGTTCGAAGGATGTGGCCCGCTTAATTCCTCCCAGAGCGGTGCATGTTAGAAGTACACGTCACGCTAATACTTCACATCCGTATGAGGTTCAGCTTGCTACTCCTCATACAACGCTTTTCAAGCAGTCTTTTATATGGAGAACATCATCCCTTTAGAATAATTTGCCAAGGATTGTGTTTCCCACCGAGTACAATTTACAGCGATTCAAGAACAACGTGAATCGCTTTTTCCGCACACGTGTCGCTCCTGTAGCGCTTTAGGGACTTCTTCCCTGCAGCACGTGTGCTAGACCCATAAAAAAAAAACAAAAAAAAAACACGGCTCTGATGGGGCCATCAATTCCTATATTAGTGCCAAATCTCAACTTTCTATGTTAAATAGTTTCGGATAAAATAGAGTGTGGCAGACGGACAGACAAACATAAGGGCAGACAGACAGACACATACGGGTAGGCAGGTAGGCAGACAGACAGACGGACAGACACCGAAGTGTATAAGCGTTCCGTACCGAACACTAAAAACACTTTTTACTTTTAAAATATGTGGCCATATGACCCAAAACCCATAGAAATCAGTACAAAGTCATGTTGTATAATTGAAGTACTCGAACGTCTTTTCAAAAAAAAGTATGATTAAAGTTTACTCTTATCTAAAGGCCAACAAGTTTTATTTTATGTCTTTTGTTCTACCTGTCCGTAATTATTTTCTAGAAATCCGTTTCAAAACCTGTAAAATAGAAAATTTTTAAAATTAAATGGGTATTGTTTGAAAATCTACTTGGTAGTTAACTGAGCAGAAATTTAATAAGAAGTTTGCTAATGCTTATGAATTGAAATTTAATATTTTTGTTTTACTCACAGATAAGCGTTACATTATACTGAAGTATTCCGCATTAATTAGCTAATTTCCATTACTTTATTTTTATAGAAATAAAGTTATTTTTGTTTTTTGCATTTTCAAATACCATTTGGAAGGGCATATATAGTTATGTCATTTAATAATTTTAATTTAATCAATATATTATTACTTAAAGGTCTGTGCTATTGCCACTCCTCTAGAACTAACTAGTAGATGAGCTGTGGATACAGAAAAATCTGCAGAGCTTTTACCCCTAGGGATATGCTGATGATATAGTTATACGCCCCTATGGCAGAGCTTAAGTAAAGAGCCCTGAACAATGTACAGCACTGGTGTAAGAGAGTAAAGCCAACGCTGCAAAGACTGCTGTTATACCGTTCACACAAAGAAGAATCCAAGTCAATTACAACAACCTGAGTATCTTCGGAGAACGGACAAAAACAGTCAATGAATACAAATACCTGGGCTTGACACTAGACTCGAAATTTACGTGGAATAAACAAATCACAAAAAACTATAATAAAGCAAAAATGTGTCTTATGAGATGCAGGAGTGATTGCGAAAACCTGGGGTCTTAAACCAAAGATGGTGCTTTGGTTATACATTATGATCATTAGACCCATAGTTACATACGGAGCTGCAGTATGGTGGGCAAAAATATAGCAAAGAACGACAACCACGAAGCTAAATCGGCAGTAGAAGTGAGCTTGTTTATGTTCCACCGGGGCTCCCCGCAGCTATGGAAATCATTCTAGGCCTAATACCTCTAGATATATACATAAAAAGTGAGGCTATCAACATCGCTTATCGAATGAGGACCAATGGGGAATGGAAATAACCACCTGTACTATTTGGGACATAAAAATTATGCATCTAATCGACAACAAACTCTTGCAGATGCAATCTGACTTTATGACAACGTCGTATAATTTCAAAAAACCATATAGACTTAGGTGTGATACCAATCTATGGATGGAAGTGGAGACTCCGACGAAGGCAACCAGTCTGGTCTATTACAGAGTGTTCAAGATAATATTAGACGGGACTACCACGACTATGAAATATACATTCTCTTACGCAGTCAAGCTACTCTGATAGGCATTCAGGTCAAGTACAAGATCTCAATGGAATATAAACGTGACCTGTTAGAACTATCCTCCAGGAACAACAGGGTTGAACTACTGTGGGTTCCAGGACATTCGGGTATAAAAGGTAATGAAAAAGCGGACGGAGGCCCAGAAACAGCATTTGGTAAACCTAGAACAGGTGGAAATGCTAAACAATAGATGAAATTATCAGCAACAGTTAGATCGTTGGCTCGCAACACCTGGCCAAAGACATGTGGAGGAAGTAGTATTGACGTCCTTTATTTAACAAGGTCCCAGACCAAACCAGTGCAGTGGTGGGACTAATCACCGGCAACAGTCAGCTGAGGAAACGTGTATCATAAAGAAAATGGGTATTTAATATTCAATATACACTCTTGGACAAAATTAACGCAACAATATATTAAATCATACAAATCTCTATAATGAATTAATTTTAATAATTTTTTATGAACATGGGTTACACTAAAAGTTAGAAAAAACTTATTCTGATACTTTAAAAGTGAATTAGCTAAGATTCGAATTAAAATTATTCTTAAGACCTAATAACAAAATCGTTGAAATTATGTCATAATGAAAAAAATAAACTGGGACACTAGTAGCAAAATTAATGGTGTAACTGGGACACTAGTAGCGTGTGTTGCCTCCTCTACTTCGGATGACAGCGTTTATGCGCCTAGGTATGCTTCTAATTAAATTTTGGATAAAATGTTGAGGAATTTACTCCCATTCTGTGATAACTGCATTTTCAAGTTCCCTCAGGTTTCTAGATGCAGGTATATGACGTTTAACATTTTTCTTAAGGTGATCCCATACATGTTCTATCGGATTCAGATCCGGGCTTTTTGGGTGGCCATTGCATAATCGGTATATCAACTTGATTAAGATAATCGAGTACCTCCCTAGCCACGTGAGGTCGAGCGTTGTCTTGCATAAACAGGAAACTGGGCCCCACAAAATGACCGAAAGGCATCACATGTTCTATTACAATATTCTCAAGATAGTAGTCAGCATTCATGGATCTCGTACGGACAGGAACTAACTCTGTGCGAGCATCAAAGCAGATGCCACCCCAGAACATAACAGAGCCACCCGCCGAATGGAATCCTTGCAGAGATATTGCAAGGAGCAAACCTCTCTCCTGGTCTTCGCCATACTCGCTCACGACCATCTGGATGTTTTAGACTAACCCTAGTTTCATCTGTGAAGAAAACTTATTTCCAATCATCCACAGACCAGTTTTCGTGATTTCGAGCAAAACGTAACCTGGCAACTCTGTTCTTTCTAGTAAGCAAGGGCGCAGTGGCTGGTCTCCTACTGCTTAAAACAGCTTCATTTAACCGTCTTCTAACTGTTTTAGAAGAAACTGTGACATTGCAAACAGCTACGAGTTCGTTTCTTATTATAGAACTAGTGACAGTCCTGTTTCTTAAAGCATATTGTCTTAAAGAACGTTCATCTAGGTCGCTAGTGCATCGTTTTCGCCCTTGCCCTAGCCTTCTAGAATAAGTTCCTACTTCATTCAAGCGTCTTACCATACGACTTATTGTGGAACGATGTTTGCTTAACAAATTGGCAACATAACAATATCCCTCGTCCAATAAAACTAAGGCTCGCACTACCTCGTGTTCCGTTAAATTCCTTGTTCGATTCATTTTTTTAATTCTTCGGGGTCAAAAATAAAACAGTCTACCACAAAAACGTATTACTTGAAAAAGGAAACAATTTATAAGCTTACTTTTAAAGAAAATCTATCGCATTATTACAGAAAATTGTTTATCTTCTAAAAAACTCTTTAAAACTGTAAATCTAAACGAATTGTTTTGATTTCTGTCATGAACAACGAATCAAAATATGCATAGCCTACTATTCAAATACTCGATAAACTTTAAAACTGACATAAGAAAAAGATAAATTAATTTTTAGAATGTTGCGTTAGTTTTGTCCAGAAGTTTATATATTTATGTTATTACACAAGGTGTTTACAGTCGTCAGCCGTATACAGACAATAAAAAAATACAATAAATAGATTAAAAATACAATACGAAAATATCATATTTAACACATTTATAAGAAAAATCCAGTATAAAAATGTAAATTTACTAGTGATATACGCTAGACAGGCATCACAGAAACCGAGTTAATATAAAGAATCCACAGTGAGACTGATATATTCCTCCACACTATAAAATGCTCGCCGTACCAGAAATATCACAATCTTTTTAGGGTAACAGTTTTTTGCTAGCTTGTTAACTGATATGGGCAGTTTATTGTACAGTCTGTCAAATAAGAACGTGACCGTTCCTATTCTTGAAAAAATGTGTTTCAAGAACCTTTTTTGTCATCAATACTGCTGCAAGGTCGACAAAGTTCACACAGTTTAATCCATTATTGAAAGCTGTAGATTCACTACTTTACATAATCTACTCTATAGCTCTGATTCAGCGCCCTGACTTCCTTATGCTGACACATCTGAAGAAAGACAACAAAGGACGGAAATTTTCCTCAGATAATGAGCTGAAAGCTAATGTGCGTCGATTTTTGAGGAGCAAATAAAAGGAAAACACTGTCGTAAATACAACCCAAATTGTTAATGGCGGTAAGTATCCTACTTGCCGATGGTAATATCAATACAGTATAATTTTCCCTCCATAGGCCTTGTTCTTGAATTAAAAGTTTTGTCAGTTTCACATTAGATGGCACTAAGCTCTGTTGGCTACTAATATATTTTGAAATATTTAAACCTTTGCTGTTATTGTGATTATGTTGCGAGATGCCGAACATTGCCACCCGTCACTTAGACGAGGTCTGAAATGGAGTTACACATGGCATATCCTAATTTGGTGATGACAGAAGACACGCCGGGGTTATTCAGTATTCTTGGACCTCCTGTATTTTTTAAAGCAAGGGCAAAACTTACTAGTCCATCTGATAAGGCACACATTATTATTATTAATTATCAATATTCTAATTTATCATTAACTATTATTATTAATTACTAAGTTTACTAAAAGGAGTGCTTCATAATATTTTGACGTTTGAGACAATATAAAGGTAAACTTAAATTCTGAAACTACAATTGTTTGCTGCTTTTGTAATTGTTTCATTGTTCGGCAAACACGGACTTTAATAACACAGAATATCGTCAAATTTCTAGTATTTTATGTTATTCTAGTGTGTTTTCATATGGGAAATATTTTTCTATATTTTAAATCTAATGTTGCCGTCGGACATATATTGTTAGTTTTTAGATTGTTTTATGGGGTTGCAAAATTTCAGGTAAAGTACCCAATATGGGAATGATGTTAGACTGAGGTGAATAGTCCTTTTATTTTTATTTTTGTGAGTAATTTTAAGATTTTAAACTCCTGTAATGTTTTTATTGCTTTAACTACAATTATCGTTCATACCATAAATTCTATAACACTTATCGGTGTTTTACCTACGAAGGATGTTCCCTTACGATGAACTTTTCTCAAGGAACAAAACATGTAGATGGTAATTTGTTACTAGTAAGGAAGGTAAATTAATTTATAATAACGTAACAGCAAGTGTAAGACTCCATGAATCCACAAGTAAATACAGAGTGGAAAGTGGAATCAGACAAAGTGATACAATCTCTCCCAAACTTTTTACGGTGGTGTTAGAATATGCTTTTAAGGAACTTAATTGGGATGGAAAAGGCATAAACATCGATTGCGAATACCTAAATCACCTGCTCTTTGCTGATGATGTCATAATAGCCGACAATTTAGGTAATGTCCAAGAAATGCTTACCGAATTGAAATTACATCAGCACATATTGGTCTAAATATTAACTTTCAGAAAACCAAGTTTATGACTAATCTAGTTACGAACAGTAATATGAAATTTAATGAAAGCGAGGTGAAGCACGTCCAAAATTACAAGTATTTGATTCATGAATTATAAATTGGCAAAGATAACCAAACCCGTGAGATACACCGTTGTGTGGGTTGGGATGGACGGATTTTTGGGAAGCTGAGAGATATGCTGCAAGGTAATTTGCCAATGTGCTTAAAAAAGAAAGTTTATGCACAATACGTTTTGCCGGTAATCACATATGGCAGCAAACAAACTGAGAGTGTCACAACGAGCAATGGAGAGAGCTATGCTGGGTATCACAAGGAAGAATAGAATAACAAATATAATTATCAGACGATGAACAAAAGTAATAAATGTTATCCAAAAAATTGCGCAATCTAAATGGAGATGGACAGACCATACAGCCCGAAGGGAACAGAAAACTAATAGAATGGAGACCCAGACAAGACAAAAGGAACAGAGGTAGACCACCAAAAAGATGGAGCGATGACATCAAAAGAGTGGCAGGAAATTGGGTTAACACCGCTCAGGATAGAGATCAGTGAAAGTTCTTAGAGGAGGCCTATATCCAGCAGTGGATGAGGACGGCTGATGGATGATGAAGGAAGGTTGACAGACCTTTTTCACTTGTCTTTGTTTCATCACAAGTAATAGCTAAAGTTAAAGGTGCTCTAAGAACCTAAGAAACTAACCGAGTGCCGCTCTAGTTCTTTTTTTAATTCGTAACTGATCACGATCCTTTATATGTCCCCAGGAAATAGTTTCGTGGACGAATTCAAATATTTTTTGTAAAAATGACAGATTAAGTGTTCCTGGATTAAGAGAACTCCACGAAAAGCTTGTTTAATACTACAACAGTCAAAAAGCAAACAATGCCATTAAAACAGTAGATCATTTCAAGAGAGTGCTTCTCTGTTAAAAACCTTACGGAGATTAGTAGTGCAATAAGAGCAGTGTGGTAACCTAGAAAAAAAGAACTACCTGCCAATCCAAATCAACGCATAAAGACTGTCTACTCTAAATCGTTAACACTGCGTAATTTACTAAGCAAGACTGACATCATGAATAACCAAACTAGTTGAATTTCTCCTTGCTGATTCAATGGACCAAAAAATACGAGATAATATTCTGGCATGATAAAGCTAGCAGTTACTAAAACGCTGTCCTACATGAGCGTATTTTCGCGAATGGCCCAGCGCGAGCGACAAGGTTAAAACAATATGCTTATATGGAGATATCTTACGTAGAACCAACAAGCAGCATCATAATCATCAGCTTATATTGTCCACTGCTCGACGAAAGCATCCCTCAGGTCTTGTCACGTTTTCTGTTTTAGGCCATTTGTACCCAATTTCCAGCTATCCTCTTCAAATCATCAGTTCACCGACTTGGTGGTCTCACCTCTTCTCCACTAGCCTTCGGATCTTAATCGCAACTCTATAATTATTTTGGCCCATCATCTATCCTAACCTAGCAGCATGCCCAGCCCAGTTCAATTTAAGACGTAGAATGAATTTGACAGCGTCTTGTACCTCCGTTCTCTTCCTAACAATGTGATTTGTGATGTGATCTCTAAGAGTAACGTCTAACATTGACCTCTCCCTTTTTCTTTACATGACCCATATTTTGTTGATGTGTTTCTTCTTTATTGTGAGAGAATCGGCTCCATACGCATCTGTCAAAAACTTTTCTTTTTAAGACACATAGGGTACACATCCAGGGAATTGCAAGTAATTTAAAGCGTCTACAGCAGGGTGCTCAAACTTGAATTGCTGGCGATCTACCTCAATATTGTTTGACTACGATCGATCGACTCTGAGAGGCTGCAAGTAAGTGTGATGCAGGATTGTCGTCTAGGTAGGGTGTATCGTGGCATAGATATTAGTTTTCCGCACAATATGCATTTTTTTTAGTCAAGGTAAGTGTAGGTCTGCTCTAAAATGTCAATGAAAAAACTCATAATTATTCAAAATTGCGAGTTTATTGGTTCTTACAAAACAAACGAGTTCTAGTGTCTAAACTTAACTAAAGAGTGACTTTGGATGTTGAAGCGTGGCACTGCATGTCCTCAGCATACTTTTCATAAGATGGTACGTAATTACCGAGTGCTAATCGCAAGCATGATGACATATGTTCGTCAGTTAGTCGATTGCGATATTTTGAATTAATTATCTTCATTTCAGAAAATGCAGACTCGCACAAGTAAGTTGACCCAAACGTTGCCATCAGTTGAAAGGCGATTTGCCTTAGATTCGGATATTTATCTTCAGATATAAAACACCAGAATTTTGTATCAGATGCTGTGGCTTTGAGATGTATATCTGATATAATCTGCACTAACTCATTTTCAACAGAACATGAGTCCATGTTAAACTGACTTGCTATTTCAGTAGCTAATTCCTCAATGTTTTTACACGAAAAAGGATAACTCATAAATGATGCGATATTTGCCAATTTACTGAAATCATAAAAACGTATTTCGAATTGGCCCAAAATATTTGATAATTCTGCCTCATAAATATTATAATTCAACTGAGGAATCCTTGCTTTCAAAGAAGGAAAATTTTTCAGATCCTTTCTTTTCAGTTGATCTATCATAAGTTGCAATTTACTTTTGAATGCGTTTATTGCGCTAATCATCTCAATAATAGTTTTTCCTTTACCTTGACGCTCTAAATTAATGGTGTTTAAATGCATTGTGATGTCTGTCAAAAATGCCAAATCAGTCAGCCATTTTCCGTTTTTCAGCATCTGAATGTCATCACCTCTTTCGTCCAGAAAAGCTGTTATTTCGGACAATAATTCTTGAAACCTTTCTAGGAATTTTCCGCGACTCAACCACCTGACGTCCGTGTGAAGAACTAAATCAGTGTGTTCAGCTGACTCACTATCTTCCAACTGCAATTTAAAGAGCCGTCGTTGCAAGCTACGTGCACGGATAGAATTCACAATTTTTATTGCAATGCCCATAATCTCCTCCATGTTTAGAACTTTTGAACACAAAACTTGTTGATGTATAATGCAATGGAAGGAGAAAAATGAAGGGAAATCATCATTAGCTCGACACAATGCCACAAAACCGTTTTTGT
Organism: Pachyrhynchus sulphureomaculatus; assembly: GCA_019049505.1. Classification (NCBI taxonomy): domain Eukaryota; kingdom Metazoa; phylum Arthropoda; class Insecta; order Coleoptera; family Curculionidae; genus Pachyrhynchus; species Pachyrhynchus sulphureomaculatus. Next base: position 124,009,406 of record CM032453.1, read on the forward strand.
TTCCAGTCATTGTTGGTGCTCCATCAGTTGTAATGCACACTAGTTATATTGGTAGCTTGTAGTTTTGTTTCAAAATTGAAGAAAACGTCATATATATCTTCGCCAAGGGTCTTTCCTTTCAGAGGAATCATTGTCAAAAACTCTTCCTTAGCCGACATGTCATTGAATTCCATTCGAATAAAAATACACAGCTGGACAGTGTCTGTCATATCGGTGGATTCGTCGAACTGTAAAGAAAAGTATGTACATTCCATGATATCATGTTTTAGTTTATCTGCCATGTCCTGACTCATGACTTCAACACGCCTTGTGACAGTCGGACGAGATAACTGAAGTTTTCTAATAGCAGACATAATCTCTGTTTTATTTTTAAAATCTCCAAATAAAGTCTCACCCGCTTCAATAAATGCTTCCTTCACAACCAATCCATCATCAAATGGTTTCTTGTGTTTCGCCAATATATGAGATATTTTAAATGACGCGATCGTTGCAGCTTTTGATCGTTTGGCTGGTCTTGTGAACATGGTTTGTTTTTTTTTTCAAACAAGTTATCAAATCACGTACTTTTCGTTTTCTTAATTCACTCTGTGACAGAAAATCCTTTTCATAGTTTTTATGAACCGTTTTATGATGCCTCTCTAAGTTCCCACGCTTAGGTATTGCAACTGACGCACGGCAAATGAGACAAATGCACTTATTCTTTACCATACAAAAGAAAAATTCTTCCTCGCAATCGTTATTAAAATGATTTTGGACTATTTATTAATAAACTTTGTATCGCTGTATCGCCTTCAAGTTACAACTCAGACTGACTCCTATTCCTGCAGGCGCAACATTTATAACGGCGCGAACGAAGTCTCGAATGTTCCCGTCAAACACGCCGCCCGAAGTTTCTAGAAAAATCGGCGGGAATCAAAAACGCGGCTTTTCTTTGACAAGTACCGCGCGTTTTTTTGATAAAGCCGTCTTTTGCCGCTAGCAGGGGGTTATTACGATAAAAGAAAGTGATGAGGGGGTTATTCTGGCCTAATTGTGGATCGAATAAATTTTAGTAGTTTATTCATTACATTTTGTTTTAGTTACCTAAAACAAAATCTGTGAATAGTTCTATATCGGAATTTTTTTCTCGAGATCGACTCAAAAAGCACTCGCGATCGACTTGTCGATCGCGATGGACCGTTTGAGCACCCCTGGTCTACAGCATCACATTTTTTGGCTCGTCAGATCGATCCGCGACAGTTGCTTTGACAAAAGTTATAACCTGCCATAAAAAAATGGAGTATACACCTACAGAAACATTATTTAAAAAAGTAAAACCTTGTAAAATTTAGTGGAATTTCCGCCATAACAACTACCGTAATCACTGGTTGATAGTGGATGGACCTATATTGAAACCATATATTTATATTTTCTGAATTTTAATCATTGCATGTGCAGCTGCTCGCGATGGTTGGCTGTTAAATACCATTTGGAGAAATAAAAATGAATAAAATCTTGAACTTTCTCATTTCGGGATTAGCCAAAATATTTGTTAATACACTTGGATTATTTATAATATCTAAACGGTGCTATTTAGAGCATCTTCTCTTAAAGGCCATTTATCACAGTTTTAATTCAAGAGCATATCTGTACATTTAAATGAATATACCTGTTTGTGCGCGCTCAGCAAAATACCGCTAAAGTCTCAAAGGAAACGTAATGATAAGTAGTAAAGTTGTGTAAGTATACATTTCCGTTTTCTAACTTCTTTGACAACCTTTACATATATTTTATAAATTAAAAGCTGATGTAATAAATAATAATGCTATATATCGACATAAATATAATAGTTTATTATTTACGTGCCGTACAAAAAAAAAACATTTATCAAATAAAAGAAAAATTACCTCACTCCAAAAATCACTTTTTTATGTCAATATGGTTTTTGATAGATTCACAGCAATTCAAATATTATTGAATGAATAAACATATTATTTTGTGTTAGGTTTATTTTTATGTCATAAAGGTACACTAAATATAAATGACTTTGTTTTCTCATAAATGTCTAATCGATTTTCCTAGGGCAAACAGAGTTTGTGTGCTGTAATATCTTAACATTAACAAAATGATATAGCTAAATAGAAGGTTGTATTAATATTGGAGCTAAAGTAATTTGAACATTAAGTTATTAGTTATTGGTATGAAAGGAGCAAACGGGTACCGTTAATTTTTTAGTCGATGTATACAAAAAGAATGCATCAATTACGAATATGACGAACCCAAAATACACTTAAAGTAGAAATGGAATCTATATTTTTTTAGAAAATATAAGAAGAGGGTAGAAAGAAAGGCTTTTAAAGTAAACATTTTTGTTACAGAAGTATAAAATGATCAGTGATTTCACAAAACACATCCCAAATGAGTTTTAAATAGTTTTTTCCGATCTTTACTGAAAACTGATGATATTGAAATTTTTTGTTTTTGTTTAAATACCAAATAAATTATTAAAGGTAATGCACTCGTGATGATTTTCGTTCAATCTACATCCTGTATAAAATATTCCAGAATTTTCTCAAAATTTTTTGATCAGTATTTTTCGAGATAAGGGAGGGACAGCGATTTTTAGCACTTTTTTAAAAATAATACAAAGAGAAGTGTGCGCAAGTACTATATTATATATATTTTTGAGCTCGTGTTTTTACAAGCTTTCATTTGACATCCCAATCGATGACCTAGCAAAAATATTGTTTTTCATTTTCGATTTCACCCCCCAAAGCTAACCCCTTAAGACAAAATTTTACTTTCAAAACAGCACGGCTCTGATGAATTTTCGATTTTCCGACAGCCAGACGGACACCGAAGTAATTTTATAAGTACGGAACACTAAAAAGAATGTAACTACAGAGTGACATTTAAAAAATATATTTTCTAACTATACCATATATACAAACATTCTTTCCACAAATATATTTTAGTCTAATTCACATTTATCTTCAGTGTTGGCGACTCTGATGAGGTGGTGCCCACCTGGTCTAAAGATTAATTGCTTTTGTTAGAATTTTTTTGACCGTGTATGTCTATTAACCTAATCTAATAAAAAATCTCATATTAACAGTAAAAAGTAAGCTACCCAATCGCCTCCTGCGTCAATAATCGCCTGGCATCTTGAAGGCAAGCTATCGACGAGATTTTCCGCATACTCTCCAAATTTTTCGTATATCGCCAGACAACTGAGTCAAAGTCCTCAGTCTTTCCCCTGAGCTCCCTCCTTACAAGGAACTAAACGTTTTCAATAGGGTTGACGTTCAGCGATTGTGAGGGCCACTCTAGTATCTTATCGGGGGCCCAAGCAAGCCGCTTCGCGACGTTATTTTCGTCCACCAAAGGTTTCTTTAACGTGCTTTGGAATTTGACATTATGAGCACGAAGATGTTGTCGAATGGTCTCATGGGACACATTCAAACCCGATTTTCTTAATTTTGCCGCTCCTTCACGCAGCGTTAATTTCGGATCCCGTGAAAAAAAAAGACATGATTCCTTTTGCGACTTTTAGAGTGACTTTGCCTACCGAGCTACGTTTTGGCAAGTCGCCGATATTTTTCGCCTCGTTAAAATGATTTACCCACTTCTTCACAAACGACACTGACTTTTTAACATATTTAGCGGCCGCGGACTGTGTTATTTTAGGCCCTTTTGGTTGGGAACAAAGAAAAACTGCCTCGAACCGACAAGTCACCGCCACAAGTTACTCATTTTGAACTTTACGTGATTTAGACGAAAGTTCGGAATCGACTGATACTTTTACTAAAATGCGGCATAGGCAAAGGTTCCTGCTATCGATTTTTTTGTTGAATCGCTAGAATCGTATCTACCAAAAATGAATCGTGAACACGTTCTTACTTGACAGACTGTACTACAACACGATTAATAAAACTTTTCCACTGAAAAGGAAGTATCTATTTGAAATAGCCCTACTTCGATTGACGCCGAACATTTACAAACTATTTTCAGTTTTAAATATAGCGGATTATGGTCGCCAAGAATTGCTAAAGAGTTTAAATTCACAATTTTTTTTATGGCAAGTTTTGCTGGATAGCTCTGAAGAATTTTGTTGTGAAAAAAAACTTGTTCAATCAAATATTCATAAAAATTAGGAGAAAGTTTCAGATTAAAATGCTGGTAAAGGAAAATCACTGAGAGCGCGTAGCAAAGGTTAACTTTAGAATGACGTAGTGCAACGATGAAGGAAGAAGGTAGATTCTTCCGGCATACTCTTTTTAAACGATTTTTTTTAAAGAGTTATTTCAGCTTTTTTTTCACAATAGTGCCCTTTCTGATTGGCCGTTTTAGCAGTCTATTTTGTTACGTATCTGTGGTCAAGTATATGATTTTCCTGTTTAAAAAGTAAAGTGACCGGATTTTTTCAAACTTGATTTTTACTGTACTGGGACGGACTGAGACCGCCATATTTGTATTAACGCTCGGTTTTATGTATAAATTCTCATCTCGTACCCAGTTTTTTAGATCTATTTTTTTCTTTAAAGAAAAATTCATCTGAATAATCCAAAAATATAATGCGAGCCATAATTTAGGGATAGGGAAAAACTTCACTGCATTTATTGAAGGTTTAAAATGAATTTGCACAAAGATCTTTATTTCTATATTCCTTTTCAAATTTTCCTTAACTTGGTAAAAGTATATTTACATTTTTAATTTCTTGGTGTTCTGTGGTTTTATGTCAGGTTTAATTCCTACAGACATTTTTTTGTTATTAGTACTTGAAAATTAGCTTTGACAGTTTTAATGATAATTTTGTTAAAATGTATTTAAATATAAATATTTAAAATTTCTTAGAGAAGAAAAGAAGGAAACCGGAATAAAAATAAACAAAAATCCTTGAAATGGGTCAGTAAAATTGTAAAATGCTGCACATGTTAGTGAATTGTATGTATAATATAATTGCCTTGCCACCTTGGCAGACCTTACCAAATAACAACCGACCAGTTGCACTGCTTTCAATAATATCGAAAGTCAAGGAAAAGGTTATCAACCAGCATCTTCTAAAATATCTTGAACGATTCAACATTATTAGCGATCACCAATATGGCTTTCGTAAATATAGATCAACAGGAGATCTTCTGACTTATGTAACACATGTTTGGAACAACGCGATTGAAAACTTTGGAGATCTCGAGCGGTTGCTCTTGACATATCCAAGGCATTCGACCGTGTTTGGTACGACGGACTGTTGGCTAAGCTACGCTCTTATGGTATGTCTGAAAACTACTGTTTGTGGCTCTCATGTTTCCTCAGAGAGCGTTCCTTACGAGTGGTGGTCGACGGATTTCTCTCTAACACCTTCATTATTAACGCCGGTGTACCCCAAGACTCCATACTGTCTCCTACTCTCTCTCTCATTTACATTAACGATCTGCTGAAAAAGTCCGGGAATCCAATCTAGAACTTTGCAGATGACAGTACGCTTATCTCTTCATTCACTTTGAACGCTCAGACATCGGCTACTCAGGCGAATATCCGCGGACGGCAGGAGGTCGTCCAACTTAACAAAGACCTGGAAAAAATTCTGTCTTGGGGTGACAGTAACAAAGTGGAATTTAACGCTACAAAAACCCAGGCGACAGTATTTTCTAAAAAAGTTAACGTTGCTGAACCCGACATAGTTATGTCAGGGCACTCCATTCCCCTAGCATCGTCACTCAATTTGTTGGGCGTTAATTTGGGAGCAAATATGTCCTGGTAGGAACATGTTGCAGGCATAGCAAAGAGAGCTTCTCAAAAGTTGTGAATATTATTTCGAACCAGAGAGCTTTACACTCCACAACAACTGTTAATTTTTTACAAAGCTCAAATTCGACCAACTATGGAATACTGCTCCCATGTTTGGGGCTACGCTCCCAAACATACACTGCATTTGGTGGATTCTGTTCAGAGACGAGCTGTTCGTCTAATTGGAGACCCGGAACTGACCGGCGGCCTTAATTCGCTGGAACATCGAAGAACGGTTGGCGACTTGAGTCTGTTTTACAAATATTTTCGTGGAAAGTGTTCGAAGGATGTAGCCCGCTTAATTCCTCCCAGAGCGGTGCATGTTAGAAATACATTTCGCGCTAATACTTCACATCCGTATGAGGTTCAGCTTGTTACTCCGCGTGCAACGCTTTTCAAGCAATCTTTTATATGGAGAACATCATCCCTTTGGAATGGCTTACCCAGGAATAATTTGCCCAGGGCTGTGTTTCCCACCGAGTACAATTTACAGCGATTCAAGGACAACTTGAATCGCTTTTTTTTTGCATATATGCCGCTCCTGGAGCGCTTTAGGGACTTCCCAGCAGCACGTGTGCAAGACTCATAAAACAAAATAATAAAAAAATAATATAATTAACTTATTTTGGTAACATCTCCTTTAGTTCTTGTATTTAAATAGATTTTTGTTACGATGACAGTTTCAATATAATGATATTCCGACAAAATAAAATTTTAATATGTGTCAATATCAAATTTTAAAGACTTTAACAGACTAGAAATTTGTCCCTTTCCCCAAATGTAACCGTGACTGGGAATATCAAAAATATATTACTGATTTGCCCGGCAATACCCACATCTATATATTTTCGGATAAAAACATCATTTTCTTTGTCTTTAATTATTATTTAATGTGATATGATACATTAGAATGGTTAGTGTTTGATAGTAGTATATGGTATGAGAAACTTATAGACATTAAAACACGATTTTGGCAGCAATAATGTACAAAATATTTCAACATTTGGTTGCGCCCCTACTGTTCCGACACAAAAAAGTATAAATAAATTCGACAGAAAGTACAAAGAAGGGTCTTAAAAATTTAACCAGCAGTCGTTACTCTCAATGTTTTTGGTGACCTAGGAACCCTAATTCTGTTAAAAGCTTGAATAGGATATCCTGTATCGAATCAATTCACTGAAATGTAATCATTTTAAATAAAAATCAATAAAAATTACAAAATATATTATGGAAAAATTACTCCTATTTTTTTAAAAAATACTACTAATTCTTTTTGGAATATGTTATGAAATTTACATTGTGTAACAAGTTTTTCAGGATAATTATCATAAAAAGTTTAATTAATCTTATTTTTTATTTTTAACAGTGTTGGATCATGTAACAATGGAGGATTAATTCGCTGTTTGTGCTTTACATAATCTGCACGGCGCGTCTGGAAATGCAACCTTTAAATTGGCAAAATATTTACTATATATTGGCTACAGTATAAAATTGTAATTTAAGAATATATATCTAGTCTTACCGTTTGAACTCATATTCGAGATTATCCGACGAGTCTCTGCACGAGCTATTGACGAAAATCGAAGCAAATCATTAAAATTTAAAATAAATTTATTATAATGATTTTAAAACGCCTGTAGCTAAAAAAACTATTTTCAGTTGATATAAAAATTCATTTTGAACTATCCTTAAGATCAAAAGCTAATTGATATTACTGATTTTTAGGCTGCTTTCTAAAGATATATATTTCTTTTCTATGCAGAATCTACGATATAGGAAAGCCATTTAAAATATCTAGTCTTTACAAAAAAATACAAGTTAAGGGAATACTAATATATCTAATTAAGCTACTGTCAAGAAAATAGATTATTATAATAAAATTGGTATATTTTATTTGTAGAAAACTATTTATAAATAGCGTCCCTCGATAAAACATAATATTAACTCCAAGAAGTCTTAAACTCTTATTACGAAATCATCGCCACCACTATCTAGTTGACCGTGTCCGTAAACTACTTACCGATACCTCTTTCAGCAATCTAACCAGCTATTTGTATGCAACAAAAAAGTAATAAATAACGGCTCCAGATACAGGGTAATTATTAAATATGACACGCGACGTAGCTACATTTATTTAATTAAGTAAATAAAAACTTTATAATAGCTTATATATATATATATATATATATATATATATATATATATATATATATATATATATATATAATATATATATATATATATATATATATATATATATATATATATATATATATATATATATATATATATATAAAATAAAATATATATAAATATATATATAAATCTATATAAATATATATATATATATATATATATATATATATATATATATATATATATATATATATATATATATATATATATATACATATATATATACATATATATATATATATATATATATATATATATATATATATATATATATATACATACACATTAAAATTCCGAGTTTCAATCCGTTCGTCTAACAATGAATTTGCACGACGTTTCGCCAAAATCTCACTTGGCATTTTCAAGTGTAATTGAAAATGCCAAATGAGATTTTGGGGAAACGTCGTGCAAATTCATTGTTAGACGAACGGATTGAAACCCGGAATTTGAATGTATTACATTCCACCATCCGTAAAAACCTCTATAGTAACATATTTTCTATGGCTGACGCAGTCTTCCTTCTCTCAGTCTTTGATTCCAACCGTTGCTATCTTCTCCGTCTCCATCTGTTAGACCCCGGTCCTCTATAGCCTCGTCCACATCGTCTCTCCACGATCGCCTGGGTCTTCCTCTTTTTCTTCTCCCTATAGGGCTCCACCCCGTTATTTTCTTTATCCACCTATTATCTTCGCTCCGTCCTTACCCTTTTAATCGTTTTTCTTCAATGGTGTTTATTGCGTTCTCTTTGATGTTCATTCTGCTTCTTATTTCTTCATTTGGTATTCTCTTCATACGGGTCACTCTACAGCATCTTCTCCAATACTCCATCTCTACCGCGTTAATTTTAGATTTATTTCTTTTGTTGATCGTCCATGTTTCTGACCCGTATGTCATTATGCTTTGTATTACTGATTTGTATATGCTTGTTTTGTTTCTCTTTATAATGTGTTTGTTCCACAGGATCGAATTTAATTGTCATATGCATGTCCGCGTTTGTCCTAATCTAGCTTTGATCTCTTCTTCTGATGTAGCGTTTTTTGAAATGATGGTTCCTAAATATTTAAATCTATCAGTTCCGTTAATTTTGGTTTGTTATCGACTTCTAGATTCTCCACATTTCCCTCCTTTGTTGTTAGATATTCCGTTTGATCAAAGTTTATTGGTAATCCTGCTTTAATGTATTCTTCTTTCAGTTTTCTTACCATATAACTGAGGTCTTCCTCATCTTGCGCTATGATTACTTGGTCGTCTGCGAAACTTAGAGTATATAAGTAATCTTCTTGTATTGGGATTCCCATTCCACTACATTTTTGCTTCAATTTTTTTAATGTTTGTTCGAGGTATATTTTGAATGGTGTTGGGGAGGTAGAGCATCCTTGTAATAGGCCTTTTGATGTTTGGAGTCTCTTCCCTATTTTATGTACTATTTTTATGTTCACTGGGTTTTTTTTGGTAGAGAGCTTTTACTGCGTATATTAGTTCTTTGTCAATGCCTATTTCTTTCATTGCGTTCCATAATCTTTGTCTTGGTATTGAGTCATAGGCCTTTCTTATGTCTATGAAGGCTAGATGAACTTCTCTATTCTTTGCCAGTTTTTTTTCCATTGTTTGTTTTATAGTGTATATGTGGTCTATACATGATTTTCCGGCCGTCAAACTTGCTTGGTCTCCTCCAATTTTTCCTTTTATATTTTCCTCTATGATATTTTTAATAATTTTTCCATACAAACGCCCCATACTCGATATTATGCTTAGGCCTCTATAGATTGTGCATTTTCTGCGGTCTTCCTTTTTAAATATAGATACTATATGGGCTTTTGACCATTCCTCTCATATTTTTTGTCCATTTATCGCTCTGTGGAACATGTTTCTTAGCATTCGATGTGCCCTGCAGATTTATTATTTTTGAGTATTTTTATTGTCTTCTTTATTTCTTCATAGCTTAGTTCTATCTCTTTTTTTCCTTATTCTGTCCTTCTTCAGGGTTCTCTTCTTGGAATTCTTGTCTGTCTTCTGTTAGCAGTTTTTTATAATATTCTTCCCACTCGCTTTCTGGGATATACTCTATATACGTCTTCTCTCTATTGTTGGTCCTTAATGCTTTAATTTTTTTCCATGACTCTGTGCTTCTAGTTTCTCCTATATACTGTTCTACATGTTCGCATGCTTTTTCCCCATCTTATATATATATATATATATATATATATATATATATATATATATATATATATATATATATATATATATATATATATGTATATATATATATATATATATATATATATATATATTATATATATATATATAGAGGAAGGACAGTAACAGGGTACTGGTAAAAACAACTGAAGGATAAGTACTGGGAATGCCCTCGTGAGGAAATAGAGGTGAGCAATTAAAGATCTTTATGCTCTAATTCCTGTTTTTTTTTCTTTATTATTTTTTAATCAAGCTTTCGCCACCTAATTGGTAGCTTCTTCTGGATACTGAAACGCAAACAAACGACAGAAGGAAAACTAAGATGTTCATCAGGACGTGTGATATATAAGTTTACCATATAATAGTATACTTACAAAATTGTAACAGCATTTTCCCTAATTAAGTATGCCGGTTAAGCATTTCACTAACCAGGTAGGGAACATAATCATACAAAGAACATGAGAACAACACATTTGGAGAATTACAAAGGTCTTAAGAGGTGAAATAATACTAATAACATTTTTAAAGGTTATTTTTAGAAACAAAACCAAACAACACCACGCTTATTGGTACTCCATTTTTAAATTTATATTTGACGTAACGTTTAGTAACTTATAGTAATTTTTGATCTGTCACCGGATATTGTTGGGTAATAGAAAATACGTCATATGGCCAACAAAAAGCATTAAGTTGATATTCATTAAGGTTAGAGTCTACCATTTCAGTAAGGGGGTTTTTGTGGAAATATTATTTTAAAAAACTTCTCAAAAGTTACGCAACACATTCTTCAAATATTTTAGTGTTCGATAGATGTAACCCGCTTAATCCTCCCAGAACGGTACATGCTTCACATCCGTTTGAGGTTGAGCTTATCACTTATCGTACAACTCTTTTCCGGAATTTATTTATATGTCGCATCTCATTTCTTTGGAATCAGAAAAAAGATTATGTATGTATGGTATGTATGTATGTATAAATGAATTCTTGAAAACGATTGTATGAAGAGTGATATTATTTTTTTTTAATTCCAAAGGGATAAGGTTCTCCATATAAATGAATTTTTGAGCAGGGTTGTCCGGAGAGCCTGACGTGTATTCCTAGCATGCACTGCTCTGGGAAGAAATAAGCTGGTTATATCTATCGAACACTATCCATTCCATACACTTATAGAATGAACTCAAGTCAGCTGGTGAGTTCTGGGTCTCCGATCAGGTAAATAGAATTCAACAAATGCAGTGTATGTTTGGAAGCAGAGCCCAAAACATCAAAGAAGTGTTCTATCGTTGGTCGAATTTGAGATTTATACAGAATTAAAAGTATAAAGCTTTTTAGTACGAAAAAATATTCCCAGCTTTTGAGAAGCTCTCTTTGCTATGCCTATATCATGTTTGTAACACCCAGCAAGCTGAGTGACGATGCTAAAGCAATGAAGTTTCCCGACATAACTTTTTTAGAAAAGACTGCCACCTGGATTTTTGTTATGTTAAATTCTGTCTGGTTACTGCCACCCAAAGAATTTCTCCTAGGTCTTTGTTAAGTTGAACGATTTTTTGCTGTTTGAGGATATTTGCTTGAGTACCTGATGTTGAAGTGTGCAAAGTAAATGAAAAAAAATGAGGGTACTGTCATCTGAAAAGCTATAGATTGGTTTCCTGTCTTTTCTAACAGATCGTTAACCTAAAGGAAAAAGATAGTAGGAGAAAGTATGGAGTCTTGGCGCACAATGGCGTTAATAGTGAAGATTTAGAAAGAAACCCGTCAACTGCCACTCGTCAAGAAAGTTCTCTAAAGAATCAGTGCAGCTTAGTCAACAATCCGTCATGCCAAACACGGTCAAATGCCTTGGATATATTAAGTGTAATCGATTCTGCAAAACATAAGCATAACTTTTGAAAACACTGAACGCAGTGCGACTAATCGGTACTCGTTTGACAAGGTATTATTGCCTTTTTAGGTATCGACTGAACTGTAGCGCATTTCCAGCAGGAAGGGAATATTCCCCTTCTGTAGGATAGGTTAAAAAATCTACAGAAAACTGGTGTTGGTTTGCTCACGCATTTTTGAGTAATATGGCAAGTATTCCATTAGCGCTAGAAGCTTTTCTTGGTGTCTAGTGTCAGCAAAATACGTTTTATGATATGTTATCTCCGACAATATGGGGCATCCTTGACTGCAAATTGGGAAATGTGGGTAACGTTTTTTCTTAGTAATCGGACAGTAGAATATGAGGTAAAGAATTCAGTTGACCAGTTGGTTTTCTCAACAGGTGTTGAAACAGCATTATCTCGCCGTGTAAGTAATGGCATAGTGAATTTAGTGAAATTTTAACTAATTGCTTCAGCAACCGACCAAAATGACGTGGAATTGTTGAGTAATTTCTAATTCTTTGATTGCGTGCCTTCTGGGTTAGGTCGATCATTTTTTGCATCTATTCCATTTTTTCACGCTACTGTTGACGGGCAAGATGCTCAGAAGCAACAGCTTCTTTGCATTTTCTAATGGGCCAAGGCTTGCCGTTGGAAGCGCACTTCTTCGAACAAGGGGTGTAAGTTTCCATTCCAGCCAAACTGACATCGGAAGCTTCCTTAGCACAACCAGATAGGTCGCCGGAACTAAAACAAACGTCTAACCAAGAGAAAGTTCGAAAATATTCTATAAGTTCTTCGCATTTAGCAGATTTGCAGTACCAAATTTTGCGGTAGCATTCTCAACATAGAAAGCAGTTTATGGTCGGAAGGCCTAATGGTGGATTTACGGTGGCGAAGTAAAACAATAACGGACCATGCTGAGCTTTACAAACTACTAACAAACATGGGTATATTAATAATTCGTAGGGAGGAACCAACCACTAACCACTGTGTTTATAAATAAATACAATAATTTCTTCTTATCATATCATAATGATCAAACTGTGATAAGGATAAATTAAATTTTCATCAGTATGATTATTACATATTCTTCTTAGAATTACACGGCTCTGATGAGGCCATCAATTCCTATATTAGTACCAAATTTCAACATTCTATGTCAAATAGTTTCGGAGAAAAATGGGTGTGACAGACGGACAGACACCGAAGTGATCTTATAAGTGTTCCATATGGAACACTAAAAAGTAGCATTAATAAACGACTGCATATTATCCACTATGAGGATATATATATATATATATATATATATATATATATATATATATATATATATATATATATATATATATATATACGAGGCTGGTTTGAAAAGTCCGTGCAAAAATAAAAACTACTTATGTGTTTGGGGTAAACCTTTTTTATTTTTCGACATAGTCTCCTTTTAGGCTTATACACTTCGTCCAACGATATTCTAGTTTGTTGATCCCTTCCGAATAATAGGATTTGTCCAAGTCTGCAAAATATCCATTAGTGTCTGCAATCACCTCCTCGTTTGAATAAAATCTTTGTCCCGCCAGCCATTTCCTCAAATTGGGGAACAAACAGTAGTCCGAGGGAGCCAAGTCTGGAGAATAGGGGCGATGTGAAACGAGTTGGAATCCTATTTCCATTAATTTTGCGACCACAACTGCTGAGGTGTGTGCTGGTGCGTTGTCGTGATGGAAAAGGACTTTCTTGTGGGCCAATCGCAGGCGTTTTTCTTGCAGCTCGGTTTTCGAACGGTCCAATAACGATGAATAATATTCCCCTGTAATAGTTTTACCCTTTTCCAGATAGTCGATGAGGATTATCCCTTGCGAATCCCAAAAGACAGTCGCCGTAACCTTTCCGGCCGAAGGAACGGTCTTCGCCTTTTTTGGTGCAGATTCCCCCTTGGTAACCCATTGTTTAGATTGTTGTTTGGTCTCAGGAGTATAGTAATGTATCCATGTTTCATCCACAGTGACGAAACGACGCTTAAAATCCTCCGGATTCTTCTGGAACAGCTGCAAACCATCCTTGCAATACTTCATACGATTCCGTTTTTGGTCAAGCGTGAGCAATCGCGGCACCCATCTTGCGGATAGCTTTCTCATGTCCAAATGTTTATGCAAAATATTATGTACCCGTTCAGTCGAGATGCCCACAGCACTAGCAATCTCACGCACCTTAACTCTTCTGTCATCCATCACCATATCATGAATTTGATCAATGATTTCTGGAGTCGTAACCTCCACAGGCCGTCCAGAACGTTCAGCGTCACTTGTGCCCATATGGCCAGTCCGAAAATTTTGAAACCACTTATAAACTGTTCTAATCGAAGGTGCAGAGTCACTATAATGTTTATCAAGCTTCTCTTTGGTCTCCTGAGGCGTTTTACCTTTCATAAAGTAATGTTTAATCACCACACGAAATTCTTTTTCGTCCATTTCTTGAAAATCGCTCGACTTCCTTGATTCACACGAATGCCAAACACAAAGAAATAGACCAATATGGCTGAAACTTGGTGTGCGTTCATTCAAGAAATGCTACTAACTAAACATGACCTCGATACGCGCCGGTGGTGCCATCTCTCGGACTTTTCAAACCAGCCTCGTATATATATATATATATATAAATATATATATATATATATATATATATATATATATATATATATATATATATATATATATATATATTTATATATACATAAGGATGTAGTAGAAAATAATTCTAAAACCTTTTGTTTTATGTATGTATTTTGATATATGTATACTGAATTCAATTCAATTGGTAATAAAAAATTCAAAATTCAAAACAGTTTTGATACGCTTGCTTGAGGTCATGAGGATATCCCACTTCATCAATGGTTTAAGAAAATAACGGACTTTTTGTTTTATTAAAAGTGTATTTTGTACAGTATTTTAGTGTCCATCCCATTTTGAATAGTAAACTTTAAATATGTGTTTAGAATCCTACGACAAGGAAAGAGATAATAGATCCTATAAAATTTAACATATGTTACGAGCAAAGATTATCCTCTCTTAAGAAATAGAAAGGAATGCTGAATTCTGAAATACTAGCTGCTGGATTTTATTATTCAATGATAAATGATATATGCAGATGTTTTTGTTGTGTTGAAATATTTAAGTGGATGTATGAAGACTGTCCGATCGATGAACATTATAAATTTTATAAAAATTGATATTGCATGCCCTACACTTAATATTGGCTAGTTTGGTAAATCTCTACATATCGCCTTTTTTAGCTTAAGAAAAAGTTTGGCTGATATCGATTTTAATAAAAAATTATCGCTGCCACTGTTTGGTTGATTACTAATCAATATCTATTTAGGTAATCTAATCAATTTTACTTTATTATTTTGACTCGTATGCATCAAATTAACTAATAAAACTATACTTCAACTCAGCAATTAAAAACCTTATTATAAAAATGTACTAATCACATCGGAAAGATTAGATTAAAATTAGCTATGACAGACACAACATAAAATATAACCCTAATTTTTATTAATTAAGTAAACTGGAATAAAAAGTGAATGTAAAGTTTTGATAATTGGCTAAGACCGATCTCACATCTCAGTTTATCTCGTTATAAAAGCTCACCCTTTAACACAAATGAATTGCAATGTTAATTTCAGCAGATTCCAATGGTGGCGCAATATATTTTTGCCTTAAGTAGTGAAGTAATTTTGTAAAATTTTCAATTATGTTCAAATTTTTAAAAAATAAGTATCAGGAGTTACGCATTTCCATTTATTTAAACATTTTTATAATACCCCGTACATTATACAAATATTTCATATTAGAAGAAAGGCCTTCAAAAGGCTTCAGCACAACGCTGAGATTAATATGAAATAGTATGTCATTCATTTTCCAGATCTCTTGTAAGCAAACAAGAGTTTCTTCATTTCTATTATAAAAAAGCCTTGTATGAACTTTATAATTTCCTACAGATCTGACTAACTGATACGATTCAAAAAGTATTTAACTTAGACCAACAGAGGGCAGTATTTCTGCATTTTAACATAGCGGTTATACTTCTGAAAAATACTTTATACTTCAAAGAAATGTTTATGAAGAAAATTTCGAAAGTAAATGTATGAATATAGTGAGGTTGTTTGTTTTAACGGAAAAGGGTTACTTTTGCCTCATTTGAATGCAGACCGTACAAATATAACCGAAAGCAAAAATGAAAATAATGGGTATTTTATTACGCTTTCAAGTTTTGTTTAACAGCTACAGTTAATTTAAAATTAACAATTTACTGTAATTTTCATTTATAATAAAAAAAAACGGAAAAAAGATTTGTAAAATTTTCTTCATATTAATATTAGGGATACACTGCTACTAACCGAGGATAAAATAATAAGATACTCGAGAAATAATAAAAATTTGGACCAATGATAAATTCATTCGACAGTGGATGCTGTATTTACAATCGGATAATTGATTGAAAAATTATTAAAATTCAAAGAACCTCTCTTTCTGTGCTTAGCTGATCTAAAAAGCATTCGATAGGGTACAATTGAGAGACGTGTTACAAATCTTATGAGCTCATGATGTCAACTACATTAAAATGATTGAAAATCTAAATAAAAACAATAGGACACGTATGCAGCAAGGACAACTGAAGAAGTATCAACGTCATCTAAAATTCGATAGGGCGACAGCATGAGTCCAACACTTTTTACTATAATAATGGACAAAATAATAAATAGTGTCAATGAGTCAATAGTGGATATAAAATGGGACGAAAAACTCTAAAGATATTGTGCTTTTCTGATCATGCAATATTAACAGCAAAAAATGAAGATGGTTTACAGTGACGAATACATCGTTTCCAAACAATAGCAGACACCTATAGCATGAGAATATCAGTGGAAAAACAGAATCAATGGGTATAAATTAGATGTAAATTAGCCGTCTACAACAAAACAATAGGACACAACATACACTGCACATACCTAGGAGTACCGCTATCGAGCTCAAAAATTTATATAAAGAGATATTCAATTAGGCAAATAAAAAATTGAGAATATCTGGCTGTTTGAGGTACTTAATATGAAAAAATGCCTACATGTGTACAGGAACCAAAGTGCGTATATATAGAACCGTGGTAAGACCAGTTCTCACGTATGCAGAAGAAACAAGAGCGGAAACATCTAAAACAAAAACCCACGCGAGAGCTACAAAAATGAAAACTGGCGATCCCTACCCGAAAAGGCTCACAAAGTATGCCACTGAACAAGTTAGAGAAATCCTTTTCTAATATCATAACAGCAGATGGAGTTCTAAGCTTGAGAACGACGACAACTCCCTTTAGAAAATATCCCGATCCTTTTTCAATCCCCGCTCAATCCCCACAATTTCTCACGCTGAAACGACTGCTGTCACTCTTGAAGAAAAAGCTGACCTTTTAACAGAAATGCTAGATCAGTTTCGCTCTAATCCTGCAGCCTGCCCAACCTTGTCCAAGACCAGAGGGTGGCCTCTCCACTATTCAGGTCTTTAAACAGACCCAGTCTCAAACAAAACATATAAATTTTTTGGTCGAAAATTGCACGTTGAAGTTTGAAATGCCGTAAATTTTTTATTTTTGAAAAAAACCCTTCGACCCTACTACATTATTTTACAAGATTAATTTTTAGTGTTCCGTAAGGAATACTTATAAGATCACTTCGGTGTCCGTCTGTCCGTCCGTCTATCACACCCGATTTTCTCCGAAACTCTTTGACATAGAAAGTTGAAATTCGGTACTAATATAGGAATTGATGGCCTGATTAGAGCCGTGCATTTTCGAAAGTTAAATTTTGACTTTGAAAATTTTTTTACTAGGTCATCGAGTGGGGTGTCAAATGATAACTTGTAAAAACACGAGTTCAAAAATATATATAACGTAATCCTTGCGCACACTTTTTTTTGTATTATTTTTAAAAGTCGCGAAAAATCGCTGTCCCCCCCTTATCTCGTAAAGTACTGATCAAAAAATTTTGAAAAAATTCTGGAATATTCTCCATTGAACGAAAATTATCACAAGTGCATTACCTTTAATAATTTATGTGGTATATAAAAAGAACAAAAATTTCAAGGTCATCAGTTTTCAGTAAAGATCGGGAACACACTTTGCTGAAAACTTATTTGGGGTGTATTTTGTGAAGTTACTGAACATTTCATACCTCGGTAACAAAACTTTTTATTTTAAAAGCAAACAACGTACGGAACACTAATTGCGCAAGTTCAACTTGCACTTGACCGGTTATTATTTTTTGAGATTGGATTATTTTTTGTGAAGTTATCCTGCAGACAAGGGTTACCATAGTTTTCATTAGTGGTCCATTTAACCCAATAAAAGATAATTAAAACAAATTTTTTAAAAAAAAAACAATCTTATAATTTAAAGTACAATAAAAATATGTTAATTTTTAATGTCTCTCCAAAATTAAGTAAACTAACCACTTGGGTTTGTGATAATTTTCATTGGACGTCATCATTTTAAAATTAAAATTATTTTTTATATTACCTTACTTATAATGCGATACAATTTTCAACTATTATTTTTGTGTTAAGAGAATTGGTTACAAATAATAACTACAGCGATATTTTTTCTGGTTAAAAATCACAAAGCAGCCACTATGTTATTTATTTTTAATAATTGCAGAATGGGAACGTAAACACTGTGTACCTATGCGTTTGCTGAGTGAATTGACAAATAAAAATATTGTTTCTGGCGAAACATTCGTTTCATTTTTTATTCAATTCCATAACAATGCCTTTAGCAGAGTTCTGTTATGTTATTTGATATAATTTCAGCTTTTCCTTTTAAAATAAAAAAAAAAAATGTATCTCACAAGCACTACTATAGTAGCACCAAAATATAATAAAGAGTTTTTTTTTTTGTCTGAACCTTTGAAATTGTGTTACGTTATAGTTTTTGGGGTTAAATCTGGTAAAATTGGAGTAATTTTTCGACGTATGGCCTACGGAGCTTCTCCGCTTATTTCGAGATTAAAATAATGAGTAAAACTCGAGAGATACAAGTTAAGCTTTGTACCCAACTGGTGTTCAGCTGGTCATAACCTGGTGTAATATCCAGGTCTGATGCAAACCATATTTATGCTACTGAGGTCTGAGACATATTGACCAATCAGCTTGCCACCATTTGTGCTAAAATGTTGAAAAAATTGATAGATAGGCATATAAGAGAGGGAGCGCATCGAGAAAACTCTCAATATAAATATCAACAAGGCTACTAATCAGGGAAATCATCTTACACAATTTTACACAACCTTATAATGAGGGTCGAATCATCGCTGTACCACAAGGAGGTTGCCCTGGGCGCTTTCATAGACATACATAGGGCTTTTGACAATGCATCTTTCATATCAATGAAAACAGCCTTAGAAAGCCATGGTGTTGACGACACTATAAGCAGGGGGATAAACAACATATTTGTATATAGGCAAATACGCCAACCTACATGGACACACCTTAGAAATAGACGTGACCCAAGAGTGCCCACGGGGAGGAGTGCTATTCCCACTCCTTGGGAACTTAGTGGGGTATGAACTGCTGACTCGGCTAAACTCACAGGGCTTTGACGCCCAGGGAGATGCTGATGATATAGTTATACTCATCCAAGGGAAGCATACCGCGACTGTGCCAGAGCTCATTCAAAGAGCACTCACTGAACAATGGTGTGAGGGGGTAAACCGGAAAGTAACGTTGTAAAGACTGCTGCTATAGCGTTCACAAAAAGAAGAATCCAAGACAATTACAAAAAACCGAGTAGATGCGAAGAACGGATAAAAACCGGTAATGAGTACGAATATCTGGGCTTGTCACTAGATACGAAATTAACGTGAAACAAACAAATTACAAAATAGCTTAATTAAGGGTAAAAGTGCAGGTAGAAATACGTAATACAAGCATGTGTTCATAAGAATATTAGACGGGACTACGGCAACCAAGAAATATATATTCTCTCACACAGGCAAGCTGTTCTAAATGCTCTACGCGCCTATTAAGCCAACTCCAAGATCACAACCTGTAGTGGTAAAAACGACAATCAACAGGTGGTTATACCAGCTAAAAAAGTGCAATCAACAGGTGGTCATACTAGCAACATCCGGATTATTGGCTCGCAACATCTGGCTAAAGACATGCGAGGGACGTAATTGTCAGCCACTCTAAGAAATTAGCAACTGGCGTTCTTTATTTAACAAGGGTTCAGAACAAAGTAGTGATGTGATTAATCACCAATCACTATCACTTGAGGAAACATATACGGAAAATGTGTTATCCACAATGGAACCACGATTTGCAGAAGAGGAAGAAACCTCTATGTACATCCTAAATGAATGTGTGGATTTAACTCGGAATAGAAATAAGTTACCACATGAAGGGCTTGAAAAGTTAGCTACGACGACGCTCATGTTACCAAAAGAGGGAAGCAAAATAAGCCAAGAGGCTGTAGTGCACACACACAGGCACAATAGCCTACAACCAACCAAGGTCACTTTGCGTTGATTCTTTAATTTTCTGTTTATAGAAAGTCGAAACTTTAGTTTTTTTAGTCGGATGGCGTATCCTACAAAGTGTTAATGTTCACCTACAGCTGAATATACAATTTGCTTCTTCTTGATTATATCTTGTATGTTTCTTAATTCAGTTGATCTTTCAGTTTCTCCCACATACGCAGTACCACACCAACAGGGAACTTGTGCATTGAAAATTTTGTTGTTATTATTTGCGGGAATAGGCATTATTCCAACAGACGAGCGATATGGAACAGTAATCATGAATAAGGACAAGTATGTTGAGAAGATAAATGAACTGTTCAATGATAACACCTAGAGGATTATTCCAAATTTCAAGCCAAACCTTTGAGAAACAAAAATCTCATACACCTGGAAACTCGAAGATCTCTCAATTTTCTGGACTCCCAAGAGTTTACATAGCAAAAGTATTAATTTGTCCAATCGTTAATATAACAGATTCGCCAATATAGAAAATACGTAAATATCGTACATATCTCGTAAATTCTTTGCTTGGAAAAATACATTTTTAATAAAAACTCTTAATATTTTTCTGAAGGTGTGAAAACCAAAATTCGATAGCCGGAAATTAAATGGTTAATTTTGAAATTGAGTGAGTATACAAATATTTTTATTATCAGATATCTTTAGAGGTAATAACAATGATTCATCATAGGTAGATTTAATAGTAACAAATCTGTGGTCTCTTTCTCTCTCTAGCAGCCCTTCTGGATCCACTCCTGGATATAAGCCTCCCCTTCATTTTTCCGGAGTTCCCGATCTTGAGCTAGTTGGTGTCAGTTGCGTCTTATCGTCATCTTAATATCATCTAACCAAATGGTGGTGGTGGTATTCCGGTACTTTTTTTGTGCTCTCTTGACTTCCACAGTACTACGCTCTTTGTCTATCTAGTATTGTCTTGCCGAGCCACATGACTAATCCATCTCCATTTGCACTCCGCGACTTTGCCCACAATTTCCGCCACCCCTGTTCTTCTTCTTGTTTCCTTGGTCCGGATGTGAACTGTTAAAGAAATCCTCAACATGGCTCTTTTATAGCTCGTTGTGTTGTTCTCAGCCGATTGGCTGATTGGATTGTCAGTACCATTGTTTCTATACCATAAGTCGACACTGGAAGGATAACGCTATTAAAAACTCTTCTTTTGAGATTGACTGGTATTTATCAATTTTTTAGAACCATGCTGAGTTTTCCTACGGCGGTCTAGGTCATATGAATCCCTTTCGTCATTTCTGCAGTTTGATTGTGCTTGCCCAATATGACTGTGTGTCTCAGGTATGTATAATCCTTTACGTTCTCGATCGTATTGCCATTTATCAATATTTAAGTTTAGATCCGTCATTACTATGGTTTTGGACAGATTCATTTTTAAGCTGACTTTCTTTGATTCGTTCACTAGTTCTGTTAGCATTTCCTGCAGTTCTTCTGCGTTATCACTTATTATTACTATATCGACGGAAATCTAAGATGGTTCAGGTATCTTCCATCCACCCTCTTACCTTTTTCTTCCCAATTTAATACTTTAAATATATACTCCAGAGCAAGGGTAAACAACTTTCGGGATATCGTATCGCCTTGTTTAACTCCGCTTTGTAACTTTATTTTTGATGTTTTTATATATTCAGTTACATTTATTTCGATGATAGCATTATTATAAATTTGTTTTAGGAGTTCACTATATCTTGGGTCGATTCTTGCGTTGTCCATTCCTCGAGAGACTACCTCCTATGCTGTCGAAAGCTTTATTATAGTCCACAAAGACCAAGTGTAGAGGTACATTATATTCATTATACTTCTCTATCAAAGTTTGTTGTTTGTTTCAAGATGATGCTATAGCTTTGAGAAATCCGACCTGTTCTACTGGCTGATAATCGTCTAACTTGTTGGTAACTTTGTTTACGATTATTTTTGTTAATAGTTTGTAAGGATGAGGTATGAGATTTATTGGGAGATAGTTGTCTAGCTTGAGTTTGTTTCCTTTCTTATGTAGCAAGATGATCTGTGAATTTTGCCATAGATCCGGAACAACGCCATTGTGAAAGCATTTATTCATAAGTATTCCAATAGATTCCAAAGAAGTTATACCTCCCATTATAATCATCTCGTTGCTAACATTGTCATCTCCAGGAGCTTTTCTGTTTTTCAACTGGGCCAAAGCTTTTTCGAGTTCCTCTTTGGTGACTTCTGGAAGTTCTTCTAAGCCAACATTTAAAATGTTTTGATTTTTATTAGGATTGACCTCTGGTGTCGCAGAAGAGTACAGCTCTGTATAGTAGTCTTCGATGATATCTGTGGTATACATATTTCCATTTCCAAGAAACATTTTAGGAACATGCTTTAAAGACAAATATTTTCATAGATGCTTGTGAAGATAGCACTTTAATTTCTGCTCATGTTAGACATAAAGTTTGGCCTAGATATGTAAACTAACCTAAGTATCATTTCGTAACCGATATGTACTGGAACAAAAGAAAATTAACGGTATCTTGCGATGCTCAGTTTGCTAAACTTCAACTCATATAAATAGATACATGAATGCCAACTCACACCATCATCCTTTTCAAGAACTACCTGAGATAACTCATTCGTATTTGAGTTATATCAATAAACGTTGTTTCATTCAAAACCGACAAATTGACCATTGGTTTCTGTACTGCTTTAAAAGCTCCTTTTTTCTCTCTTGTCTGGACTAAAGAATAAGAAGGATACACCGCCAGATAGTGTAGTTTTACTCTACCTACTACAGACGCAATAGTCAAATTATACATATATTGCTTGAAAGTGACTATAAAATTTTGTTTTTGTAATTTGGTATGTAAGAGAGAAACTAGACGATCAATATTCATTGAAAAATGTGTATCATGCAGAATGAAAGATTAGCAAATTAATAGAAATTCACAGTAATATACCTAAACAGGTCGTGGTTATGGCATCACAGTAGTCGTTGATGACTGAGTTACAGACCGATGTACACAGTCAGATTTAACTTCTTAGCTTTAATGTTAAGGTCAGAGTTAAGATCCTTGAAAGTACATCGTAATATCATCGGTACGTTATGAGTTCTTATCTTACCAAAGCCGTTAACGTTATAGTTCCCGTAAATTAATAATTGAAGATTTGAAATTAAATAGAATTAAATTTGTCTTTCTCTGTATTTTAAACGGAAAATCTCGAATATTGTAAAATGTTTAATACTATTATCTCTAATAATAAACCGATTTAAAGTAAATTATATGTTATACTCTGTTTATGTTCAACGATCTCAATTCGACCTAGCTCTACACAAATCAAATTAACTTTCAGGCTATGTTATGTAAATATTTTAAATTAAGTTTTAAATAACTAAGTACAAATACAACAAACAGCGACAACAGTTGTACACAGCTTAGTTATAGATGCCTCTAGAGTAATTCTCTAGAATTCTATTAGTAAAATTAAATTTTCAGCTTGTTTGTTCACTTGTTCAGCATCAAACTGAAAAATTAACAAGTCACGCAGTCTAGATGTAAAATTGCAATGCTGTGTGATAGTGGTAACAACCTAAATATCTTATTAGGCAACAATCTGGTAATTTCTTGTTAATATACAGTCTGTCAAGTAAAAACGTGTCCGCGATAATTCATTTTTGGTAGATGCGATTCTAGTGATTTAAACGAAAAATCGGTAGAGGGAACTTTTGTCTAGGACGCATTTTATTAAAAAGTATTAGTCTATTCCAAGCTTTCGTCGAAATTACGTAAAGTCAAAAACGAGTCACTTGTTTGCGCGTCGGTTCGAGGCAGTCTTTCTTTGTTCCCATCCAAAGGGGCCTAAAATGCTAATCAGTATATATCACCACTACACCAAAAACTTTATTTTTGTACTCGACGCGCGTTTCGCTAACCATGCTTCATCAGAAGCGATGACTGACTAAAGCTAAACAACAAATCTCCCCTATTTATACTTAGCCTAATACCTGAATTACTTAGGCGGAACTAATGGCATAGGCGAGGCTATCAGTCAAGTAACCAGGGGGGGGACTATAAGGAATAGGCCCTCTGTCTTTATTTAAACTACTTTTACATTTTATAATTTCCATATTTTCGTATGCGTTCAACAATCTCATCAATCAGATACATTTTTAAACTAATCTTATATTATACAATGTTACAGTATGATTAGCTTCAAGGGCATGTTCGGCAATGTTAGACTTTTCTGTTCTACTGTATTTTAAATGTGCTAAATGTGTTTTAATTGACCTTTCAGTTTGAACAACATACTTTTTGTCGCTGTGATTACAACTAATTTCATAAATCCCACTTTTGTCACAATTAGCTGTCTTGTCTTTGGGATTTTCTAAGATATTCCTCAAATTATCTGATGACTTATAGACTAAGGTGAGGTCTACCTTATTAAAAACCCTATTGAGTTCCCTGCTATATTTCGCTTTATATGGTACGGAGACATACTTGGTCTTATTTGCTTCGCGAGTAACCTGAACTTATGTCTATTTATCAACTTGTTTATTAAGTCATCGTCATAATGGGCCTAAAGTGACACATTCCACGGCCGCTAAACATATTAAAAAGTCGGTGTCGTTTGTTAAGAAGTGAGTAAATCATTTTAACGACATGAAAAATGTCGACGACTTGCTAAAATGAGACTCGATAGACACAGTTATTTCGAAAGTCGAAAAACGAATCGTGTCTTGGTTTTCAAGGGACCCGAAATTGACGCTGCGTTAAGGAGTGGCAAAATTAAGAAAATCGGATTTGAATGTGTCCCATGAGACTATTCAATAAGATCTTCGTGCTCATGATGTCAAATTCCGAAGCACGTTGAAGGAACCGTTACTGGGGGAAAAATCACTTAGGCCCACGATAAGATACTAGAGTGACCTTCACAATCGCCACCAACAATATTGAAGACGTTTAGTCCATGGTAAAGAGAAAGCTCAGAGGAAAAACTCAGTTGTCTCTCGAGATTCGAAAAATTTGCAGAGTATGCAGAAAATCTCGTCGATCGCATGCCTCGACGATGTCAGGCCATTATTGATGCAGGAGGCGATTGGACAACTTACGAAGGTAATTGCGCCATTGTTAGTACACCAAAGAATACATTGATGGCAAAAAATGTTCTCGAAACACATTTTTTCAAGAATACGAGCGGTCACGCTGTTACCTGACAGACTGTAAACTACAGGTAGACATTAGAAGAGGCCCATTTCTAACAGTGAATGCAAAAATTCTTGTTAATAGCAAGTTTTCTAATTTTTTTTGTAAAATTCAGTTGCTAAATATTGAAAAGTATTTATTAGTTTTCCGGCAAGTTCCAGATTATTTTTATAAAAATAACGTAAGTAGGTATATTAAGGGTGATATATAATACAATAAGGGTTATTTGCTAGAATTCGGTTCCTTATATCGAAAAACACCGTTGCTTACTAAACACCTGTTAATTTTCGTTAAAATCCATCAATATTTTCTCTCTATACGAAATTAACATTGCAGTCCGATATTCAATATATTTTTTGTGAAACTCATTTTTTTCAAATACTAATTGTTAAGTTTTTAAAAATTGTCAATTTTCTGTTATTTCAAATAAACTCGGGCCGATTTCTGCAACCCTTGTTTTGATGATAAGATTTGCAATTCTAAATTATTAAGAAGACATATTTCATTTCACTACTAACTGATTTTACCTTGTCAGTAGTTTTTAAAAACATTTTTCATTGTTCAAATAAAACAATTGTGACAATATTATAATTTAACTTTTATAATATGTATAACACACGACATTTATTTTAATAAAATATTAAATTCAACATTAATTAAACCAGCCATCCAGTCAGTGGTTAGGGATATATTAAAGCCAGAATTGTTTATACAAGCTGGGTGACTAAATTAATTTTCCAATCTGGTTCACAACAATCAGCGCCACACAATAAGCTCATCTCTTGTACACGGACCCGGTAATTGAAGGTTTTATTCGCGCCAGGAAGCGTCCCTGTATACCGAAATCCCCAATGATAGTATATACGTAATACTCGGAGTCAGTTCTAAACTTGATGCTTGATTAAACTTTGTATAATATTTCTGCTTTATTCTAGTTCTGTATTGATCTTGCTTACGAAATGTATGAAGTACAGGGAAAAAAATCTCTTAAAGAAAGTTTTAGTCACTATTGTGTACTCTACTTGTAAACTAATCATCCACAATTTGTTGAAAAAGCGACTAAACTTTTTTTTTATAGATAGATCGTTGCGGAAAAAACTTACAATTTTATAAATTATGTCCCAATAACTCAAAAAATTTGTAATATAGTAAAAAAAATATTGTACAATAATGTAGACAATTGTTATAGACAATTTGTTGGAAAACAGTTTCTGTCTATAGAAAAAGAATACACAACGTTTAGTAAATACGATCACGATCTGCCTTTGTCAATCTACTGCTAGGATTTTTTGCATTTCATGCCATTGCTACTGTCGTTCACTGCCTTTCTCATCCACTGAGTTCCTGCTCTTTTCCTGATGTTGGTTCTCCATCTTGTATTTGATCTTTCTCCACTTCTACGTCCAAACCTTGGTCGCCACTCTAAAATGTTTCTTGTCAATCTGTCAAGTGTCCGGCCCACCTCCATTTAAATTCGGCCACCCTTTCCAGTACGTCCACGACCGTAGTTTGTTGTCAGATCCAATCGTTGCGTTTTCCATCCGTTAATTTAATACCCAACATTCTCCGTTCCTACGCTCGCATGTTCTGGCCAATCTTTGAGCATGTCTTTTTGTGAGACTCCATGTTTTAGCTCCCTAGGTGAGTACAGGGAGAATACGCTGGTCGTACAGTTTTCTTTATAAAGTATTGGGTATTTCTAATATAAGGCAGTCATTTAAGTTGCCAAATACTGCCCAAGACATTTTGAGTCGTCGAGAAATTTCCTCAATCATGCGGTCTTTAGTTATGGTGACTTTCTGTCCTAAGTATATATAATGTTCTACTTTTTCTAGAGGTTGGCCGTTGAGCGTAATATTCATGTGTGTACCTGCGTTCGTCATGATCTTTGTTTTGTTTTGTTGATACTGATTATTAAACCTACTAATTTGGAATGGTAATTTACCTTACACCTCTCTGTATTGGAATTTGAGATGTTTTTTTTTTTCCCAGAGGAGGATATGCATTATTGCCTGCGAATAGATATTTTCTATTACTTTTGTATATCTACTGTCTGTACGACATTTCGCCTTCGTTTATTAATTAGCTAGGTCATAATAAAGAGAAATTAATGACGCAATTTAATGCTGTACATTTCACAAATTATGACCAAAAGTCTCTTTTAGTAAAGTTATCTACTAGTTTTTTTTCCGTAAAGAAAAAATAAATTTTTAGGTTTTCCCTCAAATTTGTTCCAAGTATTATATTATGAACTAGAGAAAGAAAAATGAAAAAATCTGTAGTACTCATTGGTTGTAGTTTTTTACCAAAATTATAGTACTAAACTTTCATAAAAAACAAGATATCAGGGAGCTATATTAATATGACTCACGGTGTCTAATTAAGTACCTTACTTTTTAGCATTCACTTTCACGTCTCAATACAGACTGAACTTTTTTCTCTATCAGCGAAGATATGATATGATATGATAAATACGAACCAAGGCTTAAAACCAGGATGTAGCTTATTACTCACTCTTTTTAAATATATATATATATATATATATATATATATATATATATATATATATATATATATATATATAAAGGGTGATTCATTTAGAGGTACTTTTTTTAAATAAAAAAAAATGAATAAAAACAATTTTATTTTATAATCTTTATTATCATATAAAAGAACCATTCTTTACAATTATTTCTTAAAGATAATTTCTTTCAAATGTTGTCCGCGACTACGGTTAACAACGTCCATTCTGAAGTTCCAATTTTCAATGACGCGTGTGAGTATTTCGAGTGGTATTTGGCCAATGACTCGAGTAATTTTGGCCTCCAATGCCTCAATTGTAGCTGGCTTATCCATGTAGACTTTGGACTTTACATAGCCCCAAAGGAAAGAGTCAAGAGGTGTGATATCACATGATCTAGCCGGCCAATTCACTGGTCCAAAGCGTGAAATGATCTGTTCGCCGAATTGCTCTCGCAGTAAAGCCATGGTTTCACGGGCTGTATGGCAAGTGGCGCCATCTTGTTGGAACCAAATTTCGTCGAGACCACGGGCTTCAATTTCTGGCATCAAATAGTCTGTTATCATGGCGCGATAACGGTCACCATTCACAGTAACATTCCGGCCGGCCTCTGTTTTGAAGAAATATGGACCGATTATTCCACTGGCCCATAAACCACACCAAACAGTTGTTTTTTCTGGATTTAATGGCAGCTCTTGAACCTCTTTAGGTTGTTCATCACCCCAAATACGGGCATTTTGTTTATTCACGAACCCATTAAGCCAAAAATGGGCCTCATCGGTGAACAAAATTTTTCTCCAAAACAGTGGATCTTCTGCAAGCTTGTCGAGAGCCCAACGACTAAAACGGAAACGATTCGGAAGGTCGGTCGGCTTCAGTTGTTGCACTAGTTGAATTTTGTATGCTTTTAAAGAAAGATCCTTACGTAAAATACGCGAAGTTGTTGAATATGACAGGCCAAGCTGTTGAGAACGGCGACGAATCGACACTTCACGGTCTTCGCGCACACTCTCCGCTACCGCCCCTATATTTTCTTCACTACGTGCTGGATGTGGTCTATTCGGTCGAGCATTATCCAATAATGAAAATTGGGTCTCAAACTTATTGATGGTAGAGCGAATTGTGCGTTCGGTAGGCCGATTATGTGGACCATAAGTTGCTCTAAGCGCCCGATACACATTCCTCGTAGAACGCCCATTTTCGTAATAAAGTTGAACAATTCGTAGACGCTGTGCCGGGCTAAGTCTTTCCATTATGAATTGTCAAACACTACTGAACAGGAATGCCACTTCAGTTGACACGACGCATGCGCAATCTGCAATTAAATCCCCATCACAAAAAGTACCTCTAAATGAATCGCCCTTTATATATATATATATATATATATATATATATATATATATATATATATATATATATATATATATATATATATTATTTTATCATATTTGATACTTTGTGTGGAGTCTTTATTGCTATTTTTGTATCCAGATACAGACTTTGAACTGATCTTATAATCTGTTTCGGGTGGCCTCTCTTTTGTAGAATAATACTTAATAGGGTTTTATCAACACGATCGAAAGAAAACCTTTTCAAAATCGACAAATACTATATAAGTTTTACTGTTTTTCTTTTTTCTATTATTTGTCTAATTATGAATACATTATCTAAATATGATCTTACTTTTCTAAACTCACTCTGTTCTTCGGGACTAGATTTTCAGAAATTGGTTGCAAATGATTCAAAATTCGGGCGTATGTTTTGTAGCTGCTATGAAACATACTTATTCTTTTATAGTTGTTACATTGACTACGGTTTCCTTTTTTGAATGTGAGGATTTGGAACTTAGAAACTGGAAAGTATATATTTTGTTTCAATATAATATTTTACGTTTAAATAATTTTTTTATTCCACTTTTATTGATTTAAAATAGCTGTGTTAATTAATACACTTTTCAGTTTTTCTTTGCAAAGTAAAGTCAAGAAGAACTTATTGCATCCAACTATAGACAAGATAACTGGCTACACATATCATGAATAAGATCTCCCCACATATACAGGCCATTTTGATTTACTGGTTTTTATTTTAGTGAAAACGAAATATAGCCGTTCTCAATACTTGTTCCAATTGCCCATGTCCCAAATTTAAATAAAGTTGTATAATTAAACAAAAATCAGACAAATAGGGAAAATAAAAACATTTGAAGTCTGGAAAAACTAATATTAAAATAATGTAATCGACTTAACAAAAGCTTTCATTTTAATATTAAATGATGAAAGTTTCAAAACTTCATTATACGAATCATTTAGTCGATTGCGTATCGAAAGCTGCAAAAAATGTCCCCATTTTATAACTAATTAAAGTTGGGAAAACTTTCAAAATGGTCTGCATTTATTTTAATTAGATATTGTTTCGCTCGCATAGTATAAACGTGGAATTTTAATTGAAAATATAACCACTATTAATTAATAATAATAATACTATATAATATATATATATATATATATATATATATATATATATATATATATATATATATATATATATATATATATATGTATATGGGTCATTCTTCGTCAACCGGACCCCCTCATTAGTCCATAAATTGACGCAATTTATAAGGACGCAATCTGATCTCAGATTAAAGCTTATGATATGTAGTTTTAAATTTTGAGTGTCATATTAAGACATTGAGCTGATTTGGACTCAATACCGATTCAAATCTGAAAATTTCAGAGAAACTAAAGTAAAAATGTAATTTGCTAATATAACCAAAAGTTTTTTCTGATAATCTTATTCTTCCCCAAAAAACCTACTACTTTTGTAGGAAAAGTTTTTTTTATGGCCTCAATTTTCATATTTACCACATTTTGGATATTCAACAATTTTTTACTCGAGAACTAAAACTTTTAAAGAAATTATGTAAGAGACAAAAAAATACTTGTTTTTATTCATAGAATCACCATGAATTTTTTAACAATTTGTTATTTTGACCTACATTTTTTACGATTTTCTCGTCGTTCCTTATTTTTGGGACAAAAAATTTCTTTCATGTATGTAATGATGTAAAATTTCCCGTAGAACTCGATCCTATCATAACATTTTCAAAAATTTTTAATGGGTATTCATTAAACTCAAAATAAGTACATGTTTTATTGAAAACATACAAAAAATTGTAAAAAATATAGGTCAAAATAACGAATTGTTAAAAAGGCCTTCAAAAATTCTGAAAAAATTTATGGTAAATCTACGAATAAAAACAAGGATTTTTTGTACCTTACATAGTTTCTCTAAAAGTTTTAGTTTTCGAGAAAAAAATTGTTAAATATCCAAAATATGGCAAATACGTTGTGATAAATATCTTTGAAAATTGAGGCCATAAAAAAAAATTTTCTTATAGGTTATAGGTTTTTTCGGGTAGAATAAGATTATCAGAGAAAACTTTTGGGTACTATTAGGAAATTACATTTTTACTTTAGTTATTCTGAAATTTTTTGAAATCCATTTTCAGATCTGGGTCGATATTGAGCCCAAATCAGCACAATTTGTCAATATGCCACTCAAAATTCAAAAACTGCAGAAGCTTTAATTTGGATCAGATTGTGTCCTCATAAATTGCATCAATTTATGTACCAATTGGGGGGGGGGGGTCCGGTTGACAAAGAATGATCCATATATATATATATATATATATATATATATATATATATATATATATATATATATATATATATATATACCTCGCCTTTATCGATTTTTGCAAAGGCATTTGACACGGTTGACCTGTAGGTGTTAGTAACAGCACTGAAAAACTGCAGAAAGATATATAGCACGAGGATACGAGACAGGTTTTAACAAACCAGGGAGACTGGTCCGAAATTGTTTACCACAGTGCTGAAGGATCTTTTGAAGGGTTTTCAGTGCCAAAGCATAGACATAAATATAAATGGAAGGAAACTGAACGCAGGTGATGTGGTTCTAATATCCGACAATAGAAATGACTCTGATTATATGTTGAATGACTTAAATTAAGAGAGAAAGTAGAAAAGATTGGTCTAAAAATGCATGTAATGAAGACTAAAACTATGATACTCGCACAACAACAAGAAATTCAAATAAACGATTCAACCACTGACAATGTCACAGAATATATATGTTTGGGAAAAGCATTTCGCCTTGACCGAGATGGACAACAGGCTGAGATAAAGAGAAGAACTAAACTGGGATGGTCGGACTTTGGAAGACTACAGAAATCGCAAAGCATTGCCCACCACTTACAGACAAAAGTGTTCAATGAGTGTATTTTGCCGGTATAAACATACGGTGCACAAAACTGGAGTTTTACTAAAACCCAATTACAGCGGCTAACAGTCACCCAAAGAGCCATGAAGAGAGCAATGCTCAATGGTACACTAATGGAGCATGAAGCCGCGTAAGAACGAAGGTTGTGGATGTGTTGTGGAAGGTAGCAAGTCTTAAGTGGAGCTGGGACATATGGCGAGGGCGCGCGATGGCAGTTGGACGACGGACTTGTAGTGGGGGACTGTAGTCTTCAAGCGAGGTAGAGGCAGACCATTTGACAGACGGTCTAATGACACTAAGATGACTGCCGAATTATCGTGGATGAGGGAGGCATAAAATCGAAAAGGTTGGAAGTCTATAAGGGAGGTCTACGTCTAAAATGGTTGAGAAGAATAAAATATAGTTTTAATATACTGACTGATGCTAACATGGTTAGCGAAATGCGCATCAAATGCAAAAATATAGTGCTTTGTGGTGATAACAATTGTGTAGTGTAAGCCCTTTTAAGATATTTGAATCTAATTAAAACTGTTACCAAAACATCTATTTGTATAACTTATCCCTTAATTGTGACGCCCCTGTTATCAGTACTAAAGCGCGGCTGAAATAACGTAGCATTTTGTGACAACTGTCGAAGCTTTATATGTTCCGATTTGTTTGCGGTGTTCGTGCAATGTTAACGATAATTTTTTGTGAAAAATTACTTATATAAAAAGTATATGTCAAATGTTTATGTTAACAAATGTGGAAGCTTATTGATCATTATTTAAAGTTTCAGTTTAATTAATTATGTAAAAATGGCGAAATAAACAATGAATACAATGAACTATAATTCTGAATTCGTTAACACCATTCTTGACTTACATTTAATTAAGACCCAGTTTGTTTTTATGCAAAGAAGTAATAATAAATTAATTATCTGATTGCTCAAGGCGGTACTATTTTAGGTATAATATCCTCAGTAGTGGCGGTGGTTTTGCGTCAGTTAATAAAAAGAAGTTCAGTAGAGGAGCTTTAGGGATATTTAAAATCCAATATTTCTTTCTACATACTATTTCAGGTAAACTTGAAAATAATGAAAAAATAACATAATTTTCGCATTTCTGGACTCACAGAACCCTGAAAAGGAAGCAGCCCCTTTAACCCCCATCCCTACCCCATTGACTTCGTATATGTATATTCCATAATGCTTAAAATTTGTTCAAACTAGGAAAAATATTATGTGCATATTATACAAAACTTAAGGACCTTTACCCCCCTTCAATTAGAGCAACATCTCTAAAAACTATAGGTTTTTTTCGGAAAAATTTCTGGTAATGGATTTTGAAATGAGATGTAATTTATTAGAGTTCCATTACCGTAAGGGGTTTCGTTTTGTGAAAAATGTCCCCCTTCCGGTAATAAATTTTTTAACTAGGTACAATTTATTACAGTCTTACTCTTACTTTTTTTTTTGTGAAACATCCCCCCTACCGTGACCAATTTTTAAATAGAGGATAAGTTATTAATATTCTACTGTATGAAACGTTTTTTTGTGAAAAATGTCTATTTTCCCTCGCTCACTGATTTTTAGTTTTCCGCGTTAGAAGCTTTTTAAGTTCCAAATTTCGGATAGTTGTAGCTTCTACTTGATGGAAATTCATTTTAAATATATAATAAAAGACTGTTCTTCCACTGGTTTATTTATAAATTTTTGATGACGCCTTTCGCTGTTGATACAGCTTCATCAGATCTAGATTTAACACTGTTATGTATTACATATTTTTAAATTCCAGTACAAAACGGTTTTTTTTTTTTTTTTTCATCGAGGGGCTTCGCCGCTCCCTCCCTATAGAAAGCTTCGCTCCGCTGATTTCTTTCCAACTTCAAGAATTATATATACATCAAATTTGAAATTATTTTCGAGAATTATCATGCCAACACAGACCGACGGAAATGGAAACTATGATCTTGGTAATCTAGACCCCTTTAAACGCGAAGGAATGAAAAGATTTCCAAGGGTGATTTTTTCACGAATACTACACTCCCTTTATCAAAGGAACTTAAAAATTAATGCAACTAGTTTTAGAAATTTTTTATTTATGTATTTTTGTTCTTCTTTCTCATATTTGGTCAATGTGGTATTAAGTTTGGCTGACGGGTCTAAGCCAAGTCAGCACAAACGCTATTACCATTGTGTATTAAGGAATGACCTGACAATGTTACATGTTTTCAAAATCACTGATATCTGAATGTTTTTATGCATGTTTGTGTTGAGTCCTAATTGTACCAAGTGTGGTGTAAATGTGGTTGGTGTAAGGCCTGTGGCTGATATGACGAGGAGGACAATGATGACTTTTTCTTGTTTTCATAGTCTTTTTATTTCTGTTGTAACGTATTTGGAGATTTTTTTCTGTGTTATTTCGTTTGGATGTTTGTGTCGTTGGGGACAGCTATGTCAATCAGATAGGTGACTTTTCCTTTTTTGTGTTCTGTACGGACACTTCGGTGTCTGTCTGTCTGTCACACCCGATTTTCTCCGAAACTATTTGCCATAGAAAGTTGAAATTTGGTAGTAATGTAGGAACTGATCGCCTCATTAAAGCTATGTAGTTTTGAAAGGTAAATTTTGACTTAAGGGGTTAGTTTTGTGGGGTGAAATCAGAAGTGAAAAAAAAAAAATTTTTTACTAGGTCATCGAGTGTGAAAGGTTGTGAAAATAGAGTAAAAAATATATACATATAATGTAATACTTGCGTGCACTTTTCTTTGTATTATTTTCAAAAAATCGCGAAAAATCGCTTCCACCCCCCTTATCTCGTAAAGTACTTATCAAAAAATTTTGAAAAAATTCTGGAATATTCTCCACGGGGTGCAGATTGAACGAAAATTATCCCGAGTGCATTGCCTTTAATAATTTATCTGGTATACAAGAAAAAAACAAAAATTTCAAGGTCATCAATTTTCAGTAAAGATTGGCAAGAAACTTTGTTGAAAACTCATTTAGGGTATGTTCTGTGAAGTCACTAATCATTTTATACCTCCGTAACAAAATTTTTTATTTTAAAAGCAATCAACGTACGGAACATTAATTGCGTAAGTTCAACTTGCACTTGACCGGTTTTTTGTATTGAAAAGTAATATCGGGTCCATTGGCGGGGACTGTTTTATCTGTATGGATACTGATGTCCCAGTAGAGCTTGTAATCTTTATTTTTAAGTATGGATGTTGGTGTGTATTTGTAGTAGGAATCTATGTTTTCTATGAGTTTGTATGTTGTGGTTGGTGTTTGGTGTACTACTTTTACGGCTGAGTCATGTTTGACTGTGTATTCCGTTCCAGCTAATATTTTACACCCGCTTATTATGAGTTCGATCGTTTCTTTATGCTGGTAGCACTTCCTG
This sequence comes from Pachyrhynchus sulphureomaculatus, assembly GCA_019049505.1. NCBI lineage: Eukaryota > Metazoa > Arthropoda > Insecta > Coleoptera > Curculionidae > Pachyrhynchus > Pachyrhynchus sulphureomaculatus. Next base: position 124,045,387 of record CM032453.1, read on the forward strand.
CATTTGTCTTCTGTAATAGTTGGGTCTTAGATGATATGCTTTTGATAGTTTCTGGTTACTATGACTTTATCCTGGATGATAAGTAACAAGCCTTCTGTTTCAGGGAATAGCTACTCATCCTGTAACCAGGTATATGATTGTTTTTTATTTATGTGGTCTTGTTCGGTGTGGTATCTGTATTTTTCGTGGAGTGTTTTTTCTGACCACATTTTCATCTTTTTCTGTTGTAATTGGGTGTGACTATGTGTGTCTGTTGGCTGGTCTGCACGGGATAAGTCAAGAGCTGTCTAGTTTTTGTCTGGTTTTACTGTAGCTGTGTGGAGGCTGGTTAGCTTGGTACGAAAGAATTTCCTAAGTGCTTGTATTTGTTTTGTGTATAGTGATCTTATGTCTATGATTCCTCTTCCTCTTGCCTTTCTCTCGAGGGTAAGTCTTTCTTTGCATGCGTTGGGTGTAATTTCCTATATTTGGTGAATTGAGAAAGTATAAGGATGTGAATGTTTTCTATATCTGTGTGTGACTATTTGATGATACCAAATGAATATGTGAGTATAGGTATAGCGAACGTGTTGATAGCTTTAGTGAGATTCTTGGAGTTGAATTTTGTTTGTAAATAAAAGTTTCGTGAGTCTGTTTTTGAATTCGGTGTTGAGCTTTGTTTTGATGTGAGTGTGGTTGAGTTTGGTTTGTTGGAAGCCTAGATATTTGTATGTTTCTTCGTTGAGCATTTTATCCAGTGTTTCGTTGTCAATGGTTTCTGTCTCATGTGGAGCACTTTACTTATTTATGTATTATTATTATTTTAACTGAAACTTATTTGGTGCTTTATCTAATGCAAAACTAAAATGTAAAAAGTCAAAAAATATTTTAAAAGTGATAAAATTATCCTAAATAATGTTACTATTGAAAACAGAAATTTATTTGTTTAGAATCTAGTATTTCTAAGTAGGCTTTGTTAGAGACAATTTGTTCTAATTTTTAAAAATTCAATTTTGTGTCAACATAAAATTAAATTTAAAAAAAAACTCGTTTTTTTATCATTTCACTTTGTTTGAAATATCATTGACAATATCACCTGGTTGTTTACATTTTCATTGTTGCTTGTAAGTTGGTACCAGATAAAGTGAGTCGAATTTTCACCTGTTCAACAAAAATGATAATTCCAATTAATTATTTACCACCCCTCCTTAAACCCCTATATGTTTGAGTGTTAGTAATAATGCTTACAGTGTCGTCATTATTTCAACACAAGAAAAACCCTCATAATTCAATAGACTGAATTTATCGACCTCTGCCTTTTCCACCCTTTCGCCTGAAGCGATATTGGCAGAAAATTATAAGTTTTATTCCTATTTAAAGTAGCCAAGTGTACCAAATTTTAAATCGATCTCTCATTTCATTCGAGAGTTACCGTGCACCAGAGTCAGTGACCTAAGGTCATTGCAACGTGAAGAAATGAAATAATCTCGTATTATTATTATTTTACGAATACAATTCTTCCCTTAGTAAGATAAATAAAAAGTAAGTTTTGAATTGAAATTCTTATTTAGTTTTATTGAAAATTGTAGCAAAAGCAATGTCTTTTAATTAGGATGACGCCTTAGGTTCTTAGAACATGTATTCTGATTGTAGCGAAGTAGCAGTTTAACATTCATATCATATTCACAATAAGAAAGGATTAAGCATATTCCAACTAATTTATTTTCAGAATATACGAATCTCTGACTAGCATTTTATATGATTTTAAGTAAATACTTTCCGAAAAGGCCAGATTAGGAGTTTCCCGTCGTCGTTATGCTTGTTTTAATCTGAACCGAGTCTTTTTTAATTAGTCATCCCTATTTTAATTATAACTAGACTTCTGTGGATTAGGTTAATTAATTGAAAGTTTTAAGCTTAATTTTCATCGAAATGTTTTACTGATAGATTTGAGGTTTTAAAAGAGGATTTAAAAAATCATCATACTTGATAACAATAATTTTTGTTTATCTATTCTACCAATAATTTCATTGGACAATTTATTATCATCTAATAAAAACTGTGTTACTATAGTTAGAGTTGTTGGTTGCAAGAAGTATGATCACTGTAGATATACATTAGAATACAAGTATATTAAGCATTTAATGCACTATAATATCATAAATATTTTAGTCTCTTCGTCTTCGTTTTAGACAATTTTATGCAATTTATGCAATAACTCCACTTCAAACATTGATACATTGCTATTAGCACTTACTTCTGACACATAAATACCAAAAGAAAAATAATATACTATCTATTATTCCCATAAGTTATAATTATTTTGTCCATTATCGTCACACAATGTGAATACATTGTATATATGGATAATAGTTTTAGTACTATTATTATTCTATATCACTCATATACGTGAAAGTTTTCTGATAGTTTAGTAAATTTTTAAATCTGTCCAATAAAAAATATCGGACTTACGCAATTAGCATTCCGTACGATGATTGTTTTTAAAATAAAATTAAACCATTACCTAGGCTAAGTTAATTAGGTCCTTGAAATGTATATATCTTAAGATTCAATATGTATTTTTACGTCTTAGTCAAAATGTATAATAGTTATAGCATCTAGCAATCTAGCTCAATCTAGAAGCTAGTAATAAAAGTGTAAAACATATATTTACTACCTAAATATTGATATAACAAAAGACTGTTTTTAGTCAATTTCCACTGGTTTATTTAAATTGCGATGACGCGTTTCGCTGTCGATGCAGCTTCTTCAGATCTACATTTTACACTGTCAAGTTAGGTTTAATATTCACAATTTTATATAATTTCTTAATTATAATATTACACCTAATTAAATTACATTGATAGTATTGGAAAACTCACACAGATTTGGAATTAGGAGAATAAATTCAATAATGGTGAATTGCTTAAATCTACCTGGTCGTTGAGTAAAGTACTGTAGTCCTCAATCGATTTATTTGCATTGTCTCTAAAAGGTTTAGTTTTAAACTTTTTGTGTGTAAAATTTTGAAATTCTTGTTAAATGTGTGATTTTCTGTTAAAAGATGATTAGCATATGTTGAATTAGATTTTCTATGGGTGAAACTTTTTTCGTGTTCTGTAATTCTTTGTATAAATGTACGTCCAGTTTGTCCTATATATGTTTTAGGACATGACTCACATGTTAATTGATAAACCCCTGATTTATTGGTTTTATTGATTTGTGGTTTGTAGTTTTTAAGATATTTCCCTATAGTATTGTTAGTCTTGTAAGCTATGTTGATATTTTTTTGATTTAAAAATTTCCCCAGTTTTTCGGTTGGTTTGCCGAAATAGGTTAAGTATTTAAATGTGGTATTTCTGTCATTAAAACGTGGGTATATTTCTGAGATTACCTTGTTTCTAAGTTTTTTCCTTAAGATATTATTGATTGAAGTAACCGAATAACCATTGTTAACTGTTACTTGTTTTATATAGTTTAATTCTTTAGTAACATTTTCCTCTGATAAGGGATATTAGTTAGTCTATGTATAAAACTATGATAAGCTGCGAGTTTATGATGGTTAAGGTGGTGAGAACTATTGTGAATTGTGGTATCTGTATGACAAGGTTTGTGATATATTGCAAATTCATGTTTTTTCATGGTTTTACTGATTGTTAAGTCTAGGAAGTTGATTTTCCCTTCAACTTCTTCTTCCACTGTAAAACTGATATTTCTATGTAAAGAATTAATATACTGCAAAAAGTGAATTAATTGTCTGTCCGTACCTGTAACAGACAGAAATATCAGTTTTATAATGGAAGAAGAAGTCGAAGGGAAAATCAATTTCCTAGACTTAACAATCAGTAAAACCAAGAAAAAAACATGAATTTGCAATATATCACAAACCTTGTCGTACAGATACCACAATTCACAATAGTTTTCACCACCCTAACTATCATAAACTCGCAGCTTATCATAGTTTTATACATAGACTAACTAATATCCCCTTATCAGAGGAAAATTTTACTAAAGAATTAAACTACATAAAACAAGTAGCCGTTAACAACGGTTATTCAGTTACTTTAATCAATAATATCGTTAGGAAAAAACTTAGAAACAAGGCAATCTCAGAAATATACCCACGTTTTAAAGACAGAAATACCACATTTAAATACTTAACCTATTTCAGCAAACCAACGGAAAAACTGGGGAAATTTTTAAATCAAAAAAATATCAACATAGCTTACAAGACTAACAATACTATAGGGAAATATCTTAAAAACTACAAACCACAAATCAATAAAGACAATAAATCAGGGGTTTATCAATTAACATGTGGGTCATGTCTAAAACATACGGACGTACATTTATACAAAGAATTACAGAACACGAAAAAAACTTTCATCCATAGAAAATCTAATTCAACATATGCTAATCATCTTTTAACAGAAAGTCACACATTTAACAAGAATTTCAAAATTTTACACACCCAACAAAAAGGTTTAAAACTAAATCTTTTAGAGACAATGTAAATAAATCGATTAAGGACTACAGGTACTTTACTCAACGACCAGGTAGATTTAAGCAATTCACCATTATTGAATTTATTTTCCTAATTCCAAATCTGTGTGGGTTTTCCAATACTATCAATGTAATTTAATTAGGTGTAATATTATAATTAAGAAATTATATAAAATTGTGAACATTAAACCTAACTTGACGGTGTAAAATGTAGATCTGACGAAGCTGCATCGACAGCGAAACGCGTCATCGCAATTTAAATAAACCAATGGAAATTGACTAAAAATGGTCTTTTACTATATATTTTATAATGAATTTCCATCAAGTAGAAGCTACAACCATCCAAAACCTAAATATTTGTTTAATTATAAACAAATAAAATAAAATTCTTTTGTCTCCCTACAGGAGCGAGGAGTGAGCAGTAATGTACGGAAAAATATCCTCCACCATATTGTCATCTCCCAAAGTTTTCATAGTTTTTTTTTATAACAGACGGATGCACGGATACCAAAGTGATCCCATAAATCTTCCGTACGCAAATAATTGCCCATGTTTGTGACGCACTGTACATAAATTTTCCGAATTAAATGTTTCCTAGAAGGTGGAATCTACTTTTTCTCTAAACAAAATTTCGTTCGTCAGAGCAGATCGCCGTTATATTGTGATAGTGAAACGAAAAGAAGAACAAAAGGTCCACCAATAGTTCTTCTAGTCTCTATATACATATGATAATGCCTACCAAGTCCATTTTTTGAAACAACGGTAAATAAAAAGAGATAACTTCTGTTACAATTTAATTATATATACTCTCAAAAGAACCAAAAAATCGAAAAGCTTTTACAAAGTTTTCAATTTGTGGTTTTTGAAAACTCAAATAGTAATGAATACATCAATTTTTTTAATAATTAATAAACCCAGGCATTTTTCGATCTGTATTTATAAGAATTGGTAAAAATATGGAATTTACGAATAACTGAGACGTGTGTCGTCTTTTACAAAACTGTACTAACCTAACTCTGAAAACTTGTGAAATAGTATAAATAAATCCTAAGTCAATTCCATCAAGTTAACCCAAAATAATGTTAGTATGGTCAGTATTTCCGTTTTGAGTTTAACGATGTATGTCGACCGGAAAGCAAAATCTCACTAATGTACCTTAAACCACAGAAATTCATAATAAAGTGAAAATAAACGAAGGACACTTCTAATGCTGTGATTTAAATGTCAGATGCACTGTCCCATTCATTACCTGATTTTTTGAAGAACCTAATGGTTATTACGAATAGTTGCTAAGACTGAGTAAGTAGTACCTTGAAGGATCTTGCAGGTACATTCGTTTAGAAAATTATCAGTTCCCGAACAATTTTGTTAATACTTCGTACCTTTCAAGCAAATTTTAAGAAATAAATAATCATTTATTAGCTATTTCTAATATTAGTTTATGCAAATGAATGCATATACGTAACAAATTCAGAAATTGGCTGGATTTTAGCAAGATTGGTAATCTTTCAGGACTGCTTACTCATGAGACATACATAACTATTAAAGAAGGTAACAAATTAATATTGCTTTAAAAGTTAGGTACACTGTGTTTGGTTACTATACGATTTTTTGTCCTAAATATATGGATGTTTGTACCTTTCCTATTCTTTCACCTATTTTGGCAACAGTTCCTGGCTATTATATTTACTTTCGTTGTTCAAATATTTGGTCTTGGTGAAGTTTATTTATTATTAGACCTATTTCTCGAGACTTATTATTCAGCTCCATCAGCATTTCTTGTAATTCTTCTTTATTTTCCCACTCTCGATTTGAACATGTCTTCTAGAGTCAACGTGAACAGCTTTGGGGATATCGAGTCGCCTTGTCTAATTCCTCTTTTAATTTTGATTTTATTTGGTTTCTCTTCAAGTATTACACAGGGCAACAAAAAAAATATTTTTGTTTTGGTGCCTGGGATTTTAGAGCTGATTTTAACTATATTTGGGACGCTAAATCTATACATGCAATCCGTTTTTCTCTATCAGCTCTACTTTTTTAGATACATCAACTTATCTACCAATGTGGTTTTTATTCAGTATATTCATTTATGAGAGTTCTAAAATTATTATATATTCAGTAATGTAGGTACAATGGTTTTATTGTCAGTCTGTAATTGAGTAAATTCCAGGTAAATCTATAAATAGTGGAACCATTGCCTATCAGGTATCTGAACTGACCCTTTTAATCACCTAACTCGGATAAGTCTCGTCAGTTTGTGCGTTCTTCCTAATGAGAGTAGATCGAATTCGGCGTGTTATTTTATGTTAAGAAAAGAGTGTTTCTGTGTTATTGAACAGAATTAAAATGAGTTCAGGTTCCAGTTCAAGAAGAAGTTGTGTAAATCAACCTGATGTGTTTTGCTATATATGCGGAGAATACATGTTTCAACAAAACAGGCAAACTATTACTGACTTTGTAAAGCGAGCGTATCTTGGATACTTTGGAGTTAAGCTTGGTGATCAGGACAAAACGTGGGCCCCCGCATCTCGTATGTAAAACTTGTACAGAGCATTTACAGCAGTGGACTACCGGGAAAAGAAAATGTCTAAAATTCGGCGTACCAATGGTTTGGAGAGAACCAAAAAACCACTTCAATGATTGTTATTTCTGTTTAGTAAATACTAATGGAATCAATCGAAATAACCGCAGTAAGTGGACTTATCCCAATTTAGACTCGGCAATACGCCCTATCTCGCACTCAGATGAAATACCGATTCCAACATTTCATCAGCTACCACATATCTTTGATGACGAATATTTTCCCTCTGATCGCTCTTCTGATGCTAATAAAAGTTCTGATGCTAATGAAAAAAAGCTAACAGTGACTATGAGGGGACGTCATCAGTTCCTCAACGCTTCAATCAAAATGAATTAAATGATCTCACCAGGGATCTCAATTTATCGAAAAAAAAGCTTCTGAAGTACTGGCTTCTAGGTTGAACGACAAAAATTTACTGGAACAAGGAACCAAAATTACCTTTTACCGTACAAGAGAAAAAAGATCTGCTACCATTCTTTTCTCAAGAAGACAATCTTGTATTTTGTCACGAAATTAGGGGACTCATGAAAGAAATGGGACTTTCTGAATATATTCCAGATGATTGGCGCCTATTTATTGACAGTTCAAAGCGAAGTTTAAAATGTGTCCTTCTACATAATGGGAATAAATATGGTTCAATACCACTAGCTCACTCAACGAAACTGAAAGAAGAATATAATACCATAGCTTTGGTCTTGCAGAAGATAAAGTATTACGAACATCAATGGATGATTTGTGTAGACTTAAAAATGGTAAACTTTCTTCTTGGGCAGCAAAGTGGTTACACGAAATATCCGTGCTTCTTGTGCCTCTGGGATAGTAGAGACAAAACACACCACTGGGTTAGAAAAGATTGGCCTCAGAGAGAAAACATGGACGTTGGGGAAAAGAATGTCATTAACGACGCTTTGGTTGAAAGAGAAAAAATCATACTTCCTCCGTTACATATAAAGTTGGGCTTAATGAAGCAATTTGTAAAGGCTCTTGATAAGAATGGGTCTTGTTTTGCATATATAGGGGTAAAAATGCATCAGTTGAGCACAGAAAAACTCAAAGCAGGGATATTTGACGGCCCACAAATAAGACAATTAATTAAGGATCCTGCCTTCATAAATTCAATGAATCAAGTTGAAAGAAGCTTGGACATCATTTGTTGCAGTTGTAGAAAATTTTTCTAGGCAAACATAAAGCTCAAAACTATGTTGAAATGGTTAACAAGATGCTTAATAGTTTCAAATCCTTAGGGTGCAATATGAGTATTAAAATACACTATTTACACAGCCACTTAGACCGTTTTCCAGAAAATTTAGGAGACATGAGTGAGGAACAAGGTGAAAGATTTCACCAAGATATTAAAGTTATGGAGGACCGCTACCAAGGAAGATGGGACATGCACATGATGGCAGATTACTGCTGGAGTTTAAAAAGGGACTGTTTAAAAAAACATTCAAGAATGTCGCGGAAAAGAAGCTTTCCAAGTGTTGAGTGACTATTTCATTTCTTCAATGTTTTTTTTTTGTTTGTAAGTACGACATAATATTGTATTTTGTATAACTAAAATAAAAATTTCGTATCTACTTTTGTTTACTACACTTACGGATTTGAGTTACAATAATGTAACTTATATTTCTCTAAAATTGTATATCTTAAAAATTTGAGCTCCTAGGTACAAATGAATAGGTTATTTGAATTCAGGACATCAAATTGATATAGAATCAGCTCAAAAAACCTCGACACTAAAACAGCTGTTCCCCTGTGTTATTTGTGTTTAGGCAACTTACTTGGAATTAAAGTAACATATAAAATGTTAATGTGTCGCGGCATAAGGTATTAACAGGCGATTAAAGATTGTTTGTTTGGCCTGACCTCCACAAATAATGTTCTAGAGCTTTATAAACTTTCCTGTGTATGGTGTCAGTAAGGCATCTTAAAATCGAAATAATTTAATGGCCTTGTGGCATTTTAAAATATTTGACACTAAGTTTAATATGCTAGTTCGCTTTAACTAAAGTGACTTGAAAATGGACTAATTAACTTGCTAAGCAGCTTGGAGAATTCAAGCCCAGATTAACTTGGACAAAACATGATCATTTATTTTGAAATAAGTTTCTTAATTGACATGAAAAACAACGGTGGTTTGTACATTTTTAATTGAGATTGACTTTCAAGTGGCTTTATTTTCAATAAGCCCGTAATTATCGAAATAAAAGTGTAAGCTACATAAATTGTAATTTGGTTAAAGTTGCAGGATGTCAAACTTTAGATTGGTAGGCGAAAATGAAATTATTATATTAAATTACGAGGGTTACCTTTTAAGTTTTTAAAAAATTAATGAAAGAAAAAAATTTGGTACAAATTGTTTTATTGTTTTTCAAAATATTCCGCGTTTGAACCAAATCTCGAAACATTTTTTCCACTCGAAAGTTGTTATCTCAAAAACATGGTTTTGGAACGATTCAACAGTTTCTCGAAGTGATGAAAATCGCGGTTCACGCTTATTTTGGACATTCGGGAACAAAAAGAAGTCGTTAGGCAATCAATCAGGTGCATACGGGCAAAGAGACATTAATTTGATGTTTTTCTCCGTCAAATAATCAATTGTTTGACGTGCGGTGTGAGAGCTGGCAATGACAATCATGATGAAGAATGATGCGACGTTTTCGGTCATTTTTTCTAATTTCATCGATGACTTCTGGCAAACAAATTGTTGTATACCATTCAGCATTAACTGTTCTTCGATCCTCTGAAGCAATGGTTGCAACATATCCAGTATAATACCAAAGAAACAAGCGATCATTTTCTTGGAAGTGCTTCGCGAACGAACCACTTTTGTTGGATTCGGTTCATCTTGGAACATATAAAACAGTTGATTTTTGCTCTCGTACGAATATATCCAAGTTTCGTCGCCTGTTAAGACGTTGTCCGTTGTCCATCGTCCATCGGAAACAGATCTTTTTTACAGCTACATTATCATGTAAAATCAAATGTATTTCAGTCCTTGATATGTCTAAGGATGCCTCTATCTCACGGTAAGTCACATGCCGATCCTCTTCAATTCTGTTGCGCACAGCACCGATGTTTACCGAAATTCATCGTTGACGGAAGCACCACCATAATGAAATTTGAAAACCAACTGAAAACATTCTTTCTAATCGTGATTCATTACCAAAGGTTGAACGAAGCAATTCGAAGCATTGTTGTTGAGCGGGTCTTTATTAAAATCGTAAAAAAAATCATCCAACGAAAACCTTCAAGTGAAATTTCCATTTGTTCACACGTTTTTTTAAACGCGCACTGTAAACAAACTGCTCGGCCAATTTCTAAGCTGCCACTGTTTTAACAGCAACAAATGTCAAATTTTAGAACAATGGTAATGTCACATCCCAACAGAGCCATCTAGTGGTCATTTTTAAAACCTTAAAAGGCGGCCCTCGTATTTAAAAATCTCAGAATCTGAATTTCTGAAAAATTGAATCACCTACAATCCGATTACAGTAAAAAAATTTTGCTTTGTACACTTTTTAATGAAAACTCACTAGAAAATTAGGCTTAAGAATATAGTTGTATTTTAAAATATTTTCTTTCGTAAAATTCTAAGAAATACCAAAAAAGCACGACTCTAAAATTACATTTTCATCATTTTGAGTCAATGAAGCTCGAAAATTAGTTCGCCTTAGAGTTTCGTCTCCTGTTACGATGTTGTATACGGATTTTGCATGTCCATCGGCAACAGTTCTTTTTCACAGCTAAATTATCATGCAAAATCGAATGTACTGCAGTCTTTGATATGCCTAAGGATGCCTCTATCTCACGGTAAGGCTGCTCCCTGATTTGTCGGTACGTATCGTTTTTCTCGGTGTGCTTGACTTGCGAGGGATGCGCGGGCGCGGAGCAAGTCAGGTGGGTTTCATTGGAATATAGGGGTTCGGCATGTTTTCGTTACCGAATCGGTACTGAGCACACCGAGAAAAACGATACCGCACTGACAAATCAAGGCGCGGCCTTAGTCACATGCCGATCCTCTTCAATCACGCATAGCACCGATGTTTTTGGAACAACGACCGACTTGAAGAAATTTACAGCTGACGGAAAAACGACCATGTCGAAATTCTGCACACCAATTGCAAACAGTCTTTTCTAATGGTGATTCATTACCAAAAGTTGAATGAAGCGATTCGAGAGATTGTTGCTGAGTTAGGCTTTTACTAAAATCGTAAAAAATCATCTAGCGAAAACCTTCACGTGAAATTTCCATTTGTTCACAAAACCGTTTTTTTAAAACACTCACTGTAAAGAAACTACTCGACCAATTTCTGAGCTGCCACTGTTTTAACAATAACAAATGTCAAATTTTACAACAATCACATCTCAATAGCACCATCTAGTGGTCGTTTGTAAAAATATAAAAGGCGGCCCTCGTAAAACGTTCAAAACAAGTAATTAGCAATAATTATATTAGATAAGAGTTACTTACTACTGAGTACTTTCCAGTCAAAAGGCGATTCCAATTAAAAAGAATAGTGATAAGAAAGGCAGTATAAAGTTAAGCTAAAGCAACTGTTTTAATTAAATTTCTGTTCAGGTTCGTTTCAATTGTTAATCTCCAGTCAGCTTTAACAATACATCTTTAAAAAAAAACTGATTAATTCAGCATTATATTTCAGCGCATAATCGTGAAATAAAACATTCATTTTAAAAGAACGCCGTCGAAATAATGCCCTAGCGATTGATTTTCTTTCGGATTTAATTAAAGATTCAATGTTTGTCTGGCTATATTTTCGTTTTATATCATCTTTCTGTTTCTATTTCGGCAGCAGCTGGTGTGCGATATCCTAATTGTGCGGTTTGTTGATCTTTGACCCGTTCAGATTTAGAAATTTTTATTATATACTAGCCTGTAACAGCTGCTTTGTACAATTATATATACCTTTAATACTGTTGTCTATACAAATGTATCATGTGTCTGCTCTATTATACCCTATCTTTATCTCGTACCTTCATGTTTCAGCACTTATTTCTATTACATAAATACCCCTTCTAGAAAAATCAAACAATATAGTTTACTTTAAATATTGGTAATTTTTTTCTCTTGCGGACTCCTGGGATCCCTGATGAGATAACTTTAACATAAAGGGTATACCTAATGAGTCGCAACACATCATTCAATATCCAGATCTACTGTCTGCAGAAAGGCCATTCACCACATAGGAATATGTCCTCAATTACGGCAACTTTTGAGCCAAATCTAAATCCTCTTGAGAAAGGGAGCTTGGACAGTTTTAGAAACCTTTGGAAACTATTTAAGCAATCATAAGACAGAAAACTATGAATATTTCTGTAATAATCTTTTAACATTATTTCGAACTTTGGGGTGGAACATGTCGTCAAAAATAAATTTCCTAGATTAGCACCTTGAATTCTTTCTCGAAACTCTAGGTGCTGTTAACGACCACCACGGGGTAGATTTTACCAAGACATTTCCAGCATGGAAAAGCAATGCCGAGGGAAATGAAGCAGTAAATTGTTAGCAGACTTTTGTTGGACCTATCTGCACCTCACGAAAATCGTAAAATATATATTTGTTATTTTATACCCCAAATTAACTTTTTTACATTCTTAATGGACCAAAAAAATCATTTCATTAAAAAATATGGCGTGTTATAATCTTTTTGAAGTTATTTTATTGTTAAGAACTCCTGACACTATCAAAATATGGCCCAAAGGACCCCGCACTAACCTTATGGAAAATGGCTTTTGGTGGTTTTGGACGAACCTTTGGGAAAATGTAATTTACGTGATGCTGAACAAAATATCTCATGGCCCCAACTTTAACCTATGAGCCGTTTTCATTCTAGGAAGTCTTTACGCTATGCAGGATCAACGACGGGGACGTGGCGGAGACTGATCCCTGTGTGAGGATGGATATGGTGTGTTATGTTATGGATAGCTTTTAAACCACAAGAAAATGAAATTAAGAACATGAATATTGACGACGATGAAGACATAATGGGTTATTAGTGTACTTGCCAGTCCGGCGCTACAACAGTTAGATCATGTGCACATGTGGCGAGTATACTGTAGTTTTTGGGATATTCCAGGTATGTACAAAATATAAGGTATCCATCGGATGTACTCTTGAACCATGTATAAGATGCCGGAGAAAGACCACTACAAAGCAATCCATTGAATTTAATGGATATCGATGTTGATTAATAGCATACTCTTGCACACAGATACACACAGGGATCAGTTTCCGCCACGTCCACATCGTTGATCCTGGATAGCGCAAACAGGGAAACGGTAATTTTTATTTCACTTATAAGACTTCCTAGAATGAAAACGGCTCATAGGTTAAAGTTGAGGCCATGAGATAGTTTGTTCAGCATTGCGTAAATTATATTTTTTCAAAATTTCATCCAAATCCACCGAAAGCCACTTTCTATAAGGTTAGTGCGGGGTCAATATTGTAGGCTAGGGTAATTTTTAAATTAACTGAGTTATTTGATGGCAATAATATCATAACCTAGTTTTTAATGATTTAGTACCGTTTCGTCGATTCCCGTTTTGTCGACTTTAAGAGGAAATTCCCGTTTTGTCGACTGCCCTTTTAACCTATACATCGGTCTCATTACCAATTCCCCTTTCGTCGATTCACTGGGCGCAGGTAATTTCCACACTACTAATCCGTTTATGACCTAGACAAATTTAAGGGATTGTAATTGCAGAAGTAAATTCCACACCGAGTACTTTCAGGTAGTGGATGAGGGTTGATAAATGGGTGGTGGTACGCACCGGCCTGTTCAATTAAATCATTATTAAACCCTTCTACATATCAGTTTAGTACATATTATTAATTTGTGATTATTACTTGGTTGTGCGTATATGCTAATATGGAAGCAAAATTAATAAAAAGTAATCGAGGAAAGGACATGTTATGTGTGAATTACTACACTTACTTTCGACAACAGGTGCTAAAATGTGGAGAAACATTTTGGAGAAGTTCAAAAAAAGATTGCAAATCAAAAGTCTTCACCGTTTGGCCCGAGAATTTAGTTACCAGAAGTGAAGGACTCCATACACACGAAGCCGACACCAAGAAGCTGAATCGGCAAATAATTAGTAATTCCTACAAAAGACAAGCCGGAGAGCATATGAGTGAAAGGCCATCTAAAATTATCCGACAAGAACTACAAAACACGCTGCCTGAAACAGTAACAGAAAAAGATGTCGAATATATTAGAAAAAACATTTATAACCATAGACAAAAATTTTTGCCAGGACGTAATCCAAGAAGTGCTGAGGAGGTGCATAGTGTTTTAGAGACATTTGAAATCAAAACTAGCAAGGGTGAGCATTTTCTATATATCAATGAACTCGAAAGTGGCATTATTGTTTTTTCTTGCACTACAAATGTCAATATGTTGTGTAAAATATCCAATATATATATGGACGGCACCTTTTCATACTGCACCAAATATTTTACACAGTTATTTACAGTGCATGGTTTTGCAAACGGTCATTACATTCCATTATTATTTTGCTTATTGCGTGATAAGAGAGCTGAAACATAAAAAGACCTCTTCACATTATTAAAATGTAAGATTTATTCAACAAATTACTATTGACTTCGAAAAATCTATTCATAAGGCAGTATCTGAAGTTTGGCCAAATGCTAAAGTGTTAGGATGTAGATTTCATTTACATCAATCTTGGTTTCGCAAGATACAGAATCTAGGTCTAGCTAAAGAATATTGCGACAAAAATTCTGAAATTGGTCGTTGGTTAAAGTATTGTTTCGGCTTGTCCTATTTAGCACCCGAAGAATTAGGTGACAGTTTTGCATACGATTTATATTCTATAAAACCTGAGGATGAACGTTTAAATAAATTTTGTGATTACCTACTAGAAACGTATATAGAGGAAGGAGCCGATTTTCCAGTTGAAATATGGGCAGAATCGAGTCCATCTTTAACTCGAACGACTAACTGTTGTGAGTCCTACCGTTCCCATCTAAATAATTCTTTTTATTCTACACATCCGTCTCTCCCTTTTATCGATAGGCTGAAAGAATTTCAGATTAACGTATATATAAAAATACAAAGTGTCGACGAGTCTAAAATAAGTAATAATCATAATAATCAAAAATTAAAACATTTAAAAAATCTTTATGAACACAGACAATTAGGAAATATTACTCGTTTCCATTTTTTAAAATGTGTCTCCTATTTTTCTCAACCTGTTTTGTAAATATATATAAATAGATATGCATAGGTTTGTAGCATTATCTAGTATATGTAAGGAAATTTGTCCAATTGTATTTTATGTATTTAGCAAAAACTTCATGTTTTATCAATATTATTCTACTATGAAATAAAAACATATATTTTGGCAAATATCTAAAATTTTCAATAAAAACTGATTTAAAAGAAATCCGTCCAATTTTTTTTAGATAAATAAATCATAATTATATTTGCTTGGTGTGGAAATTACCTGTAAGATTTAAGCACCCTTATAAGGTTAGTGTGGGCGCAGGTAGTCTTGGTGTGAAATTTACTAACGCCGGATTCACTAAACCTCTTTATCTGTTACGGAATTCTATATTAAGGGTAAATATTAATAATTTCTTAAAAAAAATGGATAGAATAAAATTCTTTCTTTCCTTCAAACTTTTTACAGACTTAGGACTGTCAAACCTGAACCTGAACTAACCTGAACGCCTACGATAATCTAACCGGCGCACCCTTATATTGTATAAAGATAAATACCTAGGTAAAACTACCTGTAGATGGTTGAAGGCCACCTACAGCTTTACTTGGTAGCTTTAATTCGGCGAGTCGACAAAAAGGGAACGGTTTCAAATGATCAAGGGTCAAACGGTCTTAGTCGGCGAAAGGGTAACAAAACAGGTAAGAATGCCCGACGAAACAGTCAATCGACGAAATGGGAATTTACGTTTTCAATAGACGCTGCACAGGTGCTGCAAGTAAATCGTTAAATAGGAACAAGAGTGGAGAGTGCGCGAAAGTATTGTTCATATGCTTTGTATCAGTCTTTATTACTTTGTTATAAGTAGTAGTTATAGTTCCTACACAGTTCAAATATTCCTTTGTTATTGTAACAGGTATGCAGATGATACCGTCATATTTGCGGAGAGCTTTCAGGGTCTACAAGAGCTCATGACAAATGTTACGGTGATTAGTCAACAGTATGGTTTATAATTAAACATCAAGGCAACCAAACATATAGTAAGAACATAATCCCTCCTAAACCTTTACCAGTGAAATCTCAACAAATCGAAAGAGTAACCTCAATTTAATATTTGAGTATGTCACTTGATGATAAATGGGATCACGCCAAAGACATCAAATGTAGACTACTCAGTATATATCACCACTACACCAAACACTTTATTTTTGCACTCGACGCGGGCTTCATCAGGAGAGATGATATAGTCAATCATCGCTCCTGATGAAGCAAACATGGTTAGCGAAACGCGCGTTGAGTGCAAAAATAAAGTGTTTGGTGTAGTGGTAATACATACTGAGTAGCGTCATTGCGCCAAAGATTCCACATTCCCAATTTAATCAAATATAGAATTGAGAGAGCCAGAGCAATGTTTATTAAAATGCTGAAGCTGTGTAGAAGTCGCGTTCTAAATATTAATACAAAAATTAGACTGGTGAGGTGTTATATGTATTTTTGTCTTATTGTATGGAGTAGAAACGTGGACGCTGACTGAAGAGTCACTGAAACAACTGGAAGCCTTCGAGATATGGTTATACAGACGCATGTTAACAATACCTTGGGTTGACCGCGTGACAAATGCTGAGGTTCTCAGAAAGTTGAATAAAAAAAAAACCGAAATCCTTAATACCATAAAAATAAGGAACCTGCAATATCTGGGGCACATCATGAGGAATGAACAGCGATATAAATTTATTACAGCTGGTTCTCGATGACAACAAGATGTCTTTTTAGAGCGGCCAAATTGCCGTAATGATCGCGAACATCCGAAACGGATAATGCTCGATAAGAAGAAAGAATTGTGACACAACCTACATATGAGTTATCTATAATATATATAAAATGCAACGTCTTTCTGTCTGTCTGTCGGTCCGTTAGTGCGCTTATCACTGGAGAACCACTTATCCGATTTAGGTACTTTTTTTTTAAACATACATATGTTCTCTGGCCAGGTTATAGGCTATATCTTATTACGATAGGTAGCATGAGGAATGAGCAGTGACGATAACAGTGAATGAAGTCGGAAAAAAGTTTGCCGCTAGCGCGTTGCCTTACAATATACATACAGCCTAAACCATTAAATATGGAACAATATTATGTAGCAGAGAATATCTATAATCTATAATATATATAAAATGCAATGTCTCTCTGTCTGTCTATCTGTACATTAATGCGTTTATCACGCGTGAACCACTTATCCGAATTACGTGTCTTTTTTTAAATTCATACGTATATTCTTTGGCCAGGTTATATAATAATAATATTAATCTATATCTATAATATATATAAAATGCAACGTCTAACTGTCTGTTTGTCTGTCCGTTAATGCGCTTATCCCTCGAGAACCACTTACCCGATTAACGTGATTTTTTAAAATTCATACATATGTTCTCTGACCAGGTTATAGATATATATTTTATTACATCTATAATATATAAAATGCAACGTATCTCTGTCTGTCTGTCCGTTCGTGCGTTTATCACTCGAGAACCAGTTATCCGATTTACGTGTTTTTTTTTTAATTGATACATTTGTTCTCTGGCCAGGTTATCTATAATCTTCTATCTGTAATATATATAAAATGCAACGTCTCTCTGTCTGTCTGGCTGCCTGTCTGTCTGTTTGTCCGTTAGTGCGCTTATCACTGGAGAACCACTTATCCGATTTACGTGCTTTTTTTTTTTAAAAACATACATATGTTCTCTGGCCATGTTATAGGATATATTATATTGCATTAGGTAACATAAAAAATAAGTAGTGACGATAATAGTGAATCAAGTGGGAAAAAAAAAAAGGTTACCGTTAGCGAGTTCTCTTGCAATACACTGCCTAAACCATTAAATATGGAACAATATCATGTTGCAAAGAATATAATATATATAAAATGCAACGTCTCTCTGTCTGTCTTTCCGTTAGTGCGCTTATCACTTGAGAACCCCTTATCCAATTTACATGTTTTTATAAATTTATACATATTTTTTATATAATTCGATATAAGCCTAGATAATGGGAGATAAGGTGAGATAATGGGAGATAAGTATAAATAATGGGAAATAAGGAGAAATAATGGGAGATAAGCAGAGATAAGTCTAGATAATGGGAATTATGGTGAGATAATGGGAGATAAGGAGAAATAATGGAAGATAAGGAGAAATAATGGGAGGGAAGGAGAAATATTGCGAGATAAGTCGAGTTAAGCCCAGACAATTGGAGATAAGGTGAGATAATGGGAGATAAGGAGAAATAATGGGAGATGAGCAGAGATAAGTCTAGGTTGGTAAAAGACTTTCCCATATCTGTTTGGTAAAAGTAATTATTTAATTATTTGACACAGCCCGTACATAATTTTTGAGGATACAATGTTCGACACTTTTAGATAATTTTTTTTAGTCAATTTTTCCACTTACATTAGATCAGCGTTTAATAATAACATTAATAAAAAGCGTGGCAGCAGCCTTTTCTAACAATTTTGTATTGGGACCATTAGCATTGTCAATAAACTTGATAGTCGTAAACTTGGAAGCAAATATCCTGTTACATGCCTAGCAAAGAAACCATATGTATTCTTAAAAGTTTATAATTGAGGCTTTATCCACAAACATATTCTACATTTGCTAGTTTTTCTCCAAACGACAACTATTCGTCTGATCAGAAACTGAAAACTGATTCCAATATTTTCTATAAATACAATCATGAGAAGTATTCGAGGGACGTAGCCAGCTTGATTCATCCCATAAATATACGTCGCGCTAATACATCATGTCTGTATGAGATTCAGCTTGTTCTCCTCTTTAGGTACCGTTTTATATAAAGAACCTTATGCTTTTGGAACGAATTTTACACTCGGTAAAACCTGTAGGGTTTCAAAACAACGGAAATTGCTATTTATGCGTACACGTCGACCTTATATATAGCAAGTTACGATTTTCCCCGCAGCACGTGCGCTGTGCCAATTAAATATGATTCTTCTTCTATCCAGTATCAATCGCTCATGAATAGACATACCACGTTTCAATTTTTCTTCATCTATTTCTGTGCTACGCTATATTCGCCCATCCTCTTCTATTCATTTTCCTAATGTCATCATACAGGTCGTCCTGGATCTCATTTTCATTCTCATATTTTCGATTCCGTTATTTTCCGTGTCCATCTTGTACGTTCGATCCGTGTAATATCCTTTACTCACCCATCTTATTTAGCATTGTGTTTTAGATATCTCCTATTTTGATGCGTTCTCTAATCCATTCTATACGTTATTTGTGTCCGCGTTGGGTAGTTTGCTTATTGTTTTCTCTCTCGCAGGAGTGGGATTTAATACTTTTGCTTTTATGTATGTCTTTTGTTTTATAACATTTGCTTTAATTTCCAAAAAGCTTCTCCTGCGAGCCTTATTCGTTCTGTCTATTCTACATTTTGTACTAGGTATATGTGTGGTTCTACTTCGTCTATCCTTGCTCCATTAAGCATGGTGGGTCGATTACTGAGGTGGGAGGATAACATTATTTTAAGGGAAATTATAAATTGTACTAATAACTTTACAACAATATATCAGTGGTTCCCTAACCGTGCGTCGCGACGCCCTGGGACGTCGCGGGGCTATCCTAGAGCAGTCGCGAGACGATACGCACAAGTCACCTGCACGTGACCTAATGAGCTAGTACGCAGCGCGCGCGTCTCATCAGCGACTCAGTAAGCCCATAGAGAAACTAGAATAGAGAGAAAATATATAGCCTGCTGTAAGCGAAAGCGTATAGTCGTTGAAAAGAAAAGGAAATAATATGAGACAATTCTGTCTCTCTTACTCTGCGCTTGAGCGCTGAATTCTGGCGCCCAGTAAGATAGACAGATTAACTCTTATATTATTTCTTTCTCTTTCTATGAGCACTACGCTATCGCAAGAACTTACCTCCTCTATTCTCATATCTCTATAGGTAAGCCTGACCCTCCATTTCTCGGCGCTTTCATTCGTTCATCGTATGGTCTTTTATTCCGGCGCATTATTTATATGTCGATTACATGCGTTAATGAATGCAGTGTTTTGATTTCAAGTATGTTGTATTTAATTTACTCGCGCGTATTTATTACATAAAATGGATAACTTTATTCAAATAAATAGAAAACGTGTTGAAGACGCAGGAGAGAGTAGAAAAGAAACTGTAGAAAAATGAAAAAAGTACAGAAAAGATGATAACCAATATTTAGATTTTGGATTTAACTATGTTAGCAAAGGAAATATGGAACTTCTCCAATGTGTTGTTTCTCATAAGGTTCTGGCAGCTGAAAAGTATGCTTCCTAATAAATTGAAACGTCATTTAGAAACAACTCACAGTAATTTACAAGGAAAGCAGCGAGATTTTTTGCAAGAAAATTGCGAGAACTGAAACATTAGTCAACATCTTTTTTTCCAGAGCATCTATTCCTTCCAAACCACTGCTCGCCTCTTACAAGGTCGCTCACCGTATTGCCAAATATAAGAAAACACAAATTCCTTTTTCTAACAATAAGTTTAGTCGTCGCATTTATGACATAGCTGAAGATATTAATGAACGAATTGTGGAAAATCTTTCTGGTTTATTTGCCATTCAACTGGATGAAACGATAGACCGTAATAACGATTCAATTAATATGTTACGTGCATGGAAGAAACAAATGTACGTGAGGATTTGTTATTTTGCAAAATAATGACTGATACCGGTAAGGTTAGTGATTTGTTTGAGATCACAAATTCTTATATGGAAGATAATAACATCCAATGGGAGAAGTGTGTCGGTGTGTGTATGGATGGAGCTCGCGCGATGTCAGGACAGTATGGAGGACTTCAAGCTCTAATTAAAACCAAGGCTCCAAATGTAAAATGGACATATAACGTCACACATACGGAGGAACTGGCTGCAAAAATATTTCACCTGAATTAAATTTCGTGATGGATATTATTATCAGAGTGGTGAACTTCATAAAAACAAGACCCGTGAAGGCAAGATTTTTCCATAAACTTTGTGAAGATTTGGGTGCCGAGCATACATCTTTACTTTATTACTGTAACTCTCGTTGGTTGTCGAGAGGTAATGTATTCTTACGTGTACATGAATTAAAAAATGAGTTGTACACGTATTTATAGACAGAATCACATCGTGACACAGAAAACTTTAAAAATACTGACTTCTTAATAAAATTGCAGCGTTTCAACAGAAGTTGCTGTTGTGGAAAACAAAAATAGAAGAGGAGCAAGGAAATACTGACTGTTTTCCTGTTTTGAAAGGCTTTCTGAAAGAAAAATCTATTCAACATCTGAAGCCAAGTTTGCAATTTAATAAATATTTTCCAGAGAATCTGATCAATACGAGAGGATTAGAAACACATTCCAATCGACCCACCATCTACACTTTGAACAGTCGAGGAAGTAATACGAGCCTAAAGCTACGATTCGATAAAGACAAACTGTTTCAATTTTGGAGCAATGCATCCCAAGAATATCCTACCATCAGTACTACGGCTTCGAGGGTTCTTTTACCATTTGCCACGTCGTACTTGGGCGAAACTGGCTTTTCTGCAGTTGCAGTGATCAAATTGAAGTACAAGTCGCAAATAAATTTAGAAAAAGAAATGATAGTAGCAATTTCAAAACTTCAGCCCCAATTTGAGAAGTTATGTTGAGAAAAGCAAGCTCGTCCTTCTCATTAATTGCATCTCATCTCTATATTCTTTAGAGTTTTTGAATGATAAAGTAATTTTATTGTAATTGTCTGCCAGAGCTACACACAGGTATCTTCTTTTAGAAGGGCATCGCATAAAAATTGCAACTTGTAAAGGGAGTCGCAGTAAAAAAAAAAGATTGGGAACTCCTGCACTACATGATATTTAAAGTAGTTAGTAGGTTTACTTTTTCAAAACCAGAAATTTCTTTGTGGACATTTATTGAATTTATACTTAATTTAAAAGGTAAAGGCATATACAAAATTCAAATTAATTAATTAAAATTATTATTAAAATAAAAATGAAATATAAAGCAATTATTTTAATGAAAGATATATAAATACGAGTACACACACATTAAATATGTATAAAATAACTGACTAGCAAGTACTTAAACAAAACTAAGTTTTCTCGTGTAATGTCTGTAGCAATTATGCAAAACATGAAGTCATCTTTTATATTTAACTTTCAGTTGGGCGAAAGTTTTACTATTTGCCGTTTCATTGTTAAATGGAAAATAAATTGGAAATTTTCTTTTAAGGATGCTTGTGAGATAAATTCAAAATAGCCAGTATTCCATAAAAAATTATAGATTATTTTCATAAATTTGTTGAAAAACTCCTCGAAAAATTTGGAATCGTTTCACCGTTCAAAAGCTAAAGCAATTTTTATTTATATCATTTTTTTATGCGTCTAGCACACGTACTGCAAGGAATCCCTAAGGGGCTACAGGAGCGACACGCGTGCGCAAAAAGTGTACTCAGTGGGAAACACAGTCCTAGGAAAATTAATTCAAAGGGATGAGGGTCTCCATATAAAAGATTGCTTGAAAAGGATTGTACGAGAAGTAACAAGCTGAACCTCATACGGATGTGAGGTATTAGCGCGACGTGTATTTCTAGCATGCACCGCTCTGGGAAGAATTAAGAGGGTTACATCCATCGAACACATTTCATGAAAAAACTTGTAGAATGGACTCAAGTCGCCAACCGTTCTTCGATGTTCCACTGAATCAAGGCCGCCGGTCAGTTCCAGCTCTGCAATCAGACGAACAGCTATTATCTGCATAAAATCCAACAAATGCAGTTTATGTTTGGAAGCAGAGGCCCAAACATGGGAGCAGTATTTAATAGTTGGTCAAATATGAGCTATGTACAGAATTAACAGTTGTTGTGGAGTGTAAAGCTTTCTAGTTCAAAAAAAATATTCCCAACTTTCAAAAAGCTCTCTTTGCTATACTTGCAAACATGTTCATGTCAAGAGATATTTGCTGCCGAATTAACGCCCAATCAATTGAGTGATGATGCTAGAGGAATGAAGTGCCCCGACATAACTATGCCGGGTTCAACAAGGTTAACTTTTTTAGAAAAAAAATTACCGCCTGGGTTTTTGTAGCATTAAATTCCCCTTGGTTATTGTCACCTCAAGATAGAGTTTCTTCCAGGTCTTTGTTAAGTTGAACGACTTCCTGCTGTCTGTGGATATTTGTCTAAGTAGCTGATGTTCGAGCGTTCAAAGTAAATGAAGAGATAAGCATACTGTCATCTGCAAAGCTGTAGATTAGATTCCCGGTCTTTTCCAGCAGATCGTTAATGTAAATTACAAAGAGAGTAGAAGACAGTATGGGGCACATCGACGTTGATAGTTAAGGTGTTACAAAGAAATCCGTCGACTGCCACTCGTAGAGAACGCCCTTTGAGGAAACATGAGGGTCACAAACAGAATCTTTCAGATATACCAGCCTTGGATCTATTAAGAGCAACCGCTCGAGATTCTCCAAAGCATTCAATTGCGTTGTTCCAAACATGGGTTACATAAGTCAGAAGATCTCCTGTTGATCTATGTTTATGAAAGCCATACTGATGGTCGTTATTTATGTTGAATCCTTTAAGATGTTTTAGAAGCTGCTGATTAATAGTCTTTTCTATGACTTTCGATATTATTGAAAGCAGTGCAACTGGTCGGTAGTTATTTGGGAAGGTTTGCTTACCTTTTTTAGGTATCGGCTGAACTGTGGCGCATTTCCAGCAGAACGGAAATATTCGCTTTCTGTAGGATGGGTTGAAAAGTCTACAGAAAACTGGTGTTAGTTTCCTCGCACAATTTTTGATTACTATGGTCAACGCCAGAAGCTTATTTGGTATCTAGCTTCCTTAAAATACGTTTTATGATACGCTGTTTGAAGACAATATCGGGCATCCTTGACTACACTATGGAAATAGTAGGTGTGAACCAAAGAGTTCAGCCAACAAGTTCGCTTTCTCAACAGGTATTGTTGCAATAGAATTATTTGGCCGTTTGAGTGGTATGCTGGATTTGGTGAAAATTTACTCGTAGTTTAGTGAATAACATACTATCATGGTGATTTAAGTAGAAAATAGTATCGAAAAAATAGTAGAATCGTTAACAAATTTGTAAAGTAGTAGATTAAGTATTCAAAGAACAAGGGAATTCATAATATTAAGTACCTGCAAAATTGTTAATGAAAAAAAGATAAATAATGAAATTTATGCTATTACCGAACTTAGCTTGTCATTTGCAGTAAACAGCTGTTCGAGTTAGAACTTAACGAAACTAAACCAAATATGAATTTTTCTATAAGATATGTTACCTTCTAAGTCAATATTTTTCCTTTCCATCGATAACGATCCTGAATGCAGAATTGAAGTACTAGCTTTAGAAAAATGAACGCCTTTCTTTAAAATGACAATCTCAACTTAAACCTAAGACAGCGGATTGTCAAATGCTACATCTGGTCAGTACTGCTGTATGAGGTAGACTGCTGGGTCATAAAAATAAGCACGTTGAATTGGCTAAAGGCTTTTCAAATGTAGATTCAAGGCAGGATCCTTCGAATACCGCGGACCGATTTGCTAACGAATGAGGAAGTTTTAAGAAGAGCAAATTCCGAAAAACTCCTGATCACCACTATAAACTGTCGCAAAATTTCTTATATTGGCCATGTAGTGCGTGAAGAAAAATACTACTTCCTCCAGTCAGTTATGAACGGAAAGATTGAAAGCAGGCGTGGAGCTGGTAGAAAGCAAAATATCAGAGAATGAACAGGCATACAGAAAGCTGGAGATCTCTTTAGACTGGATAAAGACAGAGTGGTCGCCAACGTCCGGCTGAATCGATAACTTGCGGTTTTCGGCATTATATATATATATATATATATATATATATATATATATATATATATATATATATAAAAAATCGTATATCCTTTCTACCATATAGTGTAGGGCAGTTATACATTCTTCTTTTTTTCTCTCTCAATCTCCACATATAAACTTCTTCCATCTGTCTCTATTCTTTGCCATTTTCACTGCTTCTTTCCAGGATTTTCCCTTCTCCTCAAGTATACTTTCAATACTACTCCATTCCAGGTTTGTCTAGGTCTTGCTGTTCTCCCTGTATTCGGGCTTCATACACTTGTTTCACCTGTCTATCATCCTTCATTCCCTGTACATGTCCCCACCATCCCAGCTATCTTTGTTGTATATATTCCATAATTGCTTGTACTCTCAGCTTTCTCTCCTTATTTCTGTATTCCTTATTCTGTCCTTCCGTGTAACTCCTTGTACTGCTATCAGGTATTTCATTTCGACAGCTTGTATCTTGTTTTTCTGCCTGTCTGTTAGGGTCCATGATTCACATCCATATGTCAGGATTGCTCTAAAAATTGCCTTGAACACTATTATTTTTGTTTGTTTCGTCATCTCTTTCTTCCTAATGAATTTATTATTTATTGCATAGTAAGTTTTTTCGATTCTTTCATCAATTTCGTTGTGTTGTTTTCCAGTTTCATCCATTATCACTCCCAGATACTTATATTGTTCCACTTGTATTTTATTCCCTTCTATGTAAAAGTTTGTTTGTTGGTTTTCCATTGTCATTACTTTTGTTTTATCTATATTAATTTTCATACCTTCTTCCTTAATTATATTCAATAAAAAATAAATACACATAATAAAACTCCAAACAATAACCTCAACCGGTATTTAATATTGTAAACACTAAGATCAATGCGCAATGCATGTACGCATGCTTTAGTTTGTAAAGATGCAGGAAAGGAACAACTACCAGCTACTAACACGTTATAGTCTTGTCGGGTTTCATTATAGAAAAACGAGACTTATTTTACTTAATTAATTTTTCACAAAATAAAATTTCCCCTTATTAAGATATATATTTTTGTTCTAATTTTTCGTGAAGTATCTTGAGATACTCCTTATCATTTATCTTATAAATAAAAAAAATAATATATTATTTAAAGTTGGATTCAAGGCATTTTCACCGCTAAAAGTTTTTCAGTAATAATTAAAAATATCAAAAATTTTAAATTAAAATTAATTAAAAACAAAAAAAAAAATATATATTTGTGTAGTAAAATTACATAAAAAAATAAAATTATGACTATAAGCTTGTTTATTTTAATGCTAGAATAACAAAGATATTAATTAAAGTAAAAATTCACATATTTTGGTTTCCCCTTGTACCTACCAAACATCGTTAACAACGAATGATAATACCAGTGTGTTTTTAAACTAAGTAGGTGTACAAGTATGGAATGCGGATTTCAGACAACAGATGGTGCACCAATGCAGTTTGTGCTATAAAGATTTGACACTGCGCCATTTTGTTGTGTCATCAACAAATGTCAGACGCGCACGAGTGATAAATTGGAAAAGTGTGTGCATAGTATGTGCGTTGTTGTGTTCAATATGTCGAAATTTATACCGAACAAAGAGCATTCGCGAACAGCATTAATTTTTTGTTTTTATTTGAAGAAAACTGCTGTTGAATCATACTGATTACTTCGAGAAGCTTATGGTGAACATGCTCCATCGCAAGATACGTGTGAACGATGGTTTCGGTGTTTCAAAAGTGGTGACTTCGATATTGCAGACAAGGAACGTGGAAAACCGCCAAACAAATACGAAAATGTGGAATTGCAAGCATTGTTGGACGAAGATGATTCGCAAACACAAAAACAACTCGCCGAGCAATCGGGCGTTAGTCAACAAGCTGTTTCCAATCGGCTACGAGAGATGGGAAAGATTCAAAAGACCGGTAGATGGATACCACATAAGTTGGACGACAGGCAAATGGAAAAGCGCAAAAAACACGTGTGACATTTTGCTCGCTCGGTACAAAAGGAAGTCGTTTTTGCATCATATAGTTACAGGGGATGAAAAGTGGATTTATTTTGAGAATCCCAAGCGCAAAAAATCATGGGTAGACCCAGGCGCACCATCCACATCGACCACAAGACCGATTCGCTTTGGCAGACAGACGATGCTCTGTGTTTGGCGGCACCAGAGAGCGTGGTCTATTATGAGCTGTTAAAACCTGGGGAAACGGTTAATACTAAACGTTACCAACAACAATTGACCGATTTGAACCATTCGCTGCTTGAAAAAAGGCCAGAATACCGAAAAAAAAGGCAACACAAAGTCATTTTTCTTCATGACAATGCTCCATCACATACGGCAAAACCAGTTCGCGACACGTTGGAAGCACTCAGTTGGGAAGTTCTACCCCATGCGGCTTACTCACCAGACTTGGCTCCTTTCGATTAAAAACTTGTTTGCATCGATGGGTCACGCACTTGCTGAGCAGCGCTTTGGTTCAGACGAAGATGTGAAAAAATGGCTCGATGAATGGTTCGTACCAAATGGGGAAGATTTTTACTGGCGTGGTATTCACAAATTGTCCAAAAGATGGAAAAAAATGTATAACAAGCGATGGAGCATACTTTGAATAAAGCACCTTTTATCATTCTTCCGAATTCAACACGTTTTTTTAGAAAAAATCCGCATTTCATACTTGTACACCTGTCATTATTGTCAAATAATAGTAGTTCCTTATGTTGGTCTTGAATCGTTGAAGGTTCTACAGTCTGTTTAATACGAATAAAACCGCGATTTTTGAAAAGTACTAAAGATTTATTTGTGATTTTTTATAAGAAAGCTCGTTGAAGATGCTAAGGTACTTTTTATTAAAGACTGAAAAATTATAAACATTGTACCTTCCCAATTTTCTTTAAGAGGTGTTTTGTGTTGTAATCCGTTTTCCCTACAAGACAGATTGAGGTGGCCAATCCATCGTACTGATCCCATTTTTCCTCCTTTCACTCTCTGGAAAATTTGCGCCGATGCTTTCGGTCGTTGTCCTCTTGTAAGACCCAATCTCCTTGATTCAGTCTCAACATGTTATGGGCTGATCTAAGGCGGCCATGCGTCTAATTTTGACCAACTCTCCGGAATTTAAATTCTCGGCAAAGTCCTCCAAGTAGCCAAATCTGCGCTTCGACAAGCAACCTTATACACTGACTTTTCCTAGATGCTTGACTGTGTACAAAATTCGTACTGCAGGTCCACCAAGTCATTTAAAAAAATGTTTGTTACGGAGGTATAAAATGATCAGTGACTTCACAAAACACACCCCAAATGAGTTTTCAACAAAGTTTGTGTTCAACTTTTTTTTACTGAAAACTGATGACCTTGAAATTTTTGTTTTTTTATATACCAGATAAATTATTAAAGGTAATGCACTCGTGATAATTTTCGTTCAATCTACACCCCGTGGAGAATATTCCAGAATTTTTTTCAAAATTTTGTGATGAGTACTTTTCGAGATAAAGGGGGGGGACAGCAATTTTTTAAAAATAATATAAACAAAAGTGTGCAGAAGTAGTACATTATATATATATATATATATATATATATATATATATATATATATATATATATATATATAGAGTATATATATATATTTTACTCGTATTTTCACAAGCTTTCATTTGACACCACACTCGATGACCTAGTAAAATTTTTTTTTTTATTTCCGATTTCACCCCCCCCAAAACTGACCTCTTAAGTCAAAATTTAACTTTCAAAACTACATGGCTCTGATGAGACCATCAATTCCTATATTAATACCAAATTTCAACTTTCTATGACAAATAGTTTCGGAGAAAAACGGGTGTGACAGACAGACACCAAAGTCATCTTATAAGTGTTCCGTACGGAACACTAAAAAGACGCTCGGCTAATGGCGAACGATATTTTAGATTATCTAGCTCATACGTTTCTACATGTAGGTTTCTGAGAGCCGGGCTCTCGAGCTTGTAGAGCGGCATAGCACCTTCATCGCGAGTAAACGCTTCCTAACCGTGTTCATGCTCTGAGGACAAACCCTACTTTAAAAATTGCTGGGGCCTCCTTGTTGAACTGACTATACTCGAGATACTGGGAAACACAATATTAGGCAATCCAAAACAACAAGCTTCTCCATTTAAGGGAGTTCTTAAAAAAGATGATACAAGGAGGGACAAAACCCATACGGATGTGTTATATTAGTACGATATGCATTCCTGGTCTCAGTTGAAAACTTTCCATGAAAGCACTTACAAAAGGGAGTCAAGTTTTCAAGAATGAAGTTTTCTAGTGAGTTTAAGGTTCCCAATTAAGAAAATATCCCTTTTGTGGGTAGAAATTAACAAATGGAAGCAAAGAGAGGTAGTGGTGCTCGAATTTGGGTTTTATGTACCATTAAAAACAGTTCTGAAGTATATAATTTTCTATTAACAAATAATATTTCAAGGTTTTGAGAAACTTTCTTGGTTATAACTGCAATATGATAATGCCAAGACTTATTTATTTGTTTCCAAGTTTCTCCCACCAACGACGTAAAATTAAATACCTACCTGAATAACAGAAAAGTAATTGGCTGTGACATTTCAATGGCGATAATTTCGCACCCTTTCCAAATACCCGGCAGATAAAGCAATTTCAAATGTTAATTGGCCGATTCGAAAAGTTTTCCTTGCCGTTGAAATATCCACTTTTCAAATGTCAACAAAGAAGTGTAGAACAGAGAGAACTACGGAGTTTTAACTTGAATTGTTGCCAAAGTTAGTAACGGTGAAGGTAAGCCAGGGGATTTGTAAAGTGACATGTAAGGTATGGGCCTATACTGTCTAAAAAAGTTTTATTTTAAAGTAAATCTGTTAAAAGGAAATCTTGTTGAGTGTAAATTTTACTGAATTTGAAAAGTATGTAAGTTTTTCTCGAACTTATACTTTACGAGTTAAATATAATCCATGTAAGTTTACTTGTAAGTATGATCAATTTTTAGCTAAATTTACAAAAAAAAAATGAAACCTAAGTGCACTAAACACTTCACCCAACCTAATTTATATTACGTAAATTACTTACAACATGCACACAATAAAACGAAAAACTATTTTACAATATAACCAATATTTTTTTCAAAAACATATTGTAATTCATTTTGACTTGTATGGTGCACAAAAAAAATCATCTCAAACTATTTGGCTCCATTTAAAACGGATCCTAGAATTTAGTGTTCATATGTTATATGTTTACAGATTTTAGTATCATTTGAAAGCCAATTCTATTCTCTTTCTAATGAAACCAAACTCCCTAGCATACCTCATGCTTTTTACTGATTAAAATGATTGAAAGAGGAAACAGGGAGAACAAGGATTGAAAATAGAGGTAAGAGAAAGGAAAAATTAAACAAATTTTAAGTTTAACGAATAAATTTATTAATAAAAACCAAAATCAATATTTTGTATTAGCCCTTATTACTGCTTCCAGTCGGTTTTTCATGGAGCGGATGAGCTTTTTCACCAATGTCCATCGGATCCTTCCCCACTCTTCCGTCATCGCAACCTTTAAGTTCCTCAGCGATGCAGGGGCTGGATTTCTGGCTCGAACCGCTCCTTTAAGCTCATCTCACATGTGCTCGATTGGATTGAGGTCAGGACTCCGCGTAGGCCAGTCTAATGTGGGTATTCCCATTTCCGTCAGCTATTGCCGCACCGATACAGCAGCATGTGGCCTCGCATTGTCGTTCATTCGCACGAAGCTATCGACAACAAAACCAGCGTAAGGAATGACATGTTCCTGCAGGATCTCCTCGTTGTACTGGTGAGCAGTTAATCCACCAATACGGGTCTCATCAGTCACGAAAACCAAATTGGTTTTGGCATCCAGTGAGATACCTCCTCACACCATGACAGAATCTCCTCCGTTTCAGTAATGCAAGCAGTCGACATGTTCTCGGGCAAATCTTAGTACCGTTTATCAATTTGGGTCCGTTAGTTGGTCTTTTCGAAGTTAGATTAGCTTGTTTAAGTCTTCTTTTGACTGTCCAATGACAGCCCGACCACGGAGCTTCTACTGGACCTCAACGCCGGTCAAGTGACGATTTCTTAGAGTTATGTTGAAAATGAAGCAGCCGTGTCGCTACGAGGTACACTTTCTTCTTCCTGATTCTGGTCTCCGTATAAAGGCGCCAGCCTTTTGGCAACATCTGTAAACTCTGAAGACAGCTGACTGGCTTGCTCCGCGACTATACGTAACTATGCCTTTCTAGCAATGACTTGTGCCGTTTCTTCCGGGGTAGTACCCATTTTCCAATGACGTGATTAGTGAGCAGGTATAGCAGAGATGTTGAAGGTTGAAGTACCTCCGATAAAGGAATGATAGGAAAATGTAGTTGCATGTGGGTTTATAGGGATGATTAGCGCGCAACGAGTACGCTGCTAAGCGAGTAAAATCGTTTTAATTAGTAAAACTTATTGGAAAGAGTAAAAAATCAGCACTCTAATGATACCAAAAATAATACCAGTACTTGAAAATTACGTTCAAGGATCGGTATTAAATGAAGCAAAATCGTTTGAGTTGATTTTTTCGCTTACTAGTGTAGTATCGGTGTTCTACACAACGAGGTACTATCCGATTTTTTAGAGAAAGTTTTTATGTCGTGTTTATTAAATTTTCGTGAACATAATACATAAAACAAAAGAAAAATGAATTTCAAATTTCAAAAAATCTCTTGATTTTCAAAAAAAAAATCAAAAAAAATATCATTTTTTTGATTTTTTTTTTTGAAAAGTAAAAGTAAGTTGGCCAAGTAAAAATTTATTAAAAAAAATAATGAAATTCAAAATGTTAGTCTAAAAAAATTTACTTATAATTTGTTATTAAAAGTAAATCAAGGATTATATTATTAGTAAAACTGATATCGGAATACAATACGTATACATGATTTTATTAGTCCAATGAAAATACGGATTCATTACGAGCAATTTGGCGCAAAAAAAACTTTCTTTACTAGAATGTGAAATATTAATTCGAAATAGTCCCCTTAGCCCCATCATTGTCAAAGTACAACGCACAGTATAAAACCACAGAGTCTGTACACGTGCGCCGATAATTTTAACCTGAATAAATGACACCAAGGGTATAGCCACTATTTTCAGTTTTAAATATAATGTATCGGGGCGGATTGTGAGAGCTAAAAATTGTTCACTTTTAAAGTTAAAACCATTAATTGCCTTTAAAGAGCTGTTTATGAATGAAAATGAATCAGTAGAGAAAAATTGTCAAGAACGAGTTGCAAAGACCAACTTTCTCATAACGAAGAACATCGATAGAAGTTTCAATTTAAATAACCCGCCAAGTGCAAGTCGGACTTACGCAATTGGTGTTCCTTACGTAGATCGCTTTTAAGATAAAAAGTTTTGTTACGGAGGTATAAATGATCAATGACTTCATAAAACACACCTCATATGAGTTTCCAACAAAGTTTGTTTCCGATCCTTGTTGAAAACTGATGACCTTGAATACACAGTAGAACCCCGGTTATCCGAGGTAACGTGGGGGGCACCCTCCTCGGATAACTGAAAACTCGGATAATCCGGATTTGTTTTTTATTCATTCAAAAAATAAACACCAATACTTTAAACCGATGTATTAACGTTTTTAACATATAAATAGGTACATACATTACAAAACAGTGAAATAGGTATCTATGCGCTTCTGTTTCATATTGCATCTTCTTTTTCTCGCTACAATGTTTCTCCATCTATTAAGAAGAAGCAAATCCGCTGGGGTTGCCTCTGGTTTGTTGTTCGATATACCACAAAGCTTTTTTCAAAGAGGCAAAACCTTTTAATTTTTGCATTCAAATAAACTTTTTTCTTTTTTTTCTATCTCGCTGTCAAAAAGGACATTTCTCGATGGCTTCTCAATTTCAAAGCTAATTCATTTAATGGAGTATCATCTTCGCTGTCATTATAGTCCTCAAGATCAATAACTTTTGACCAAGATTTTTGAATAGTGGTAGTGCGCACAGAATCCCAAGCTTCACTTACCCAGTAAATAACATTTTTCAGTGTAACCTTTCTCATCCCACTGATAATATCCTCCTTTTCTGTGTATTCTAACAGATATTCAAGATATAAACGCCTATAATTTTTTTTAATGTTTTCGAGGATACCTTGATCCATTGGTTGCATTATGCTGGTTACATTTAGAGGAAAAAATTTTACAATTTCGCCCACATGAAGTCCTTCTCCAGGGTGAGAGGAGGCATTATCCATTAACAATTGCTTTAATAGGAAGACGGTTTCTGTTCCAAAATTTAGTCACAGATGGCACGAACTCTTCTTCAAACCAGTTAGTAAATAAGGTCACATCCATCCATGCGCTCTTCTGACTTTTGTAATAGACTGGTAGGGTTTTGGGTGAGATGTCTTTTAAAGCTCTTGGACGTGCAGATTTGCCAATCACCATCAGTGGGATTTTGTTCTTGCCAGATGCATTGGAACACACCATTATAGTTAATCTTTCCTTACTTTGTTTGTGCCCAGGAGCTGATTTTTTCTGTCGAGATGCCAATGTTTTTGATGGAAGCATTTTATAATTCAGACCAGTTTCGTCACAGTTGTAAATTTGATCACATGTGTATCCACAATCTTTGATTTGCTTTTTAAAGTTCTCCTTAAACTTCTCAATTGATGACACATCAGCAGAAAGTTTTTTACCATATACAGTCAGTTATCGTACACCGTACCGTTTTTTCCAGCGATCAAGCCATCCAGAACTGGCGGTAAACTGATCTATCTCTGGGAATTGCCTACTAATCATTATTGCTTTCTGTTGTTAAATTGGACCTGACAGAGGCACACCCTTTGATCTCTGTTGGTTAAACCACATGAATAAAGCTTCGTTAACCTTTTCATAGTCGCCGGTTTTCATTGATTTTCTTCCTGAGGACGAGGAGGCTTGATTTATACACCACTCTTCTAATTTTGTGCGGTTTCTTTTCCAATCTCCAACTGTTACCTCACCTACTCCATAATCTCGTGCAACAACTTTAATTGTCTCGCCTGCTTCAATTCTTCTGATGGCTTTTAATTTTTCTTCAATAGGAACGACGAGTCTTTTACGCATGTTTTGCTCCATTATAATACGACAAACAAAAATTCAAACAAAGCAGTTCGTATTAATTACACTTAACTACCAGAACTCCAACCAAATAAATTATGTGAGTGTACTCGTACTTCTCCGTAGTAAACGTTATAACGCACTGCATTCACGCAAATTTACATGCTGAAAGAGTCCAAAGACATAAACAGGGGAACCCCTCACACGGGCCAGGGGTATTCCCCAAAGGCCCCGACGATTTTAAATGGAAATATGTACATACATATTTTTAGAAGCTCGGTTAATACGCAGCATAGACGCGCGTACCTCGGATAATCAGGTTCTTAGATTGGCTCGGTTAATCCAGAGCTCGGATAATCGCGACTCGGTAATTGGGGTTCTACTGTATATATATATATATATATATATATATATATATATATATATATATATATATATATATATATATATTATATATATATATATATATATATATATATATATATATATATATATATATATATATATATATATATATATATATATACACATATACTGTAACGTGTGCACTTCGCCCCGAATTGACAGCGTCAATTTGTGGGGTGCACCTTTACAGTCCCGTTTTAATTTCTGAGAATGGATTGAGTGAATACTGATTTTAAAAGAACTAAAGAAATTAAACATACACTAGCTCAGTTTTTCTTGGTAGAGTAATATGGGTAAGAGATAATTTTTGTACGTCTTTTTGGAATTAGTTTCTATCGTTGTTAAAAAATTTTTGGTTGTACTAATTTTTGGGCACCATTCATTTTAAAATAGAAAGGATCTACTTTCAGCTAAAAAAATGAAAAAAAATTACTGAAGTGTTATGCAGTTGTTAAGAAAAAGAATTTGTCTGGTACAACCCTTTTTTCCTGAAAAGTAAGATAGGTGTACAGTGAAACACTAGCTTTAATCAACAAAAAGAAAATTTATTAATGATTTAAATTAAAAGTTCTAACTCTTGCAGTTTAGTAATTACAAAAACTTTAGCCTAAAAGGTAGTTATTACTAACTAGAGTTCTTAAATCAGACATTTTGCTTTTAATATTTTGCTACACCCGATATTGAAAATTCGTGACGTTCACTTCACGATTTATCAGTTCAATTCGATGTTAAATCACTTATCTGCGGGAAATAGGTCTACTGATGTAAATTTTGGTGACTTACGGTTTTCCTACGGGCTTCTAGGCCTTAAATTGAACACTTAAAACCGCTTTCACACATTCCATCACTAATTTATCGGTACTGCTTCATGACGAGAAGAGCCTACAACAGCTACTTCGTGTTAAAAAACAAAGCCCACTACGGCTTCACTTTAAAAAACTCGTACTCAATCAATAAAATTGAAGAAGCCTCTACTGCGGCTGGATGGACAAAGCCTGGCTGCGGCTTGATCGGAGAAAAGCCAACTACGGCTACTGGTTGCAGAACAGCGTTCTGCCACTACATGTTGGAAATAAGTCTCGGCGACGGCTTGATGGGAAAAAGCCTCGGCAGCGGCTTGATGGGAAAAAGCCTTCTCTGCGGCTCGATGGAAAAAAAGCCTCGATCTGCGTTCTGCAGACCCTTAAATAATCCGTGAAAACTACGTCTCTAAAATGGCCTGCTTCCGGGAAACAAATTTTGACCAATCGCGACGTACCGCGAATTGAATAAATTCGGTCGGAAACCCGCACTGCACACTGTACCATGAGCGGCTAGAAATTCCAGCGAAATACACTGCTCGATACAAAGATAAAAAAAAGTAAATTATAAAGCCAAAAATCAGTAACATTACATGCTCTTAAAATCTAGGAGAAAATGAATGTTACTATATATATATATATATATATATATATATATATATATATATATATATATATATATATATATATATATATATATATATATATATATATATACATATATATATATATATATATATATATATATATATATATATATATATATATATATATATATATATACAGATAAAGTATGATCATTTTCGTTCAATATACACCCTGTGGAGAATTTTCTGATCTGTAGTTTTCGAGATAAGTGGGGGCAGCGAGTTTTAGCAATTTTTTAAAAATAATACAAAGAAAAGTGTGCGCAAGTATTATACTATATATGAACTCGTGTTTTCACAAGCTTTCATTTTTTTCACTTCCGATTGAACCGCCCAAAACTAACCCAAACTTTAACTTTTAAAACTATACGGATCTAATGTGGCCATCAATTCCTATATAAGTGCCAAATTGCAACTTTCTATGTCAAATAGTTCCGGAGAAAATCGGGTGTGACAGACGGACTGACAGACGGACAGACAAAT
The DNA here is from genome assembly GCA_019049505.1 of Pachyrhynchus sulphureomaculatus. Taxonomy (NCBI): domain Eukaryota; kingdom Metazoa; phylum Arthropoda; class Insecta; order Coleoptera; family Curculionidae; genus Pachyrhynchus; species Pachyrhynchus sulphureomaculatus. Next base: position 124,081,992 of record CM032453.1, read on the forward strand.
GGACAGACATCGAAGTGATCTTATAAGGGTTCCGCACGGAACACCAAAAAAACGGTGTAATAATAGACAACAATCTACTAGCATTAGATAGTTTCAAAAGGGTGTTTCTACACTTTTTTAATTGAATCTATAATGCACCGTGTGTATAGAACTTACAGAGAAGTACCAAAGAATATCCGTAAGAATTAAAACCTGTCATTTTATTATCGGATTAATGAACGGGTCGTTTTAAGTTACAAAAAAAATTGTTATAATATTTGAACCTCCTTTTTCTTATTTTTCTCTTAAAGCAGTAAGTGTTGAAGTTAATTACAACCCCCGTGCAGTAAAATCATAACACAAATGAATATAGTTTTAATTAACAGCAAACTAATTAGGCAAATAATTCTTAAAGTTTGCATGGCGTCTTCCGACTTGGGCGCTTTAATCATTCTGACAACTTCTTGCCAGACACGCTAAACCTAATTTCCTGCAGCAGCACATTTTGGACTATTTAGCAGACCATAGAGTTAAGGCGTGTACACATACAGTCTTTGCAGGTTTCTGCTGTATCATTTAACTAAAATGTGCAAATTAGTATGTTGTTAATCCCTAAAGGATTTACTTTCGATGAAAATATAGTTTAAACAAACAGATAGTTAATTTTCTTGACTTTATATATATTTATTTTATAGATTTACTACATACGCAGATATTTAACGTGCATCTATCACTAAGTTTAAAACTTATTTTATTATTTGTTCATCTAAGACAAAGCGATTAAGACAAATGTCTGCAAACTACGAGATGTTGCCCAAAAGTTTCAAGAATCTGAATGGTACACGCGGACTAATCACAATAGGAAATTACACGGCTAGGTGGATCATTAGCCGTTCTTTGGGAGCTAAGTTTGCCGAACGATGCGTTTGTGGAAGCACGTAGAGCCTAGTACGGATCGTTTGTTTACAATAGTGTTTTGAACACATTAAACCTCATCAAATGTTGATTCAAGCCTTTGGCGATGCAGTTTTAAGCAAATTAAGGACGTTTAAGTAGTTTAAAGGGTATTGCGACTGTTAAAGACGATGATCGTTCAGGCTCATCACTCTAGACAACATTGCCAAGGTTCATGAAATCATCCTTGACGACAGAAGGTAACCCATCCACGACATTGCTGAAGCTAAAGGAATGTCGTATGGGATTTCTCGATGCATTTTGGCCGATAAACTCAGCATGAGAAGAATTGCAACGAAGTGACTAGTGACACAGAATCAGTGCAGTTTTCGGACAAAAACAACATACCTGTTTTCTGTCATTCGCCATACTCAACGGGTATAGCACAGTGCGACTTTTTCATGTTTTTAAAGATTAAGTCCAAGTTTAAGGGACGTCAATTCAACACACTGGGGAAAATTCAAGCGAAACAGAAGGAAATTCTAAAGGCGCTTACTTCAGCCGACTTCAAAGAGTGCTTCCATTCATGTCAGAAATGCTGAGAACGCTGTATTTACGCAAAGAGTAACTACTTTAAAGGAGACAATCCAATTTTTGATTAAAAGAAAGTATTTTTGTTTTTTTATCACGATTCCTGGAACTTTTACGCATCACTTTGTATTTTAGAAAGAACTTACAACCAATACTAAAATTTGTTCATAATTCTTCTTAGCTAGTCATAAAACTGCAAATATTACCTTTTTAAGAGTCTCAGGTATTGTTGTGCTACAACTGGGCGATCTTTCGAATGATAATGATTTACAGGTGAGTTTTTGGCATGGTGGTAAGTAATAATTACTCATTCTTTTATTCCAGCTTCGCATGAAAATTAAAAAAAAAAATTTGGAAATTTTTTAGATTAGATGTTAAATAGTTGTAAATTATTGAACAAATGCATATAAATATTATTTTTAAAATTAATTTGGCTTCTTGTATTAAGATGTTACTTTCAATGGAAATTTAGATGGACCTCGCGTCTATTTTCTAGGTATATTCCCGTGTGTTGATTGAATGTTTATGATATGTGATTGTTTTTTTTCAGGCTTGTTAAAAAACTGACATTTATTTTTACTGTAAAAAAATGTCAGTTTAGAGAGTTATATAATCCACTTAAAATAACAGAATCTGTACCTTCGTCGAAGGTAGTTAAGCAATGTTAAAAATTATATAAAGTCTGTAATTAAAAAAAAAAACGACCAAGTGCAAGTCAGACTTGTGCAATTAGTGTTCCGTACCGTGATTGGTGAAGTATTCTATAAAAATTAATCACACCACCAATTACCAAGAATATATAAAAAGCGAGTCATCCTTGTAGTAAAAGTTTAAAGGAAATGATTACTACCTAAATATTTGTTTAATTATAAAAAAATAAAATAAAATTATTTTGTCTCGGTACCAATCCGTTGGTTACCAGTATATGTGTACGTATTGATATTTCACAGTTGTAAGTCCCGGTTAAATTCACAACTTTCCATGAAAAAAATCTCCTCCATATTGTCAAGCTAAATATATATTTTTTTAGCATACCGTATAAATTATCAAAGGTAATGCACTCGTGTCAATTTTAGCTCAATCTACACCTTATGGAGAATATTCCAGATTGTTCAAAATTTTTTGATCAATACTTTTCGAGATAGGGTGAGGGGAACAGCGATTTTTGGATATTTTTTAAAAAAATAATATGAAGAAAAGTTTGCGTGACTATTACATCATTTTTTAAACTCGTATTTTCACAAGCTTTCACGCTCCCTTCGATGACCTGAGGATTTTTTTTTTCACATTCCCCCATAAACTAGCCCCTTAAGTCAAAACTTAACTTTCAAAACTGCACAGCTCTAATTAGGCCATCAATTCCTATATTAGTGCTAAATTTAAACTTTCTATGTCAAATAGTTTCGGAGAAAAAAATCGAGTGTGATCCCATAAGTATTCCGTACGGAACACTAAAAACGTATTTTTTTACTATGTTTAGATAGTGTGCATATAAAATTTAAATACCGATAAAAAAATATACCAAGATTTTCCCATATTTTATTGCTGGTATTAGAAAATTACCAGTACGACTAACTTTAAAGTCAAAAGAATATTTTAGGACCCATTAAAACCAAATTATTTTTATCACAGTTAGTTACAGTTTTAGATATATTAAGCAGATCCTTCTGATCAAAGATATATAATTTTTTAGATCATTATTGTTGACTGGATGATAAATTTTTGTATCATCAGCAAAGGTTAAAAAATTTCCATAAAGAGACAGAAACCAAAAATATATAGGATAAATAATATTGGATCTTCATACTATCGCTCGAATTTAGACTGAGTGATTTTCCTATTCAAATTGAAATTCATGTAAAACCCGACCCAGTTGAGAATCGTACGTTTAGCTAATAAATTTATTTGTATATCTTTTCAATAATCAACACAAAATTCCGAATAACACGACTTGAGTTGCCTCGCTACAGATGCACATTCTTTGAAGAGATAGCAGAGGTCTTAGTTCAGTAATAAGTGAAACATTCGAAATATCTTGACATAATTTGCTACTAACTAGTAATAAATAAATAAATATGGAGCAGTGTATTCGAGAGATGGTTTTAATTTAAATTTATAATTTTAGTACTTGATTAATAGCCAAGTGAATTCGGTTATTTCAATAAACGAATACTTAAGTAATTTCTTACTCAAACACCAGCCCGGAGATCACTTGTAAAAACATCTGACCTAAACTGATAATTGATTCAGAGTATAGCCTGTACATAGCAGGCTATAAAGTTATTGTTTGAATTGTTGTGGCTGTTACTTGATGGAAATTCATAACGAATGTAATGAAAGACTGATTTTGTCATATTTCCACTTTATTTAGTTTCACTGAAACTGTATGACGCGTTTCGCTATACTATAGCTTCGTCTGATACAAAATGATATTGAATATTAGTGTTGTTACATTTATACAAATACCCTAAGGTAGATAGGTAATAAAATGAATACTATATGCTAATGAATATTGCTGGGAAATCCATTCTGAATATTAATTGTATAAATTGAGTAAAGGTGAGTTACCATGGGCCAGACAGGTATCTTTTTTGTTCATTTAATATCATGTCTGAATTTTTAATTCCATTTATTTCTAAATTTTCTAATAGGTTTAATTTTACGCCTTTGTTTTGCAAACATTCTGTATCAATTTTTTTTGATTCAAAGGAGAGATTTCGAGAAATATTATGTAACTCTAAACACTGCTAAAGTTAATCGTTTTTGATAGAATGGCATCCGAAATTTTGTCAGTGATTTTTAAAATACCATAACGTTTAGCAATTAGACCAACAACGTAATAATTTTTTCCTATAATGAAAATACTTACGCTATCTACTGAGGTAATCAAAATAATTTTAACAGCTATATCCAAATTTCATAAAATAAAATTTTAATGTATATATAATATATATATATATATATATATATATATATATATATATATATGTATATATCGTTTAATAAATTTAAACCGGTAAACCCTTGTGTCAAGTGGGATTGCAGGAAAATTGTGTTAAATAGCACCTCGCTATAACTAACGAGAAAATCGACTCTGAAAATATGTCTTGTAGGCATGTACGCTAATGGTTGTATCTAGTACACATATAAAAAACAACTCAGATCACTTTTGATAAGAACCTGAATTGTTGCAATATTGCCACGCTTAAAATGGACCATCTTTATTTTATTTTATTATAAATTAAAAAAATTTTATCTTTTTCAGTTTGAAAAGAAGAAACTGATACTGAAGAAATAAACTATTTCTGAAGATCAGTGTTTTAAACGAACTAGCATACTATACTAAGGGAAATAACCACCAACAGATTTCTATTTAACGCTGCAATGTTTTACACCTACTAATGATCACTGTATTTCCTTTAAACACATTATTTAAATTTTATTGTAGGTTCTTTACAACAGAATGGAACACGATACAAAATATAATTTTTATTCAGTTCAATACAGAATGGCTGTTTTACTAAATGAAACTTTCTTCTTGGCTTCCACATGCTTTTTGGCGACTGACTCTTTCCTTTCGGCTCATTTGTTGTTAATTACATACTGCGCGACAGTATGCGCGGTGACCTAAATGTTGCTATTACTTTAAAGCCATTTGTAGTTAATGAGCCTCATCTAGTGCGTATGTAAAGACAAACACAATTCTGATTTAAACATTTGTTGCATTTTCTAAATATTTTGATGGAAACATTCACTTAATGTGTTTTTAATATGGTATTTCAGTTTTACCAACAGTGGATTTTTGATAGATTCAACTATTGTCAAAAGCAACGTTTCTTCGTTTAAATTAAAAAAGCAGTATTTAGTGTTTGTTACTAAGACGTAGTTTGTTTTAACAGCATAATACTCAGTAGTTTATTCAGATAAGGTTTTTTATTGATAAGAGCAAAAAAAAAGTAGATTTTGTTCTGTTTTCATGGTAAATATTTACAATTCCTATAAGAAGAAATATTTTGGCACAATGATCTTATCTAACAAAAAGTTTTGTTATTTTTTACTTGAAGTTTTGATTACTTTATGTTTCAACAAATGTAGTTAAAAGGTGAAATACAATAACCATATTTTTTTTGGTGTGCCGCCAATAATTCCGAGGTCAGAATTGACTTATCACCCAAGAATTTTGATATGACCTCAAAAAACCCATCGAAAATGACCAAAAATACTTTTACAAATAAATTAAAAATGTAAACGAACAAACCACACGTATTTTGGGGTACCGAAATCAAATCCAAAAACACCTCAAAAATGGTTAGAAATAAGTGTGTAAGTAAATAAAAGAAATTAAATAAATAGACCACCATATCTATACGTATTTTGGGGTACTTAAACAGATTATGTCAGAAGAACTGACCTATTAAGTCAAGATCTTGAAATAACTTTAAAAAGTCCAGTCTTTTCAAAGACAGGTTGCTGGATTAAGGTGAATCCCCTAGCTTCTGGATGCTTTATTAAAATAATCTCCCTTGCGATGCTGGATAACTGCGAGTTCCCTCGTCTCTTACCTCAATGGAAGAACTTTACAACCAGAATTCTAAACGTAACATAACCTAATGCAAGAACTGTACTCCATAAACTCTAAACCTAGCATATCCTAATGCAAAAAAGTTACACCAAGAAATCTAAAAATAACATAGCCTAATGCAAGAAACTTACACCAATAACTTTACACCAGGATCTTTAAACCTAACACAGCCTAATGGAAAAAAACTTACACCAAGAACGCTAAACCTAACATAGCCTAATGCAAGCAACTTCCAAGTTATTTACAAGAAGAACTCTAAACCTAACATAAGCTAATGCAAGAATCTTACACTAAGAACTCTAAATATCACATAACCTAAGAGGAGAAACTTACATCAACAACGTTAAACCATAACCATAACATAACCTAATGCAAAAAAAAGGAGCAAACCACCTTATCTATACGTATTTTGGGTCGTTGAAAGCAAATATGTCAACAGAATTGACCTATTACGTCAGGATCTTGAAGAATCCTTAGTCCAATCCTTTCATTCACAGGATGCTGGATTACGGTGAGTTCCACCGCTTTTCACCCCCGGGGTGCTTTATTAAAGTGAGTCCAATCACCTCTTACTTACGGTGTACCTTATTATGGTAATTCCCCTCGCCTCTCACCCTCGGAGTGCTTTATTTAAGTGAGTCTCCTCGCCTCTCATCATCGGGGTGTTTTATTCCCGTGAGTCCCCTCGTCTCTCACCATCACTTGAATAAAGCATCCAGTGGGCGAGAGTGGACTCACCTTAATACAGCAACCTGTGAATGAAACGACTGGACTTTTTGAGGTTATTTCAAGTCAAATCTACTGGTATATTTAGTTTAAGCACCCCAAAATACGTATAGATGTGGTGATCTGTTCATTTAATTTTTTAATTTACTTACGGACGTAACTTTGACCATTTTTGAGGTTACGCCAAAATGCTGATGTGACCATGGATTCGATTCAGCACTCCAAAATACGTTTTTTGGTTTTTTGGAGGTGTTTTTTGAGGTTATGTCAAAATCCTTGGGCGATGAGTCAATTCTGACCTAGGATTCGTTTTTAGCACACTAAGAAACATATGGTATGGTCCTGTCTTATCATGTTAATAAATAACTTTGGCAACAAGGTTCACAAGGGCTGGTATATGAGGCTTTCACAACATTCTGAAAATATCCGAAATGGGAAAAAAGTCGTGAATATTACTTTACTTGAACCAAGGAATCACCTGTTTAAGTATAATAAACGATTTTTTAACACCCTATATATAATTCAAGGTATTAACAATAATAAAAATTTTAACTACTTTTAAAAGTAATAAAAATGTATAATGAATTTTAAATGTTCCTTTGACGTTGACTTTTTTCTCTTTTAGTCTGACCATTGGCATCACGAACGCAACATAAAACTTGGGTCGCTATTTTTATTTGCATAGATCTACGACATGCAAACCGGGTTATTTCTATCATTACAGTTTTTTCAATTATTAAAAATATAGTGCGTGAACATGAGACATATATAAACGCTCTAACGTACTAACTACTAATATAGTAAGGAATAAAAAAGACTAAAAATTAACGCAAAACTAGAAACCCAAATAACTTAAAAATTTTAAACTAGTAATTAGACTAACAACATGTATAAATATACAATAATACGAATAATACCGGGAATGGATAAAAGCGTAGTAAAATATTAGCTTTATAACCCGGCGCTGCAAAGTATGACATGTACATCATTCGTAACAATTCTGTCAGGAGTTCCAAGTTGGTATTTTTTGTACTAACTCATCTATCACTTCTTAGGTAGGTGTAATATACGGGCCTGGGTAAGTTAATTTAGGCCAGAACGTTGTTATGGGCATATATATGAGCTTTTAACCACTTTTTGTTATTCACTAGGTAGCTAACCTAGGTAAATCATATTCAAAATATCTCTTCATTACGCCATTTTTAAATTATAGTGCGAGAAAAACTAGCATTCCTTGGATAGCGTACAAAATGGTAAGACCGATTGTTTCTTTTACTGTCGTTGTTTAATTTTCAAAAGAAGCAGAAGAGCCGAGGAGTAAAGACAAAAAAAGTCTCGCGTGATAAATAGCTATAGTTTCTTCCTATTTTTTTTTTAACTCTCAGTATACCTACAATATACTCTCAGTACATAGGATTAAAAATATACTTGATGCAAATATATATATATATATATATATATATATATATATATATATATATATATATATATATATATATATATGTATATATATATATATATATATATATATATATATATAATTGATTTTTTTTATGAAAATGTCTAAAAACATTGCAAGATTCAATTACATCGGCTCTCTAGATTTTACTTTATTTATTTTTTCAATATGTACATAAAAAAGGGTTTAGTTAATACTATTTTCAAAAGTAAATAGAGCAAAATCCAAATTGAAAATGGAGAATTTAGGAGAAAAGAAAAAAGGTATAAAAATGAGAAGAAATAATGTTCAAATTATTCAAAGTTATTTAAAGTTTAGTTATAAAAAAGGAAGCAATATAAAGGAAAGAAGTTATTATTATTATTAATTACATTTACAATTTATTATCAGATCAAGGTGGTAATGGCTCAGATAATGTGGCCTTTGAAGTCAGGAAAAATTTTTCTACATTCGGTTACAATTTGTAACAGAAACCGCCGTTGTTCTTCATCTTTCGTCAAATAGGAATTGAAGTGTTGAATTAATTTTACACCTCTTTCAGCTGTGTCATTGACAACCTTAAAACTATTTACTATTTTGTTAGCTTTTAAATAGTGTGGATTGTCACACTATTCATCGGGATCAGTATTTAAAGAGTTTGTATCAATTTCAAATCTCTTGAGAAAATTTAGAGTTTGATAATCTATTTTTTTGTCCAATAAATCATCCACTTGTTCGAGACTGAGCCTTGCTTTTACATCCCTATCATCATAACTCTTTTCTTCAACGGAAATTAATTTTAGACATTTTGCAGCCATGCTTCTTTTAACATTTTTTTTTAAAGTTTCATCAAAAAATGAAAATGCAACTAGCTCCGAATTGAGATTCCATAGATGATTTATCGTTTTAAACAGTGCCTTGTCTGCAAGTTCTTTATCAATTTGTCTGTGTTTTACAAAAGATTTTAACAATTGTATGTCTTGGTTGGGGGGCCGAAGTGGGTTTGAGGGCTTGAACCACGCTTTTACATATATATTGATTATAAATAAACAAATTACTTGAATGACTTGAAAGCTTCTACTTTTTTATTTTGCGCTGTGCTTTTAGATCTTTTAGCGTTTTTTTTGCAGTTTTCTCCACTCTTCGTACAGTTTTTCTAATTTTGTAACACAATCTTTCAGGTGTCTGGTTGGTATCTTAGCTTTCTCCCAAAAAATTTAAACTTCCTCTATTTTTGCAGGTTCTCTGCAGTATATTATAAAATAAACTGCGTAAAACTTGACAATTAGATGGTAATTTACTGCCACTGATTTGATGAGACATGTGGCCGATGAAATACACCATTTCTTTCTGCCTTGACCTCGAACCCGAACAAGCAAGCCTCGTTGATGCTGTAGAAGACAATGTCCCGCAAACCTCACAGAAAAGTCACTAAACGAACGTTGTTGAAATGTTGAAAGGCAAACGTAAACTAAAACTCTCTTTCTCCCCGGGCATGCCAGATAAAAGACGAAAAACAAGGGGTGTGGTGTATGACACTCCAAGTAGAATTCTCTGATAAAAGGATCATTATCAATAGCTTTTTTTTAACAAAAACAAATCTTTTAAAGAATAGAACTATATATCAGGTAGGTACCCACTACCTTACAATTCGTAAAATTATTTATAAAGTTAAAACAGATGATAATTTTATGTTTTATTATATATTGTATAATAATGTATTTGTACAATTGTTTATAATACAAAGGAAACAACAAATCGTCAAAAGTATTTAGGCTAGGTATCTTTGTTGCCATTTTTAGTGTTCCGTACGGAACACTTAAAAGATGACTTCGGTGTCTGTCCGTCTGTCTTTTATTTTTTTTTTATGGGTCTAGCACACGTGCTGCAGGGAAGTCCCTAAAGCGCTCCAGGAGCGGCACGAGTGCGGAAAAAGCGATTCACGTTGTTCTTGAATCGCTGTAAATTGTACTCGGTGGGAAACACAGCGCTGGGCCAATTATTCCAAAGGGATGACGTTCTCCATATAAAAGATTGCTTGAAAAGCGTTGTACGCGGAGTAACAAGCTGAACCTCACACGGATGCGAAGCACCAGCGCGACGTGTATTTCTAACATGCACCGCTTTGGGAGGAATTAAGCGGGCTACATCCTTCGAACACTTTCCATGAAAATACTTGTAGAACAGACTCAAGTCGCCAACCGTTCTTCGATGTTCCAGCGAATCAAGGCCGCCGGTCAATTCCGGGTCCCCAATCAGACGGACCGCTCTTCTCTGAACAGAATCCAACAAATGCAGTGTATGTTTCGGAGCGGAGCCCCAAACGTGGGAGCAGTATTCCATAGTTGGTCGAATTTGGGCTTTGTAAAGAATTAACAGTTGCTGTGGGGTGTAAAGCTTTCTCCTTCTAAATAATATTCCCAACTTTTGAGAAGCTCTCCTTGCTATGCCTGCAACATGTTCATGCCAAGACATATTTGCTCCCAAACTAACGCCCAACAAATTGAGCGACGATGCTAGGGGAATGGAGTGCCCCGACATAACTATGTCGGGTTCAGCAACGTTAACTTTTTTAGAAAAAACTGCCGCTTGGATTTTTGTAGCGTTAAATTCCACTTGGTTACTGTCACCCCAAGATAGAATTTCTTCCAGGTCTTTGTTAAGTTGAACGACCTCCTGCTGTCTGGGGATATTCGCCTGAGCAGCCGATGTCCGAGCGTTCAAGGTGAATGAAGAGACAAGCGTACTGTCATCTGCAAAGCTATAGATTGGATTCCCGGTCTTTTCCAGCAGATCGTTAATGTAAATGAGAAAGAGAGTAGGAGACAGTATGGAGCCCTGGGGCACACCGGCGTTGATAGTGAGGTTGTTAGAAAGAAATCCGTCGACCGCCACTCGTAAAGAACGCTCTCTGAGGAAACATGAGAGCCACAAACTATCACACCCAATTTTCTCCGAAACTATTTGTCATAGAAAGTTGAAATTTGGTAATAATATAGGAATTGATGGCTTCATCAGAGCCATGTAGTTTTGAAAGTTAAATTTTGACTTAAGCGATTAGTTTTGAGGGGTGAAATCGAAAGTAAAAAAATAAATTTTATTACTAGGTCATCGAGTGTGGTGTCAAATGAAAGCTTGTGAAAACACGAGTAATATATATATATATATATATATATATATATATATATATATATATATATATATACATATATATATATATATATATATATATATATATATATATATATATATATATATATATATATATATATATATATATACATATATATATATATATATATATATATATATATATATATACATATATATACATATATATATATATATATATATATATATATATATATATATATATATATATATATATATATATATATATATATATATATATATATATATATATATATATATATATATATATATATATATATATATATATATATATACATATATATATATACATATATACATATATATATATATATATATATATATATATATATATATATATATATATATATATATATAATGTAATACCTGCGCGCACTTTTCTTTGTATTATTTACGTCCTACTGCGTCAATGTATATTATATGGCCTTTTGCACATATAAATATAAGAATAATAATAATAAATATATTTACCAAACATACAAACATAAATAATATTCTTTTACTATATTATTTTGTTTCCTATATCTGATAATCACATCTCATAATGATTAAAAATCATTAGTCTTTTTTTTAATAAATTAGAGTATGAAATGTCACTGGCTGGAAACTTTTGCACGCCACTATATATATATATATATATATATATATATATATATATATATATATATATATATATGTAAATATATATATATATATATATATATATATATATATATATATATATATATATATATCGGTGGTGGAGGAAGTCAGCTACCGAGCCAGTGCTTACTCAGTTGTCTCCGAACTCTCGGCGGGTAAGGACGAGTGATTTTGTGAACCTCTGTTTCGTCTCTTGTACAGATCGTGATGCATAGTTCAATGGAACAAAGATATGCGATAAAATTTTGTGTGAAACTCGTCAAGTCCTCCGCGGAAACTTTTCCAATGGTTCACCAGGCCTTCGGGGATTGAGTGTTTATCACAAAGGCAAGGCTACAGATGGCACAAGGCGTCCCCTCGCCCCAAGAATGCTCGAATGAGCAAATCAAAGATCATGCTCATTGTGTGATCGGGGGAATCGTCCACCATGAGTTTGTACCTACTGGGACAACAACCATCAACTTCAAATTGTACTAGGAACGAAAATTTAAATAACTATTCAAGTTCACTTATGTTTATTATATTACTGCTGACAACTGTTTCGACACTCTGAGAGAAATTGGAAAATTATTATGGATTGGAATTAAAATACATGTATAAAAAGCAACAAATTGTAAAATTCCGCTGTAACAGAACATTACTTTACGAAACACAAGTAAGAACCAATTATTGCCCTGGCTCATGGTTCGGTAAATAGCAGACATATATGAATTCTTAGCTTATGTCTCTCTGGGCTTATCAGTGTTAAAATCTAGGATTAAAGATCTCTGAAGATGCCGCGTGCAATCATAGCTAAAACATCGGAAAATAATTCCAAATAGGACTGATAGTAAAAAAATTTGTGGTGGAGGTGTACATTTTCAATCGTTTTATGATTTCAACTTTACATATAGTAGGACCAATAAAAAACTCATAAGTTATAATAGATATGACTATTTATATTTGAATCATTAAATTTTTTACTACCAATAAAAGTGCCAACATATTTAATAATAAAAGTTTTTCAGTTTATTGTTTTAATTGTGATATCTAAAATAATTTAAATTTATATGAGCAACAAGCAAGCAAATTTTATTTTGAACATAAAGTAAAACATAAAAGATTTACATCTATTTACATTACATTTACAAGCTAAAGGTTCCTGACTTGATATAATAAAAATAATAACTTAGTTCGCCTTATTCATTTCTTTTACAGACTATTTTACTGTTAAATTTCAACACTCTTAAAAGGAGTTAAAATATTTAAGAATGATGCATGTTAGCTAACTTTTCCATAATCTAATACGTAGTAAAAAATCCAGCTGATTAACCAAAATATCCCGTTGATTTAATATAGTTGACTTGGTTTTTAGTGTTCGGAACACTTATGGGATCACATCGGTGTCTGTCTGTCTGTCACGCCCAAATGATGGCCTAATTAGAGCCGTGTAGTTTTGAAAGTTAAATTTTGACTTAAGTGGTTAGCTTCTATTTTTTTTCTAAGGTCATAGAATGGGGTGTCAAATGAAAGTTTGTGAAAAAATATATACGATGTAATACTCTCATATCTCAAAAAGTACTGACCAAAAAATCTTCAAAAAATCCTGTAATATTCTTTCCATCCATTTTTAAACATTATTTCTATGTATATCTTGGTCAGTTCTATGTTTGTTCACACAAACAGCGCTATTTTTGAAACTTACACGAACAATCACAGGTATGCCACTAGACATAAATTGAATCTGCTTCCCGAAAAGTGTAATTACAGCTACATACAGAAAAATGTTAACTATGTCATATTAAAGATACATAGTAGTTTCCCAGAGAGTGTACGTGCGTTATGTAAAACGGAAGTAAAGAGACTTTTAACCAAATATCTGCTTGAAGGAGCTTATTACTCATTAAATGAATTTTTCTTAAGTCCAGTTGAAATTAGCACAGGGATTTGATAGCTCTGTCAGCAGAGGTGGTTTCTTGTCTTTTCTGTTGTGCTTCTTGTTTCATTGTGTCTTTGTTACTATATTGTAATTTTGCTCTTAAAGTGTTTTTACTCATTTACTATTTTTTCTTTTATTTAATTATCGGTTTTTGTAATTTTAGTTAACATTGTTTAATGGATATTGGCTTATAAGTGTAACCTATTGTTACATGAAAACAAATAAATTATTATCTATCTATCTATCTATCTATTCTCCATAAGATGTAGATTAGGCCAAAATTATCACGAGTGCATTATGTTTAATAATTCATCTGGTATTAAAAAAACTATGAAAACTATGTTCCTTGACGTATGGTGAAGGTTTGCGTATTATACTTTTAAGTGTACATTACTGTAACCGAATGGTGAGTCGGTTTTGTACCAAGATATAGTTTTACTTTATTTCTTGATATTTAAACAAATATCTAAGTAGTAAATATTTGTTTCACACTTTTATTACTAGATTCTAGATTGAACTAAATTGCTTTATTGGCTATTAGGTAGTTAAGATGCTATTATACATTATTGACTAAAAAAAAAGCATGAAAATACATATTGAATCTTAAGATGTCTAGTCTAGGTAAGAATTTTATTTTATTTTAAAAGCAATTGCGGTACGGTACACTAATTGCGCAAGTCCAATTTGCACTTGTCGATTTTTTTTATTTACTTACTAACCATTTTGTAAATAGTATTAAATTAATAATTACCGCCGAACCAATTGGCGTCGTGGGCTAAAGAGCCTGCTGTTAATCAGGAGGTCAGCGGTTCGATTCCGTGTGTCGGCTGGGTGTTGTAAGTGTTCGTAGGTAATAGTTGTTTGCAGAAATGCAAAAATAACGTCCGTGGCAGCACTACCGCGGTGTCTAAAAGGTCCCGTGAATACAAAAATGTATGTTTCGTTACTTGGATAACGTTGACGGAAATTACGACATCCTCGCCGATATCCTTGGGATATGGAAAAGGGTAAAAAATCCCTACTGAGGTGGGGAGGTGAGCGATAAAAAAAACAATTGATAATAAATTTATACAACTCGAAAATGATAAAGATGTGCTTGCCCAGGTGTTCGTCAGACATTTTTTAGATGATTAATAAAATATTTTGAAAAGAACGTTGAACCTGTCTTTGCAGCATCTTGACAAGTTAAATTAAATTGACGTTGTGAAGAAGTCCTATATATTTTTACATATGACTAATATAATTTTTATTGAGTTAAAGTTATTAATTAAGCGCCAAATGTAAGATATTCCAGAAAAATAATCTATGAGAATGTACAAAAACATATGAGAAAATTTGTTAAAACTATAAAAAAAAGGATATGGTATACAAAGCGATATAATATACCAGGTGTACAAGTATGAAATGCGGATTTGTTAAATTCGGAAGAATGATAAAAAGTGCTTTATTCAAAGTATGCTCCATCGCTTGTTATACATTTTTCCCATCTTTCGGGCAATTTGTGAATACCACGCCAGTAAAAATCTTCCCCTTTTGCTGCGAAACATTCATCGAGCCATTTTTTCACATCTTTACGAACCAAAGCGCTGCTCGGCAAGTGCGTGACCCATCGATGCAAACAAGTGGTAATCGAAAGGAGCCAAGTCTGGTGAGTAAGCCGCAGGGGATAGAACTTCCCAGCTGAGTGCTTCCAACGTGTCGCGAACTGGTTTTGCCTTATGTGATGGAGCACTGTCATGAAGAAAAATGACTTTGTGTCGCCTCTTTCGGTATTCTGGCCTTTTTTCAAGCAGCGAACGGTTCAAATCGGTCAATTGTTTCCCCAGGTATTAACAGCTCATAATAGACCTCGCCCCTCTGGTCTCACCAAACACAGAGCTTCGTCTTTCTACCAAAGCGATTCGATCTTGCGGTCGATGTGGATGGTGCGCCTGGGTCTACCCATGATTTTTTGCGCTTGGGATTCTCAAAATAAATCCACTTTTCATCCCCTGTAACTATACGATGCAAAAACGACTTCCTTTTGTACCGAGTGTCACGTGTTTTTGCGCTTTTCCATTTGCCTGTCGTTCAACTCATGTGGTACCCACCTACCGGTCTTCTGAATCTTTCCCATCTCTCGTAGCCGATTGGAAATAGCTTGTTGACTAACGCCCAATTGCTCGGCGAGTTGTTTTTGTGTTTGCGAATCATCTTCGTCCAACAATGCTTGCAATTCCGCATCTTCGTATTTTTTTTGGCGGTTTTCCACGTTCCTTATCTGCAACATCGAAGTCACCACTTCTGAAACGCCGAAACCATCGTTCACACGTATCTTGCGATGGAGCATGTTCACCATAAGCTTCTCGAAGTAATCGGTATGATTCAACAGCAGTTTTCTTCAAATGAAAACAAAAAATTAATGCTGTCCGCGAATGCTCTTTGTTCGGTATAAATTTCGACATATTGAACACAACAACACAACACTATGCACATACTTTTCCAATTTATCACACGTGCGCGTCTGACACTTGTTGATGACACAACAAAATGGCGAAGTGTCAAATCTTTATAGCACAAACTGCATTGGTGCACCATCTGTTGTCTGAAATCCGCATTTCATACGTGTACACCTGGTAATTTAAAATAACCACAGAATAAGGGCGCATTTTTTAAACATTTTGCATTTTTTACCATTGAGCCAACAAGGCCTAACTAAACTAGTGAAAATAACAAAATTATTTCCTAGTTTTTTTTTTGTGTAACACTGCCCAATGCAGCACACAACAATCATAATCCTTAGGTAGCTAAACTAATTTTTACTTTGCACTTACATACAAAACTTTATGATAAAGTAAACTATAGTATTTTATGTAAATTTTCTTTAAACACTAATAACACAGATTAACATTTTTACTGACTACAGACACTTCCACATATCCCGAACATCCGCACCTATTAACTTTACACAAATGATATTAGTTAACTTATTGAATTATTAGATTATTTAAAGAAAAATTTATAGGAAATATAAAGAAGACCGGCCGGAATCAACTAAGCTCTTACCTGCAAAGATGTCCTAACCTTAAAGATTATAAATGAGTGTGGGTGGTTCTTTAAAAATATACCTAACATTCAAGGGATTCCAGTAGAGTTAGTCAGGCATAACGGTGATGTTGTTTAACGTTGTAGGGTATTGTACAAACCAGCTGATTAACTGTACTTATTGTATTAAATAGGAAACGATTTTTGGGATGTCATATGGTAGCCATGCTTTACATATTTTGTAAATTGCTGTGTATTTGTTTTTCTTAAATTCAGTAGGTTTTATATAGTTATTTAAAACTAAATAAACGAAACAAGTTTTCCTTCATTTTTGGTTCTTTCTTTCAGTATGTCTTACAGAACTCTACAAGGCAAGAGGGCAAGAACTGAAGTGTTTTCACAAATAATGATATATAAAACAGGAATATGTAAGTGATTTTGTTACATTATCTCATTTTTAAGCAACACTTCATATAGTCAAAATATTTGTAAAATTTATGTACAGAAATAAACTAACCATGCCCGCGGCTCCGCTCGCGTGGACTTGATTCATTATAATCGCCACTGCTTATTCGTTATGTTACCAAACGTAAATAAAATATATCCTATAACCTGGCCAGAAAACATATATTTGAATTAAAAAAAAACACGTAAGTCAGATAAGTGGTTCTCGAGTGATAAGCACACTAACGGACAGAGACGTTGCATTTTATATATATTATATTCTTTGCTACATGATATTGTGCCATATTTAACGGTTTGGGTAGCGTATTACAAGAGAGCGCGCTAGCGGCAAACTTTTTTACGACTTGATTCACTATTATCGTCACTGTTTATTCCTTATGTAACCTAACACAATAAAATATATCCTATAACCTGGCCAGAGAACATATGTATGAATTTAAAAAAAAACAGGTAAATTGGATAAGTGGTTCTAACGGATAAGCGCACTAACGGACAGACAGACAGAGAGAGACGTTGCATTTTATATACATTATAGATAGAAAACTATTTTTATCATCTCTCTAATATCTTCGAAATATTAAAATGAAAGGTGTACGTGGGTTCCTGCGGAAGTTTTTGCAGTGAGAGAAATGATACAGATGGAGAAGTATGTGACATACCTATATAACACTGACTATGAAAAAACTTTCTGCTCGTTCAATCTCCTACGAGCAAATAAATGCTTAAGAAATTCAACTACGGTGGTTTAAATTCTGGTCACAAAATCACAACTTGGATATATTAACACGAGCCCCAGACTAAACGTCAGTCAGCTGTTTGAGTGTTCCGAAATGGACATAAACTAAAAGTTACTCGTTAACGTGAGGTTTAAAAAAATTCTGGTTGCCTTCTCTTTAATTACTGGTCATTTGGCTACTCTCGCTTTAGACAAATTGTTTGCCACAAGTGATCTATGAACTGCGTAAAATAAGCCAAAAAATGTCGTATCGTCCTTCATAATAAGACCATAAGCTCTTTCAAGGTCAAACAATCGAGTATCTCCAGGTGAAAAACGTGGAATTAATATCTTGACCGTACAGCCCTGGCTTTTCAACTTTTGGTTTTTTTAGTGCCAGTGTATCAAAAATAAAATTCAAAGAGAGCGTTTCTTATTTCCTAAAGAGGCAGTCGAGGCGTATTCACAGCATATTTCTGAGATACCCACTTTTGGGAAACCTGTTTCCGGAATTCGTTCGATCTTATGCAAAACTGTATGAATCTTAAAAACGGCTAGTTTAAAACATAAGAAAGCTATTTATACTCATGGATTTATGTTTTTTCAGACTTTTTCAAAAAACTTGCGCAGCATTTTAAGCTTTAAATAAATATCTTGAATTGTTATTTTTATAGAACGTAAAAATCCTATTCATTCAACTGTAAGAGAAGTTAGTCAGTTCTGGATAATTCATTATTTCATAGCTCTATATTATCTTGTAGGATGAACTCAAAATTTACCATTAAGTAATACCATTTAAGCCAAAATTATATTGAAAAATTTGTGTCCTAGACAAATGAAAAAATCCATTTCCTTGACGTAATTCCTGTAAATGCATTTTAGTTCTCTCCATTTCTTATTTCACTTTGGTAATGGCGGTAACGAAAATTAAAATGAAGTTAAAATTTCTAAACAAGAACAGTAAAAATGACAAATTACATTATATATTTGAAGCTACCCGCCCTTAACGCCTCCGAAATCCTTTATATGCCTTACATGTTTGAACAAAACTAATTAAAATTAAAACTAGCGTTTTTCCCTTAAAAAAAAAAAAACCGAAAATAATACTGACTTTTTTTCAGGACATAAGTTCCTCGACTCTAAGAACCATGGAAATATAACATGATAAACCTGAAGTTACTTCCGCTTCTCATAACTTTTTCAGCCTTAATATGTTGACTTAAAATGTGTCCATTACTCTCAAATTACTAGCCGAAAGAAGGAAAAATTCGCACTATTAAACACTATTAAAACATCTTCCTCTGAAGCGATATAACCCAAAAGTAGAGATTAAGTTAATCCTTGAAGTACGACATATGTATCAAATTCCAAATCGATACTGACCAAATTGACAAACAGACCGACGAAAATTTGAAACTGTATTTTGTGATATGAAACGTGAAGAAATGTGAAAACCTACGACGGTTATTTTTTTTCTAGAATACAAAAAATTTCCTTATCGATGGACTTTTCAATACATTAAATTATTTTTGTGCAATGATCTAAGGTAAAAAAAGGGTAAACTTAAAAACTGAAAATTTGCATAAATCTTTGTTTTGATATTCTAAAAATTAGTTCAAAAATCTTATAGAATCTGGTATTCGCGAGTCCAGATATTCAAGGTCAAACGTCGCAAAAATCTGTTTTTTGTAAATATCTTGTTTTCTACGCTTCGAATGATATTTGAAACTATTACAATACTTGTATGAGTATAAAATTTTTTACAAATCTGGTCTCAGGCGATATATCGTATAATTAACCGTCCTCGAGATAGACCACGAAAAGTGGAAAGCGCCCACCCGTATATAGTATAACGCTATGTGAACTGTGGAAACAAATGCATAGTACACTTTATAAAATAAGTTATTTATAAATATTAATATATATATATATATATATATATATATATATATATATATATATATATATATATATATATATATATATATATATATATATATATATATATATATAATATATATATATATATATATATATATATATATATATATACATATATATATATATATATATATATATATATATATATATATATATATATATAATATAAAATATATGATATAAAAAATTGGCAAGGGCAATGTGAAGACACGAATGTATTCATCTAAAGGCTCCGATAAATATCCTCGTTCTATAGAACATGTTTTATTTTTGCAGGCCTCAGTGGATGTGACACAACATCTGCGCTGTTTAAAAAAGGAAAAATGATAATTATAGAAATGTTCGACAAACATTCCGATTTGTACCAATCAGCTCAATTATTTCAGCAAGAAAACTTCCTTCCAAACATATTGTTTGAAAATAAAATACGTGTTCTTTTACCAATGTATAATGCTCCAAAATCAGAACACAGTATTGACAATTTTAGGTACACACAATTCATCAAATAAACAAGATTCAATAAACCGATGCAGTTATCATCTCTTCGATCTACAAGTGCAGCAGCTCGACAACATATCTATCATGTCTACTAACAGATCTAAACTTGGTTAGGGAAATATTTAGAACCCGAGGAATGGGGGTAGATATTACAAAACGAAACCATGGAACCTCCAACTTAGTACGATATTCTGCAATTGCAAGAAAGGCTGTGGCGCGAACTGTGGGTGTAGAAAAGTAGGGTTGCAATGCTCCTCAGTTTGTAGCCACTATAACGGAAAAGCATGCCTCAATGCTTCATATCCAATTGATCTTGGTGAAGAAAGTGAATATGTACCTGAGGTCCTTGAGGCTTTAAAGCCAAATATGACGGACAATGAGAATGACGGTCTGGAAATTCAATTTGGACGGCCAGAAGAGGAAGACGACGACGAATAAGAGGAATATTAAGCTGCATGCCTGCTATTGATAAAATCAGAGTAAAAAAAAATCGTCATACATTTTAACGTAAATAAATTGTAATAGATTTACGATAAACTTAGGATAAATAAAAATGTAATTATGTTACACACTATTTCATCTTTTTATGTTTATAAATTAACTAAATATCATACGGATGTATTATTTATGAATAATATTTACAAGTATCATTTATAAATAAATAAATAATTCAAGTTTCTTAATAATTATAACATTTGTAAATAATTAACTTTATAAACTGTCGGATGCATTTGAGTTCCCAGTTGACATACCGTTATCCTATATACGGATGGGTGCTTCCCAATCTTCGCGCACTATCTTGAGAACGGTTAATTATATAGAATATCGCCTGAAACCAAATTTATAGAGAATTTTATGTTCGAACCATAGAAAACAAGATATTTGCAAAAAACGATTTTCGCGACGTTTGACCGTGAATATCTTGAATCGTCGACACGAGATTCTATAACATTTTTGAGCTAACTTTTAAAATGTCAAAACGAAAGATTTATGCAAATTTTCAGCTTTTTAACGAGGTTAAATTCCTATTTGACTGAATAATTTTCATATCAATCAGTACAATCACAATATCCTTTGTTAGTGGATAAGTTATTTTGTCCTTCTCCCACCACTTTAAAATTAATTTAGATTTTATAGGGACCGTAAAAGTTTCACACTGACCTGCAAGCTAAAAATTGGAAGTTGGTAACTGCAGACACGGTCGAAAGGTCCGACTTTTCATTACTTTTGTAATGGACACGTTTCTTTTCCTCTTTTTATTGGCTTTTATTGTCAGCTGTACCGATGCTTAAATTGCCAATAAGCCTGTTTTCGACAGACTAAAGTGTCGAGCTTTGCCCGAAAACTATTTTATTAAAAATCGTGTCCGTTCTAGCTTTATAATTAGGTACCATAAATTTTATGGGGAGTCTCTCATCTAACCGAATAATTACTTTCACAAAAATATATTTGTTTATCTTTTCCACTTCTTTTCTTTCAAAGAAAATAATTAAAATTACTACTACGATTATTTCGGTAATTTCAAGACGGCTTGAATCAAAATAGATTGACAGAGGATTCCAAATCACAATATAGGTACACGGGATTATCCTTTCAACCAACTTGTAATAATCAAGGCGGTTATACCTTTTTCTTCTATAATATATATAAAAAGCAACGTCTCTATGTCTGTCTGTCCCTTAGTGCCCTTATCACTCGTGAACCACTTATCCGATTTACATGCTTTTATTCTCTGGCCAGGTTACAAACTATCAAATCCAAACTTGATTAGGGAAAGATTTAGAAACCGAAGAATGGGGGTGGATATTACAAAACAAACCCTGGAACCCACAATAACATTATTATAACCTTCACCAGAAGAACTCGGTACGATATTCTACAAGTGTAAAAAAAGCTGTCCCGCTAACTGTGGTTGTAGAAAAGTAGGGTTGCAATTTTCCAATTTATAGCCATTGTAACGGGCAAGCAAGCTTCAACGCTTCATATCCAAATGATCTTGATGAAGAAAGTGAATATGTACCTGAGGCTTTAGAGCCAAATGTGACGGTCAACGAGGATTGCGATAACGGTCTGGAAATTCAATTTGGGCGACCAAAAGAGGAACACGACGACGAACAATAGGAATATTAAGCTGCCTGCCTGCTATTAATAATCAGAGTAAAAAAAAAATCGCCTTACATTTTAACTTAATTAAATTGTCTGTTCGTTAGTGCACTTATCGCTCGAAAACCACTTATCCAATTTACGTGTTTTTTTTAATTTAAACATATGTTCTCTCTCCAGGTTATATAAGAATGATAATAATCTATATTATATATAAAATGCAACGTCTATCTGCCTGTCTGCCTCTCCGTTAGTGCCCTTATCACTCGAGAACCACTTATCCGATTTACGTGTTTTTTTTTAATTCATACATATGTTCTCTGGCCAGGTTATATAATAATAATAATAATCTATATAATATATATAAAACGCAATGTCTCTTTGTCTGTGTGTCTTTCCGTTAGTGTGCTTATCATTCGAGAACCCCTTATCCGATTAACATTTTTTTTTTTAAATCTTAACTTAATATTTATCAAAAAAAATCTATAATATATATAAAAACGCAACGTCGCTCTGTCTGTCTGTCCGTTAGTACGCTTAGCACTCAAGAACCACTTATCCGATTTACGTGTTTTTTTATAAAATACATATGTTCTCTGGCCAGGTTATAGGATATATTTTATTTCGTTAGGTAACATAAGGAATAAGCAGTGACGATAATAGTGAATCAAGTCAATAAACCTCGGAGCAGAACACAGTGCGTCGCAATGTTATGAAGACGTTCATAGTATTGAAGGTTGAGCAGCTCATTGCGGTTAGTGGCTAGCGGAGATTCAACAAAACAAAACCGTAAAAAACAGCGGGCTAAGAGAATACCACCTACCGATCATGTGGTTCGGTTCCCACGTTAAATTGTAGGTCAGTTTGGTTTACTCAGATGTTAATTGGGGCTAGCAAAAAGGAATCCTCTGGTCTATTTACTTGGCTTTAGCTACTCTATACTACTATTACTCACTAAAACAATTTACTTCGACAAATATAGCCTATATAAAAGATTAATGAAAAAGGAAATACGCCTTCTTGAAATTATTAATAATTTTGATTGTTATCCTATCTAATCTCATTCAATATCACCTCATCCGCTAACGATTTTATTTACACTACTACAGGTGTAATTTTTTCTTAAAAAATTACATATAGTTGATATTTTACAATGCTATACCTACAAACTTTTGTTCTGGCAAAGGACCCCTGTATTTTTAATTAATAGCAACGTAGGTAGTTAGAATAGGATATTTTTTTTTAAAAACGGAATTAGGCATCCTTTTTTTAACCTATTTTTCAGATAGTTATATCTCATAGTTAGAATCCGAAGACTTATTGTATTTATGTACATACATACATCAAAAATATTTTTGTTTAGATAATGAGAGAGAAACAGTTTCTGCAAGTGGCCTGATATTAACATAATCTAGAGAAAATTTTACTAGATCAATTTTAGTTACCAACGAGGTGACACATACCGTCTGTCAAGTAAGAACGTGTCCGCGATAATTCATTTTTGGTAGATGCGATTCTAGCGATTCAACAAAAAATCGGTAGAGAGAACCTTTGTCTACGACACATTTTAGTAAAAATATCAGTCGAGTCCGAACTTTCGTCGAAATAAAGTAAAATCCAAAATAAGTCACTTGCTTGGCTATCGGTTTGAGGCAGCCTTTCTTTGTTCTCATCCAAATGACACATTCCGCGATCGCTAAATATATTAAAAAAGCGGTATCGTTTGTGAAGAAGTAGGTAAACCATTTTAACGAGACGAAAAATGTCGACGACTTGTCAAAACGTGGCTCGGTAGACAAAGTTACTCGGAAAGTCGAAAAACGAATCGTATCTTTGTTTTCACGGGACCCTCAATTGACGTTGCGTCAAGGAGCGGCAAAGTTAGGAAAACATCTTCGTGCTAATGATGTCAAATTCCGAAGTATGTTGAAAAAATCTTTGCTGGGCGAAAATCACATCGCGAAACGGCTAACTTGGGCCACGATACTATACTAGAGTGGCCATCACAATCGCCGGACGCTAAACCTATTAAAAACATTTGGTCTACTAAGGTAATTGCGCCATTGTTAGCACACCAAAGAATAGATTGATGGCAAAAAATGTTCTCGAAACACATTTTTTCAAGAATATGAGCGGTCACGTTCTTACTTGACAGACTGTATTACAAGCGTGAAGTATGCCATTATTAACATATCAAGATTCCTTACACATAGCTAAGCAGAAAGCGACTAATTGCCTGTTCAAGTAAAATCACCCAACTAACAACCAATGATCTTTCCAGCATTCGGGGTGATAAAACAGTACGCACTCAACCCTGGGTAAATAACTGTACCTAGTTATGGACTCCAGACGATAAGAATTATGTAAAATTTTTCAAGGACACATGTACTATATTTGTAGAGTCGGTTCACAAAAAAGTTTTTTAAACGCCTTTAATATAGGCTATCATAGACGAAATACTTTTATTTAGTAAGTACTATATTAGGTAAAATAATACCATAACTTCAAAAATAGGAGTAAATATAAAAAGTTATTAGTCTATTTCAAATTAATTTTGCATTGTTTTTATTTTAGAAGGAGGATTAACAGAAAGCGTTTAAAGAAAACACACAATATTTCCCAGGAATAATCTATACCACAAAATGTAAATTACAATAAGCCACCCCCACTTAAAGTGACACACCTTTTCTAACACTGCCATATCGCAATTATACAAGCAATTACATGTAAACAAGCCCTATTAAATTCCGAGTAATTATTTTAACGCACCATATTTACAATAACTTACCCCATTCATTCCCAGCACAGACCGTCATTCTTTGCGTTTGTTTCCGAGAAACGTAAATAATCTATTTTAAAATATAAGACTATATTCATAACAAGTATGCATGATATACTAGAATATGCTCGGCAGCAATATCTAAATAAATCCGAATGTTGTTTCAACTTAGCGATTTTACTCGTAAGTAGTCAGAAAAATATGCAATAATACAGAAAATATGCTACAGAAGCAGACACGTAGAATAAAATGTCCCCGTAAAAACGAAGTTGGCTGACTACCCGCGCCACGTTAAAAGGTTCCTTTTTCAGAGATCCCTCACATAACATATGTTACCCTATTATTGTTACAGACAATACAACTTCTACCTGTCCGGCATCTCTGAGAAATTTGACGAGGCGTATTTTAACCTGCTGAGAATAGCCAGCCAGCTTCGTTTCGTGGCGACGTTTTGTTCCACATATTTGAACGTAGTCTGCCAAGCGTCCACAGTTCAAAATCTTCCTATTTAATTCAGCCCTCTAGCTTCAAATGGGTTGATTTCAATCAAATTATTCGTAATGACTCATATATTTCTTCGCCGAATAGCCAAAAAATTTTATTTTTTTTACGCGAGACATACCCCACACACAAGCTAACATATCGTGGGCATATGCGCGGCAGCTCTGAGAAGTTATTATCTTTACGTGTCTAAAATCGAATGTTGTAAAAATGGTTTAATATATTAAAATGAGTGATCTCTTTGATCTAGACCAAGGAACATCGAATACTTTTTTTTTCAATTCGGACGTGAGCTGATAATGTTACCAAATATTTACTTTCACTTACTATCTGCCTGTAAAGTTAAGATAACGAAAATACAAAATATTAACAGTCAAGCGCAAATTTAACAATAACATATGACGGTTTAATAAAAATATAAGAATTTTTATATTCTATCAATAAATAATGTAAACTTAAACCATGCAAAAACCTGGTATCTGGCACTCTGCAGTCCAATGTGAATCCGACAGAGGGCAGCAAAATTAGTTTGCGTAAGATCTTTCCCCAAGATAAGGGGAGCAACAATAATTTTCTTTAGAAAATTAAACTTTCTACGGCCCAAATAGTGTCGAGTTTTGGGATATCGTAAAGTCAACGTTGCAGTACTTATTTCGTGTCGAAAGTGTTTTATTATCTGCCTAGATCATGTTTGTTTCTGATAGAGTTTTTATAGATAAAAGGTAAACATCTTTTTTAAACGAAAATTTAATGACTACTGTCTTGGAATATCAAACTATTTATGCATATTTCCTTTAGTGCATAATTGTTTTGAAATAATAAAACTAGAATGTAGTTCGTTTTAGTAGCTTCAGATGCTTTTTTTAACTGCAAAATGTAAAATTATTTCAATTTGTTAAAATACAAAATTAAAAACTTTTAATTTTGGAGTATTTCAATACTGCGACAGTCCAGGTTACTGCCAATAGCCTGTCTATTTTTTACAGTTATGGGCGTATCTCCCTTTCAATCTAACATTTTATTTGCTACTTCGTGTTTATAAATATAAAGAATATACTTCATTTTATCTGCAGTAATATACTAAAATAGTATGTATTATAAAATTCAGTATTGTCTTAAAATGTCCGAAGCCCTTTCCATCAGAAGCCACAAATGTTTGCTCGTTGAGGCAAAAGTGTTTATTTAAAGTTAGTGGGGCGAGGTCACGAAAAGTACTTTTCATTGATGGAGACATCAGCTTTAACAAGCATCCCTGAAAGTACAGTTTGGAAAATTGTAAATAATTCGATAGCGCCTAAAAAAACACGAAAAGACAAAGGTGTGTCGAAATGTATTGATTTCTGTAAAGAAGACTTAATCCGCCTCAAAAATTATGAAATGTATGCAGAACAAAAAGTTCCTACATTATTGTCACTTTCACGGAGGCGAGGATAATTGTGACATAAAATGGTCCACTACAACTTTATGGCGTATTCTATGTCGTTTGGGGTTTTTGTTCAAAAAAATAGACAAAAGGCAAGTTATAATGGAATCACGGCGCTGGATACCAGAATATTTCAGATTCCAGCTTGGATTATCATTGCGATACAACCGCTAAAGTTTTTGAAGATATGGCATAAAATAGTCTAATATTCGTGCCCACAATAATACACCCACATTAAATAGTAGTGTGATTGAGTTGATAAAGACAGAAGTCAAAAATGTAACCGTTGAAAACTGGAGAAACAGTATTCAACACGCCAAAAAAATTGAAAACTCATATAGATGTATGTACATAAATATAAATAGTTTAGAACCTGTAAAAAAACTTATTATTGATTTGCAAGATAGTAGCGATAGCGAAATTGAACTAGATATTAATTAATAACTAAAATTGTAACAAATGTACGCGAGGATACTGTACACTGTTTTAATATATTTGTGTAATTACTATATTGTGTATTATTCAGTATATAAAACATTAAAATTTAACTCTTTTATAATAAAATTTTAAACCCAACAATTATACAATCAGGTATAGTGCGGCCCTGCACGATGCCTCGTCATTAAATAGCCATAAATTAATCACTTTCGAATCCTGTTGAATTCAGAATGGGTATAGGTAGCTAAATCACTTTCTTAGATCGTGAAAAATACTATACATGCTAAAAAAACATAAACCTTTAAGGTCAATCTTTTCATCATATATATATATATATATATATATATATATATATATATATATATATATATATATATATATACATACAGTCCCTGGCCAAATTATTAGACGCACTGCAAGATTTCATGTAAAATATTAATTACCGAGTGATATTGTACGTTTTATTATTTTAAATTGATTTGTTTTTTATTTTTATATTATCCAATCAATTACCTATTTATTTGACATAAATAAAACAGCATTAATTTAGAAAAGCATAAGTTTATTAAGTTTTAAAGAAAAGTGAAATTAATGTTAGTAAAAGTCAATATTTAGTTGAGCCACCTTTAGCCGCTATCAAAGCTTTAATTCTGCGCGGCATGCTATCAATGCAAGATTGTACTGTCTCCTGCATTTGAGGATGATGATTCCACACATGAATAATCTTTTCTAGGAGCTGGGTTTTGTTGGTAATCACATCTTTAGCCACTTCTCTTTTCATCAGCTCCCACACATTTTCAATGGGGTTCATATCAGGGCTATTACCCGGCCAATCCAACAGAGGGATATTTTTTCTGCCAAAAAAGCTTTAACAGACCGAGCAGTGTGGCAGGAACCTCCATCATGCATGAAAGTGAATGGTTCCCCATTTGGAAACCATTCTCTGAGCTGCGGAATCAACCGATTTTGTAATACTTCTTTGTACTGATCTTGCCTCATTATTCCTTTGACGACGTACAGACGTCCAGTGCCCTTGCCGCTGATGACTGACCAAATCATCACTTTGGTGGGCTGTTTAACCGTCGGGACGACACAATCAGGATGAAACTTTTCTCCATGACGACGACGCACATACTGAGCTTTATTCTGCAAAATTTCGAATGTGCTTTCGTCACTGAAGCAGACCTGTCAAAAATAGGAAAAATATATAAACTTCCATGTTTATTTGCTTTATTTAACTAAAAATGATAATAATGTATCAATTATTGATTAAATTGCTGTATCTTACCGATCTCCAGAAGTCCACATCTTTATCTTGCCATTGTTTGGCCCACTTCAGGCGCTTTGCTTTCATTGCAGTTGTTAACTTGGGCTTCCTGGCGGGGCGACAGGCCTTAAAATCTAATTCTTTCAATTTTCTTCGAACAGTGCGCTCAGAAGCATTTACGCTAGCATCCTGGAGTTGTGATCTTATTACCTTTGTGGTAGCAAATCTGTTTTCTACACAAATTTTCTTCAAACATCTCTCTGACCGTGGAGTGAAAATTGGTTTTCTACCGCATCTTTTCTTTCTTTTCGGGCTTAATTCCTTCCCTGACTCAATTTTCTTTTTATGCGTCGTACACTAGCTTCAGAAACCTCCAATTATATTTCTCGGTTTGTAAATGTTTTCGCAATCACAAGGGCCTTCACTTCAGCTT
Source organism: Pachyrhynchus sulphureomaculatus (assembly GCA_019049505.1). Classification (NCBI taxonomy): domain Eukaryota; kingdom Metazoa; phylum Arthropoda; class Insecta; order Coleoptera; family Curculionidae; genus Pachyrhynchus; species Pachyrhynchus sulphureomaculatus. Next base: position 124,111,541 of record CM032453.1, read on the forward strand.
TTTTACGTGGTGAAAGATCGCCTTTTCTACCCCTAATGAAAATAGTCCAATTACTTTTTTAAAACACTACATACAAAATAAACTAATAACTGAGTAGTATAAAACTGTTAAACAAACAATCACAGTCCATAAAGCCACAGAAACACGTCCGTACCTGACTCGATTCCGATCGCGACTGATACAGGTTTGTACTTGTTTACGTTCATGTATCACTTTGTCAACACAGTGTTGCCATATGTTAAAAATAAATACAAATATGTAGTCTACAACAATTCTTTTAAATAAAAATCAATAATATTGTAGTTTAAATATACCATTATTGCATAAAAACTCTTAAGAAACATAAAATTACTAAAAAAATACAGTGCGTCTAATAATTTGGCCAGGGACTGTACATAGGTACATCATATGACTAGGAATATAATATAAGAATTTTCCTTTTAAAGTCATTAAAACCCCACATTTACTTTATGAGGTGTAATGTAAATAGTAGTTTTAAATATTTACCAATATTTGCAACTCTCATCAAATACCTAAGTGGGGAAGTGCCAGGATATTTATTTGGGTTGATAGCAGATAATGAGACTTCCGTAACTGTTTTCAGATACTTTATTTAAATGATCCAAATCGAGTAGTACCCGTGGATCTAGTTACAGGCCTAACGGTATGCTAGGATACGAACATACAAGTATATTAATATTCTCTCGCGTAGTAGGCACGCGTGACGATGGTGGAGGCATTTATTAGTCTTAAATAATAGTAAACTATATCATTAATCAACGCAAGAAAATTATTTTATCGTATTTGACTCTCTATCACGAAAGTGCGAATATCTCAGAGAAGACGGCCATCTATAAAAAGTTGTATCAAATACACCAGACATCCACATACATATAATTATAAAGCACTTAGTTGTATTTAAGATCAAAAATTCAGCACAAAAATATTCGTTATATGCAACATACATCATACTGAACTGTCATAAACCCTTAAGTGTAGGAACCTAAACTTCAGTAACAAAATGATGTCATTACCCATTCAATGCCAGCCATAGGGTTGTCTTTTAAAATGCAATTTTTCAACGAGCATGCTGAATAGAGTGGGCAAATTGCGTCGTGAGTTTGCATCATTATGCACCACTACCCCATCCGTGCACGGTAATTTACACGTAAATGTTTTCAGTCCTAGTAACAAAAACTCCTTTGTATTATAATTTTGCAGTTATATGGGGATGTTGAATAATTTATACCAGTTTATTCAGATACCTTTTGCGGGTCGCGAAGAGAGCACTTACAGAGAAATATTCCTCGAAAATGAACTCTTGTCATAATTAAATAGATTTTTCATTCACTGAAGTTGAGAAGTTACAGGGTTTTAGCATTAAGAACGTAATGCAATTAAAAAATTCGATTTAAGTTTTTGTTTAAATGCTTTTGTACATCTTTTCTTTGTTCGATATAATATCTATGGCTTCGTTGTGACGAAAGTTCTTTTTACACTAAGGGTCCATCAAAGAGTCAAACTGATTTGACAAAACCAAACAGATAAAGAAATGGGGACTGAATCAGATAAAATATCAGGATTAGACAGTGACAAACTGAGCTGACTTAACTGCAGGCAATACTAAATGAGCCAAGGAACAGAGAGGTATCTAACACGTAGGCTGAAAAGCTTTTGGTCTGACAGTCTGACACACGTGGGTGTCGCCCTTTTCAAAAAATCCATATAATTTTTAGGAAGTACCAACCTTTAAATGACACATGTCAAAATTTCATGACATTTCGACGATTAGCTTACAAGTTACAGGGGTTTTAGTAATGCTACTTTTGATATTTTCAAAATAATGGAATCGAATTTCGTGTGTTGATTAAACACAGTTTTTTGATGGGAAAAAAATGCCGTTCAAGCAAAGCAATGGCTTGATAAGTGTTACGGGGACACTGCCCCTGGAAAATCACTCATCATTTACTGGTATGCTGAATTTAAACTCGGTCGTACAGCCCTGATTTATAACCCCGCCACTTCCTTTTATTCAAACATCTAAAGAAAGACCTCAAGAGCCAACAATTTTACTCGTATGGTGAGTTGAAAGCAGCCGTGGGATCGCTCTTGAGACGCAAAGTGGATGGAGTTGAATAACATTCGGAGGACAAACTGTTATTGAACACTATAAGAGCCTTTCATAAATATATTTTATTTTTCTAGTAAATACAACAATATGAATAATAACATTTTACAATCCGATATTTAATTTATACATATATATATATATATATATATATATATATATATATATATATATATATATATATATATATATATACATATATATATACATATATATATATATATATATATATATATATATATATATATATATATATATATATATATATATATATATACATATATACACTCCTGGACTCCATGGACAAAATTAACGCAACAATCATACAAATCTCCATAATGAATTAATTTTAATAATTTTTTATGAACATTGGTTACACTAAAAGTTAGAAAAAACTTATTTGGATACTTTAAAAGTGAATTAGCTACCAAATTTCTCTATAAGATTCGAATTAAAATTATTCTTAAGACCTAATAACAAAATCGTTGAAATTATGTAATAATGAAAAAAAATAAACTGGGACACTAGTAGCAAAATTAATGGTGTAATTGGGACACTAGTAGCGTGTGTTGCCTCCTCTACTTCGGATGACAGCGTTTATGCGCCTAGGCATGCTTCTAATTAAATTTTGGATAAAATCTTGAGGATTTGCTCCCAATCTGTGATAACTGCATTTTCAAGTTCCCTCAGGTTTCTAGGTGCAGGTATATGACGTTTCACATTTTTCTTAAGGTGATCCCATACATGTTCTATCGAATTCAGATCCGGACTTTTTGGTGGCCATTGCATAATCGGTATATCAACTTGATTAAGATAATCGAGTACTTCCCTAGCCACGTGAGGTCGAGCGTTGTCTTGCATAAACAGGAAATTGGGCCCCACAAAATGACCGAAAGGCATCACATGTTCTATTACAATATTGTCAAGACAGTAGTCAGCATTCATGGATCTCATACGGACAGGAACTAACTCTGTGCGAGCATCAAAGCAGATGCCACCCCAGAACATAACAGAGCCACCGCCGAATGGAATCCTTGCAGAGATATTGCAAGGAGCAAACCTCTCTCCTGGTCTTCGCCATACTCGCTCACGACCATCTGGAAGTTTTAGACTAACCCTAGTTTCATCTGTGAAGAAAACTTGTTTTCAATCATCCACAGACCCGTTTTCGTGATTTCGAGCAAAACGTAACCTGGCAACTCTGTTCTCTCTAGTAAGCAAGGGCGCAGTGGCTGGTCTCCTACTGTTTAATCCAGCTTCATTTAACCGTCTTCTAACTGTTTTAGAAGAAACTGTGACATTGCGAACAGCTTCGAGTTCGTTTCTTATTATAGAACTAGTGACAGTCCTGTTTCTTAAAGCATATTGTCTTATAAAACGTTCATCTAGGTCGCTAGTGCATCGTTTTCGCCCTTGCCCTAGCCTTCTAGAATAAGTTTCTACTTCATTCAAGCGTCTTACCATATGACTTATTGTGGAACGATGTTTGCCTAACAAATTGGTAACATAACTCTGACAATATCCCTCGTCCAATAAAACTGAGGCTCGCACTACCTCGTGTTCAGTCAAATTCCTTGTTCGATTCACTTTTCTAATTCTTCGGGGTCAAAAATAAAACAGTCTACCACAAAAACGTATTACTTTGAAAAAGGGAACAATTTATAAGCTTACTTTTAAAGAAAATCTATATCGCATTATTACTTCTAAAAAATTCTTTAAAACTGTAAATCTAAACAAATTGTTTTGATTTCTGTCATGAACAACGAAACAAAATATGCGTAGCCTACCATTCAAATACTCGATAAACTTTAAAACTGACATAAGAAAAAGATAAATTAATTTTCAGATTGTTGCGTTAATTTTGTCCAGGAGCGTATACATATATATATATATATATATATATATATATATATATATATATATATATATATATATATATATATATATATATAATGTATATGTATATATGTATATATATATATATATATATATATATATATATATATATATATATATATATATATATATATATATATATATATATATATATATATATATATATATATATATATATATATATATATATATATATATATATTTATTTATAGGACGTTTCGCGTCAACGGAGCCACCCCAATACCCAAAAATAGAATTGACGAAAAAAAAATTCAAGGGTGTCAAGCTTTCAAAGGCAACTTGACCCTTTTGAAAAAAACAAGATGGCGGTTCAATATGGCGGCTAGAAACAAAAAAATTATGATTTCTAAGCGGTATAACTGAACTTCAAAACTGAGACAAAATGCAATATTGATGTAATAGTTAGAGTAACCAACATAATTTTACGTAATACCAACATGGTCCATCCAATATGGCGCCTAAAACCGAAAATTAGACGAAAAATGAGCAATTATGGAGATTTCACAGTGAGATAGCACTTTTTCTGACCGGAGTAATTTTCGGTTTTAGGCGCGATATTGGATTCGCCATATTGGTATTACATAAAATTATGTTGATTACTCTAATTATTACAATAATATTGAATTTGTTTAAGTTTTGAAGTTCAGTTAACTTAATTTCGCTTAGATTTTTTTGTTTCTAGCCGCCATATTGAGCTGCCATCTTGTTTTTTTCAAACGCCAAGTTGCATTTGAAAGTTTACGTTTCAATGAAGAAATTGACACCCTTGAATTTTTTTTCGTTAATTCTGTTTTTGAGTACTGGGGTCGCCCCGTTGACGCGAAACATCAACATATATATATATATATATATATATATATATATATATATATATATATATATATATATATATATATATATATATGAGGCATAACATGAGCTGAAAAATAAAATTTTAAAAAATAAATTTTTAAGGTTTAGAAAAAATTAATTACTATTTTAGTCTTTTAGAACGAATGAGATAATCAGGAGGTCTACACTAATTAACTTAACAGCTAAAAAAAATGCAAGAAAGTTAAAAACAAAAACAATAAATAAAACGTTATCGCGTCTGTATACATGCGAAATATAGCTTATTTATTTAATTATTGCCCTTATTAATTTATCGTAAACTATGATATGAAGTTCAAAATGGTTTTAAATGAAAAGTCGCATTAATGCAATTTTGTCAAACATTCAAATATTAAAACTAAAATATAACACAGTATAAAATACATAAAAAGTGAACAAACAACGAAGGTAGGATAAAAAAATATATCACAGTCAGAAAATAATGTACTGTAATTAATAACCAAACGGTCCACAAATACGGTTAAACCATCGTTTGTTCGGTAGTGTGGCTAATAAAATAACGACGGAAGTCTGGAAAATTTCTATGAAATAAAATGAGTGGAAATTTGGAAAAGTGGCATTGCTATTGGTAAGCGTTATTCTTGTAACGTGTTCAAAGTTTCAAACGAATGCAACGCACAGTTGTTTGTTGGCAGCTATCGTAAGTGATCAGCGTTACGCGTTTCGAAGAAATGGATAAAGCCAAGAATACTGCAGTGATAAAAGATTTTTAGTTAAAAAAGTGAACTGTGGCTCAGATAGAAACTGAACTGAAGTGTATGGGGACTCTGCACCAGCGCTCAAGACCACTTATTACTGGATAAATTATTTTAAACGAGACCGTACGAGCAATGCAAATGCTGCACGTTCAGGGTGCCCGATTGAGGTTCCCTCTAAAGAAACGGTCGATAAAATTCATGGTATCATGATGGAAGATCGTCGCATTAAGCTTCCTGAAATTGCTGAGATCGTAGGTATCTCATATGAACGGGGACATAATATCCTGCATGAAGTTCTAAAAATGAAAAAGTTAAGTGCGTTGACTCCAGATTAAAAACGCAGGAGGAAGCACATTTCAAAATTGTGTTTGAAAAAGTTGCAGCGTAATCCGAAGGACTTCTGACATCGTTTTGTGACTGTAGTCGCAACGTGGATTCTCTATTACACCTGGAAAAAAGAAGAAATAAGTTCCCACTCACCCTATTTCACAAATTTGGCCTCTGGTCACTTTTTTTTGTTGCCTAACCTCAAAAATTGGGGGAGGAAATTTAGTCGAATGAAGAAAATAATCTTGGCTGTAAACAAGTACTATGTACCGGGTGGTCCAAATTGGACACTTTTAATTTTAAAGGTCTCTTTATACATGCAGACTTCTACCATGATTAAAGCCACGGCCAGATCAGCTCCCAACAGAGAACGCGAAATAAACAATTTGAGGCTCAATATTTATGTTAAACACAATGGTGAAAACCGCATATCACTATCTAGTACAGTTTCAGATATACAGTGTGTTTTTCAAAAATTTGCATTTTGAGAAAATGATTGTAATTCTTTTCCTATTGAAAATTTTTGATTTCTGTAATAACATTCTTAAAGCACTTTTTCACGTAGATTTCAACAGTGTAAGTTACATTTTTTTACAACTAATATTTTAATAGTTATTAACGCAAAAATATATTTTTTAAATGAGATACCCTGTATATTTTCCCTAATCCGAATAGAGCTTTAAATTACCATTCTAAAAACATAGCACACTTTATATTTTGCTTAAATCTACTTCAAAATATAAAGGTTTTCAGTTTTTACTCGAGTTTTAAATGCACATTTTGTGAAGTACGCTTTGGACGGAGCCATATGGTTTAATTCAACTGTTTACTCGTAGTTGTCAAATTTTACTTCACGATCAGTTATTGAATTGTCAAATAAATCGCATAGAAGTTTGAAAATTACGAAAAATGGGATATGATAGTGTGTTTCATATAAACCGGAGAAAATTCGGAAGCGGCAAGTAATTTGTACCACGAACGGTATACAGAGAGGCGTCAACCCTTCAAGGATATATTCGCTCGATTGCGACATAACCTAGTTAATAGTGGCCAGTTTGAAAAGAAACGACCCAAAAATTATGCATCAAACAGGGATAAGGAGTTAGAAGAAATAGTAGTTTTAGGAACTATCGGAAATAATCCCAACACTTCAACCCGACTGTTAAAAGAATCCACTGGACTACCAAGAACTAACGTAAGTCGTACTTTGAAGAAGCACAAATTCAGGCCATATAGGACAAGAAAAGTTCATCATCTTAGAGACGGAGATTTTCAACGGCGTACGGATTTTTGCCAATGGTTTCTGGAGAATTGTAACCATGTTCCGAATTTTCCATTAATTTACATTTAGACAGACGAAGCTTATGTAAGCAATGCAGGTATTTTTAACCGCTACAATTCTTATACGTGGGCACAAGAAAATCCTCATTTAGTTGTGGAACAAAGAAATCAAGGTAGATTTGGATTTAATGTGTGGGCAAGAATTTTTAGAGGCAGGGTTATAGGTCCATTTATTTACGAAAGAACACTCACCTCTCAGAGATATTTAGAAATTTTAAGGCAGCAAACAGAACCTCTTGTTGATGAACTGCCGTTAATGGACTTTAGACGGGGCACCCCCTCATAACGCTATAGTTATCAATAATTTTTTATCGGCCAATTTCGACAACAACTGGATAGCCAACCAAGGTCCGAACCGTTGGCCGGCAAGGTCACCAGGCAGAAGTAGTAGTGATACAAAGTTTTGCAGCTCTCACTCCTCTTGAACTAATCAACTCGGTAAGAAGTGTCCAGAAAAGTTGCCGCCTATGTGTAAATGAAACTGGTCGACATTTCGAACATCTCTTATAGAAAATTGTTTTGTTTTAGTTTGCTTTACTCGGAATAAATTGTTTTATTGTTGTTTTGTTTTCTACATAGTTTTAAAGAACTATAGCATTTAGTAAATTTCATTGTAGTTATGACTCTTAGAGTGACTTCTGGGATTTTTTTTACGATTTAACTGCTATCGGTAAACAATTGATATTGCCGCTCCGTCCAAAGCCTACTTCACAAAATGTGCATTTAAAACTCGCGTAAAAACTGAAAATCTTTATATTTTGAAGTAGATTTAAGCAGAATATAAAATGTGCTATATTTCTAGAATGGTAATTTAAAGCTCTATTCGGATAAGGAAAAATATACAGGGTATCCCATTTAAAAAATATATATTTTTGCGTTAACAACTATTAAAATAATAGTTGTAAAAAAAATGTAACTTACACTGTTAAAATTCACGTGAAAAAGTGCTTTGAGAATGTTTTTACAGAAATCAAAAATTTTCAGCAGGAAAAGAATTACAAGCATTTTTCCAAAATGCAGATTTTTGAAAAAACCCTGTATATCTGAATCGGTATTAGATATCGATATGCGATTTTCACCATTGAGTTTATCATAAAAATTGAGCCTCAGACATCGACATCAGTTTTCGTCTATCTCCTTTAGATAAAGGATAACACCTTTAAAAGTGTCCAATTTGGACCACCCTGTACAGCTCTAAACTTTTTTTTCCGAGGGAATAAAAAAAATTTGAATCTCGGCGCGCCAAATGTATTGAGATCAATGGATACTATGTTTAGAAATAAATTTTATGCTTTCGCAAAAAATGTTATTTACTTTGTTTTTTACAAGACTTTTCAATCCACCCTCGTAACTGTTAAAAAAGAAATAGAAGATAAGGCATTTCTTCGTCGATGTTCTTTTAAACGACAGAGCAAAAGTCTAATATTGTGTGTTACAGTATAATATGGAAAATTAAGTTTATACAGAATTTTATTTTGAACCGTTTCAAGCCTGTCAAATTGACAAACATCTAATATAAAAATTGAATGAAGTGTAAGTGTGATTTAATTCTAATTTGTAAAGGAGAATTTGAAGCTTAAATTAATTAACAGTCGGAGAAATAAAAATTGGTATGAGTATTTGTTCGTATTCAATGCAAAATTATGTTTTAGACAGGTTTTATTCAACATACTGATATGAATACATGCGGAAATACCTACATAACGTAAGTGTATCCAATATTCCTTTTCAAAAGTTCAAAACTTGTACTAGATTAATCCCAGATTTTTGCATGCACAATGCCGAGGCCCGGACTTCCGTGTTGTTATTGTGCAAGTACGGAAAAAGTTTTCTAAGGCGAACTAATTTTCGAGCTACATTGGTTCAAAATGAAGGAAATGTAATTTTGGAGTCGTGCTTTTTTATTATTTCTTAGAATTTTATGAAAGAAAACATTTTAAAATACAATCATATTCTTAGGCCTATTTTGCTAGTGAGTTTTAATTTTAAAGTGACACAAAGCAATATTTATTACGGTAATTTGGATTGTAGGTGACATTATAGATTTTCAGATTTTTAAATGTATTGAGTACGGATAATACATAACGTCATACAAAAGACAAAAACATATTTTAGAACATTTGTTCACAGAATTATTCACTTCCAATCATCAGGAGACTGCGAGATCTAACATATCTATCAATATTTCGTATCTGTCATACAAAATTCGCAAAATAATTAATTCTTTATTTACGAAGTCAATATTTAACGTCTATGAAAAATATGTAAGAAAATATATATAATGGTTTATCGGACTACGACCGTCTAGTAAGTTTTTGTCCTTGTATTAAAAGTACGAACATTCAAGAATAGCGGACAGCCTATATGTGTCAACCATGAAGCTCCAAACTGAAGCATGTCATGTTTCGTTTCGCATTAAAGCTCGCCAGCTAGCCTAGATGAAGAGGCAATCAGAACACAACCATAACAGAGGGAGAAATTTAAAAACCACACCCAAAGATGCTAGTAGCCAAAACCGCAGCGCTATTCGATATGAGCAGCCAAGACATTATCGCTATTAAATGTTTAGCAGTAACTGAAAATGCAAATACCACTGTTAGATGTTAATCGGTAACTATAAACATAAAGATCAGTCTAAACGAGGACACTGCTGGTTAAATTGCTTTTTATGTTTATAGTTACTGCTCAACATACAATTATGGTATTAGCACTGTATTTTTACTGCTAAATATTTAGTAACGATATTAGTACTTTATTCGCTTTTGACGACACAACGGTACATTACCGGGATTTGCTCTTGGATTAAAATTTGGGCGCTTCGCACCAGATGGCGGTGAGGTTTGTTAGCTATTAGCAGCTTTGGGTGTATGGTTTTTAAACCTCTCCTTCTGTTGCGATTGTGTTGTTATAGATTCTTGACCTAAATTAGCTTAAGATTTGGAGCGATACGTAGCATATTGCAGTTTATTGTGTCATAGATGGCACGCTTAGGTTGTCCTCGCTTGGGCACCCACACTCTATATATATATATATACACAAAATAAAAACTTACTAGGAGGATTTTGCCTATTAAGTAATTATGTATCTTTTCTGCATAATTATTTTTAGTTTCATGAAGTTTAAAAAGTATTTTTTGGTAAATTTGCAATTTTTTAAAAATGTTTAAAATAAATAAGAAAATGTATAGAAAAGAAAAACTTTGCTATCCGGACCGGATGGATTAGAATTTTTTTTTCTTAATTTTATGAATATCGATGTTTAGGAATGTAATCATGTAGAAAACCTACGGTGCTGATTTTTTATAAAACTAATAAATAAAAAAAGTGGAAAATAAAAATATATCAAAAAATGTATACAAATTCAGTACACAATATTGTAGTTTATATAATGAACTATTCCCGTATACAAGTTAAAATACTACTACTAAACTGAACAGCTGATTATTCTGCAACAGAAATTACGAGACCTGTTACAACACTACTATTTTTCGAACAAGTATAATACCTTCTTAAATTACTACAAAATTGATACAGCTGTATTTACCTCTAAGGTAGTACTTCTTTGAACTAAATACAACAAAAACTACATGTTGAAAGACTCTATACTACAGGCTTGAACACGTTAAATATCCAAACTTCTCTGTACTAAAAAGCAGCACAAACTTCTTGGAGTATCTTGTGGTTACGAGGAGAGCTTAAGTAATTTTATCATTTTTTTTTTAACAGTACATTTCTGGATGAAAAAATTAATGAGAAGGTGGTAATTGGATAAAGGACCCAGCACAAAAATATAAGAAAAAGCCGTTCGGTCAAAACTTTTGAAATTTTGTGAAAAGTTCTAAAAGTTATGCTGAACAAAACACCAATTAGATTATTTTATTCTCTATTTTTTAAAATTATTTTCACTTTTACAGAAAATGTATCAGACAAAAGATTCCCGATTTTTCCCAGGCTATCAAGTGAGACCATCGGCGGAGGGGGAACATCCCCTCCCCTAGGAAAACGGTTTCCCACTTCCTTATGCGTTCGGTAGTGGGGCACCGTTCCTCCACGGGAGGGGGTCTTCCACCGCGGTCGATAGTCCTACGTGATAGCCCGGGAAAAATCGGGACTTTTTTGTCTGGAACATTTTCCCTCAAAGGGGAAAATAATTAAGAAAAAAATAGAGATAAAAGAATCTAATTGGTCTATAATTTTAGGCTTCAAAGGCCACTGGCGGCCGAATTATTGAATTTTGAGCATTGTGCCAACGAAAATTTTTGTTCGTCATAACATGGAGAACTTTCAAAAATTTTGGCCGATCGGCTTTTCCCTATACTTTTGTATAAAAAAATTACCAATGAAATCTGAAGTTCCAGGAAAACAAGCTTTTAAAATATTAAAACCTAAATAAATCGATTATGATGTTTTAAAGCTATAATTGAAAAATGATGCTAAAAATGCACTGTCGATTTTTTTAGCTGAGTACATTTTTCCTTTCTTATCGGCCATTTACGCGATCCTAAATAGTACAGGTCAAAAAATATTTCTTTCCTCTATTTTCCGACCTAAACTCCACCCCTGTACTCTTTCTCTTGTACAAAACTTCCAGACGCCGTTAAAAAGCAACCAGACACCTTTTAAAGGGTATCAACTTACAAAGATACCCTCTCTCCCTTGGATAAGTTTAGTGTAACGAAGGACGCTTAAGTGTTACGTTACTAACGCCGTCCTTTGACACAGGTGCAAGAGCTTGTCGTATCCAGGTCGTTATATTACGTTAAGATTGTTGATTCCGAAGAAAATTGTCGAGGACGCATATTGTATAATACGAGAACATTTGAAGAGTTTACGTTCTCTAGAGTTAAGGATAATTCTGAAAAGAAAAACAAAAAGCGAAAAATTTATTCTACTGGGTTTCGCTATTTTCGATCAACTATATTTGAAACAAAAAAAAATTATTATTTTTAAGAATCATTAATTTTATATTTAGATGTTTATTGTGTTGTATAATATTTATAAAGTAAATCCCCAAGATATAAGAGCTTTTTCAGTGGGGCAATAAGCGACCCTATTAAAGTTTTGTGCATAGTTGAAAGGTATTACGATAACCGTATTTTTATTTTATCTGCTTTGTATACCGCCCTCACTTGCACTTGCAATCATATTGGATCTATTTTTACCTATATATTTACTACCTGGCAACCCGGTTTAGAGCCCATTAAGTATTTGATAATATAAACCTAATGACCACAGGTCCCCATTAAGATTTGGAAGATACTTTTTATTATTTTTATTTTTAGTTTTACTTACAACTTACAACGTAACGGTTCTATTTTAATTATGTGGTGTACGTAACGGGGAAATTGCAATAGTGGTTATCGCAAGAGAAAACATTTTTCACTTGACGCTAAACAAATAGTGAAAAATATTTACGACAGTTTGGTAAAAAGAAATCTGAATAAACAAGGAGCTTTGCAAGAAACCAGTGAACTAACGAAAACCCCAATTTCTACGATTAAGGGTATTGTAGGAAAACCATCACTCAGGAACAGGAGAACACGGAAAGATTTTCAAATGCATCATGTACACGATTTTGAAAAAGACGTCATCGGGAGAAAAATATATTCTATGTATGAAGAGCAGTTGGTGCCGATACTAGACAAAATAAAATTAAGGCTGGTGGGGGACGGGACCAATATACATTGTGGCCGATCGACCCTTCACAGAATCTTCTTAAGAATGAGATTCACGTTCCGAAAAATCAACAAAAGGCATGTAGTGATGGAGTCACAAAGATTACGAATCTTGCGACATACTTATTTACAAGAAATTAAAAAGTATCGATCAGAGAATTGGCCAATAATTTACCTTGACGAAACATGGTTCGATACCCATGACACTGTGCAAAAAGGGTGGGTTGACAGCAGTACAAAATGTCAGACTAACGCACCTTCAAATAAAGGTAAATCAAAAATAAGGGCACAATATGTTTCTCCTACTTTAAGCGTGTCAGTGATTGAATTAGTAAAAAAAGTTATAAATGATATACCTTGAGAAAGCTGGAAGAATTCCATTCAGCACGTTGTTAAAGTTGAAGATTCATATATTTATGTAAATAATATAAAACCACTGATAATTGCCTCAGCTGATGACAGTGATAGTGAAACCGAATTAGGCTTAAGTTAAAATATATTCTTATTTATACAATATGCCCCCTCTTGTAAACCCCATTCTTTCAAACAGTATATTTGTACTTGTTATCTATTTGTTTTTACATGCATCATAAATAAACATCTCCAAAAATACTTGCATTAATGAATAAAATTCTTAAGTCCATCTCTGCAACCTATCATAAACAAAAGACCAGAATTTTTATATCGCCTACTTAAAACGGCAAAAATCGAGATCTTATATTTTGAGACAGGCTATAACAATATTCATTATGCTATTCTTGATCAAAAAAACACAATCTTTAATTCGCTACCATACCGTTTGGGTACAACAAGCTAGTGAAAATTGGAATATTTGATAATCTAAATAACAATGACAGAAAAATCGTTACTTATCAGTATTTAGAAAGCATTAGTACACGTAATTAAAACAGTAGAGAGATGAGTCATAAGGGAACGAATTCAAAAGGCAAGAAAAGTTATTGGGGTAATAACCCCAGTTTGGTGAGATAAAAATAAATCACTGACAAATAATGGCAATATTGGAAAGGCGATGACAGAAATGAGGTATTGGCAATAAAGGAGAATGCAAGGGCTGAACTAAAGGCCATTAAAATTAACTATCTTCGAAAAAGCCCTGGGGTGTCAGGGTAGAATGAATGCGAAATGAAGAAATTAAAAAAAGAATAAAGACGATAGAAATAGTCATACAATACATCGAATACAATTAAAAGAACTTAAGTGGTTTTTCACCTTCGGGTGCATCACCAAACTCCGGACATATTGAACAATTTCTTTAAACAAATTCTTATTAATGAAAAATTAAATATTGCAAAAGATACTTTTACAAGAAGCGTTTGTACGCACGCTGCAATGCTGTGTTAACCATGCCGACGAATGCTGCCTCAATAGCGGTCCTTCAGGACGTTACTCTGGAATGCCGAAACTTGTTGATGATCCTTTCGACTACGCTTCATATGTAGTAGTCCAAGGAATACAAATCTGAGTTGTTAGGAGGCCAGAACTCCTTAGACCCAAAACATATCAATATTGTCTGAGAGATACTTTGAGCATCTGTCGTATCTTAAGTATATACGATTTGTACCGAAGGTCGCTTTCGGCAACGATGCATTGTTGCAATTTTTGCAACGACTGCGAAGTGTTTTATCGAGCGACTCTTCCTCGCCAGCTTACTGAAACCTTCTTTAGGCTGTCATGAAGCCGCATATTTTGTGACAACGTCATCTTGAGTATTTAAGGAACCGAATTATTTATTTAAGTACTGGGGCATCGAAGGCCTCGCGGCTCTTCGATTATATTCCGCACTTAATTTCAACATAGAGTCCCTCTTGGAAGCCAACCACGACCTCTGACGGAGGCACAATAGAGCAGGAAATTTAAATTGATATCTGTTGGGATTTTGGCGTCGTACCCTGAATATAGGATATCTAATTCCAAATAATCAAAAAAATATCAATGGATTAGACGCCACTACGTGGACCTAAGAGAACAATCGCGAAAATTCTGGAATGAGGGTATTCGAAAGCAATTGCGCAAAGACTCTTGAAAAGAGAAACTGTATATATATATATATATATATATATATATATATATATATATATATATATATATATATATATATATATATATATATATTAATATATATATATATATATATATATATATATATTTATATATATATATATATATATATATATATATATTATATATTATATATTTATATATATATATATATATATATATATATATATATATATATGTATGGTAAGATACAACAAATTGTACAAAAGAAACGCAGATCTAATAATGGGTACCGAGGTACAATTCGTTGTATCTTACCATTTATTGGCATAAGTACCAGAAAATTCTGTTCTCTTGTTTGTCGATCCTAGTCCAAATGATGAACCGTAATACGCCGAAACGCGTCTCAGGATGGATCAACGAATAAGAAAACAGTGGGTAGACTGCTGAAATATGGGTCTTTGCCGTTACTTATGGGAAAATCTTTAATACTTAATTTTTAAAATTTGAGTTTGCTTTTATTCTTGGTAATACAGTTCGCTTATGCATTTACATACATGTTTATATATACACTTTTCGAGGAGCAGAGGGACGTAAAATAAATATGTCAAAAATAAGCACTGTGATTAGTTGAATTCAATAAGTCTGTCTTTCTTGAAATCGAGCCATCGCAATTCTTGTATTGTTTTGTCCCGTGGCTTGTTTTTGTAGAGATTCGCCATAATTGCAATTGCACCTTGCTTAGCAATAACAGTAACAATATTAAGCAAAACAATTTTCCATTTCTCTATACTGCCTGAGAGTTCTCGAATTAACTTTAGTTTATGTGAACAGAGAATAAAATTTTTTTTAATAATAATATAAATATGAAAGAGGTCTTCTAAATTGGAGTATTTTCATAAGTCATTTGTTTAAACAGAGTCCACATTGAAGTGAAATAACGAAATAGAAAGAGCCTTTTGAAATCATTTAAAAGTTAAATTTTGGCGCTATGCAACAAAGATTTTTCCGTTATGATCTAACAATCTCTCAACATTGTCAGAATTACTTCGCTTAGATTGTCTCAAAAATAACATAAGCATACGATGACGATGGTGGTTTCCCTCATATTTTTGACACGAAGCACGAGATTTTTTAAATATTGGGTTTTCCATCAGATGAGTAGAGTGAAATAGAGCAGTAAGCACTCTAAAGCCTTACACTACAATTAGTGGATTTTACCTCTCAAATTATATAAAGTCACACAATTACAGAATATAAAATTAAAATTGAAGAACTAAGCGAAAGTAAAGTAAACGAGAGAAAAGAGAAAGTGAAGAAACAGGATCTTGGGAACGAAACGCAAGGCCTTGTGTACAACAAAACGTCGACAATTTCGATCGCCTCCTCTAGGATTTTTTTTAAATTGTTTTTTTGAATACTAGGCATAATGACTTTATTGAATAAGCACTACATTCAGGTAAAAATGGCTAAAAATTTAGAAAAACCCCATGTATATTAGGTAATTTACCTTGAATCCTTCAATTTTTTTATTTAAAAATAGTTGATTTTTAGTGTTCCGTATGGAATACTTATGGGATCACTTCGGTCTCCGTCTGTCTGTCTATCTGTCACACCTGATTTTCTCCGAGACTATTTAACATCAGACCATATAGCTTTGAAAGTTAAAGTTTGATTTAAGGGGTTAGTTTTGGGGGGTGAAATCGGAAGTGACAAAAAAATTTTTTTACGTAATTATCGAGTGGGGTGTCAAATAAAAGCTTGTGAAAATAGGAGTTAAAAAATATACATGATGTAATACTTACGCACACTTTTCTTTGTATTATTTTTAAAAAATGGCCAAAACTCGCTTTTGCCCCACCCGAAAAGTCCTGATTAAAAAATTTTGAAAAAATTCTGGAAGATTCTCCATAAAGTGTAAACTGACCGAAAATTATCACGAGTGCATTACGTTTGATAATTAATCTGGTATAAAAAAAATTGATTGAATTGATAATATGGTAGGAGTTATATATACTTTTCAGTACTGCTACCGAGTAGCGTGTCGCCTCTCTACTGAAACAAAATAATTTTATTTTATTTTATTTGCTTATAATTAAATATTTAGGTGGTAAATATTTGTTTTACACTTTTATTACCAGATTCTAGATTAAGCTAGATTCGCTATTAGGTACCTAAGATCCTATAACTATTATACATTATTGACTAAGAAAAAAACGTGAAAATACATATTGGATCTTAAGATATATACCTGTTAGGGCCCTAATTAACGGAACACTAACTGCGCAAGTCAGACTTGTACTTGGCCGTTTTGTTTTTCTCTAACTCTCTATGGACCTTGATAACACAGGACTGTTAAATTAAAATCTGAATTGCAGAATTGCACCAATATAATAATAAGATTTTCTTATATTTTAAACTTTTTTTAAGGTAAAAAAAAATTTAATACTCAAAAACTTCACTGTGAAGCTGCATTTAAATAATAAGCAATAACACTAGTAATTTGTTTTTCTTGGGCCATAAACTAAGAAAAATTCCTGATTAATAAAATAACTTAGAAAAATTGTATAACTTTGCATATTTTTAATAGTTTGTAACAGTCGAGAATTTAAGTTCGCAAAGTTTAAAATTATAATATATTCAAACCACCACGCTATTACGTTTTTAGCTTAATACTTCTATACACTGTTTGTTAGATTACATCAAAAGTTAGACGTATTTTATGCTATTATTCAAAAAGGGATAAAATGTTTATTGAATGTAAATTACTTTCTAAGAAGTTAAATTACCAATTTTAATGCAAAATAAAAATAGCGCGGGTAACTTCGACAAGGGGTGCTCTCTTCTATCAGCTAAAGTAAATAGTTTAAATCAGGGGTGCTCAAACTTGAACTGCTGGCGATCTACCTCAATATTGTTAAACTACGATCGATCGACTCTGAGAGGCTGCAAGTAAGTGTGATGCAGGATTGTCGTCTAGGTAGGGTGTATCGTGGCACAGTTTTCCGCACAATATGCATTTTTTTAGTCAAGGTAAGTGTAGGTCTGCTCTAAAATGTCAATGAAAAAAAACTCATAATTATTCAAAATTGCGAGTTTATTGATTCTTACAAAACAAACGAGTTCTAGTGTCTAAACTTAACTAAAGAGTGACTTTGGATGTTGAAGCGTCGCACTGCATGTCCTCAGCATACTTTTCATAAGATGGTACGTAATTACCGAGTGCTAATCGCAAGCATGATGACATATGTTCGTCAGTTAGTGGATTGCGATATTTTGACTTAATTATCTTCATTTCAGAAAATGCAGACTCGCACAAGTTGACCCAAACATTGCCGTCAGTTGAGGGGCGATTTGCCTTAGATTCGGATATTTATCTTCAGATATAAAACACCAGAATTTTGTATCAGATGCTGTGGCTTTGAGATGTATATCTGACATAATCTGCACTAACTCATTTTCAACAGAACATGAGTCCATATTAAACTGACTTGCTATTTTAGTAGCTAATTCCTCAATGTTTTTACACGAAAAAGGATAACTCATAAATGATGCGATATTTGCCAATTTACTGAAATCATAAAAACGTATTTCGAATTGGCCCAAATTATTTGATTATTCTGCCTCATAAATATCATAATTCAACTGAGGAATCCTTGCTTTCAAAGATGGAAAATTTTTCAGATCCTTTCTTTTCAGTTGATCAGCTAATCATCTCAATAATAGTTTTTCCTTTACCTTGAAGCTCCAAATTAATGGTGTTTAAATGCATTGTGATGTCTGTCAAAAATGCCAAATGAGTCAGCCATTTTCCGTTTTTCAGCATCTGAGTGTCGTCACCTCTTTCGTCCAGAAAAGCTGTTATTTCGGGCAATAATTCTTGAAACCTTTCTAGGAATTTTCCGCGACTCAACCACCTGACGTCCGTGTGAAGAACTAAATCAGTGTGTTCAGCTGACTCACTATCTTCCAACTGCAGTTTAAAGAGCCGTCGTTGCAAGCTACGTGCACGGATAGAATTCACAATTTTTTAATTGCAATGCCCATAATCTCCTCCATGTTTAGAACTTTTGAACACAAAACTTGTTGATGAATAATGCAATGGAAGGAAAAAAACGAAGGGAAATCATCATTAGCTCGACACAATGCCACAAACCGTTTTCGTTTCCAGTCATTGCTGGTGCTCCATCGCTTGTAATGCACACTAGTTTGTATATTGGTAGCTTGTAGTTTGTTACAAAATTGAAAAAAACGTCATATATATCTTCGCCACAGGTCTTTCCTTTCAGAGGAATCATTGTCAAAAACTCTTCCTTAGCCGACATGTCATTGAATACCATTCGAATAAAAATACACAGCTGGGCAGTGTCTGTCATATCGGTGGATTCGTCGAACTGTAAAGAAAAGTATGTACATTTCATGATATCATGTTTTAGTTTATCTGCCATGTCCTGACTCATGATTTCAACACGCCTTGTGACAGTCGGACGAGATAACTGAAGTTCTCTAATAGCAGACACAATCTCTGTTTTATTTTTAAAATCTCCAAAAAAAGTCTCACCCGCTTCAATAAATGCTTCCTTCACAACCAATCCATCATTAAATGGTTTCTTATGTTTCGCCAATATATGAGATATTTTAAATGACACGATCGTTGCAGCTTTTGATTGTTTGGCTGGTCTTGTGAACATGGTTTGTTCTTTTTTTCAAACAAGTTATCAAATCACGTACTTTTCGTTTTCTTAATTCATTCTGTGACGGAAAATCCTTTTCATAGTTTTTATGAACCGTTTTATGATGCCTCTCTAAGTTCCCACGCTTAGGTATTGCAACTGACGCACGGCAAATGAGACAAATGCACTTATCCTTTACCATACAAAAGAAAAATTCTTCCTCCCAATCGTTATTAAAATGAGAAGTTTTACTTTTCTTCGCCGCACTCATTTTGGACTATTTATTAATAAACTTTGTATCGATGTATCGCCTTCAAGTTACAACTCAGACTGACTCCTATTCCTGCAGGCGCAACATTTATATCGACGCTAACGAAGTCTCGAATGTTCCCGTCAAACACGCCGCCCGAATTTCCTAGAAAGATCGGCGGGAATCAAAAACGCGGCTTTCCTTTGACAGGTACCGCGCGTTCCTTTGATAAAGCCGCCTTTTGCCGCTAGCAGGGTGTTATTACGATAAAAGAAAGTGATGAGGGGGTTATTCTGTCCTAATTGTGGATCGAATAAATTTTAGTAGTATATTCATTACATTTTTTGTTTTAGTTACCTAACACAAAATCTGTGAATAGTTCTATATCGGAATTTTTTTTCTCGAGATCGACTCAAAAAGCACTCGCGATCGACTTGTCGATCGCGATCGAGCGTTTGAGCACCCCTGGTTTAAATCATCTTAAAGAGAATTCTGGACACCTTTAAGAGCAATTTATGACCACCTCATTTCAGTCTTTTATGTACTTGTTTGGAGTAAAAATAAAAAATAAAAACAGTCCAGTGGTGATGAACTAAAATTTCTACGATTTGCCTAATCTCTCTTTTTTTTAGTTGGATTCCTATGACGTCCAGTGGTGATGAACTAAAATTTCTACGATTTGCCTAATCTCCCTTTTTTTTAGTTAGATTCCTATGACGTTTATGATATATTACCATGTGGCCGTGGCTCCAAACGCATGGATTCCACGATTTGCATCAATTTAGTAATAAAAGATGTTGAAAAATGATCAAAACTTTCACTTCGTTCCCAGCACCGTCCCCATATATTACTAAAATCGACAAAGTCAGTGTTACTCTGGAGCTCCTTAAACAATTAAAATCTAATACAGACTAGATCCATTCC
This sequence comes from Pachyrhynchus sulphureomaculatus, assembly GCA_019049505.1. Lineage (NCBI taxonomy): Eukaryota > Metazoa > Arthropoda > Insecta > Coleoptera > Curculionidae > Pachyrhynchus > Pachyrhynchus sulphureomaculatus. The sequence continues at coordinate 124,132,383 of CM032453.1, forward strand.
GGATAGCAGGATCTTCTTTGTTTGATGCCGTTACCCATTTATTTTTGGATTGCGCTCAAAATATCTCAATATTTTTGTGACATGAACAGTGATCTATGAAGTATCTAATCTATAGTTGAATGAGTTAATTTTTTTTGACACAGTGACAATATTGCTAAAACCTTATATCTTGAAAAAAAGTATATTTTTAAGATTGCTATTTAATATTATTAAAACTGGCACAAAAATGATTTAAACGTAAAATGTTACATTCAAAATGAAATATATATATATAATATATATATATATATATATATATATATAAATATATATATATATATATATATATATATCTTCTAGTTTAGATTCCAGAACGAATTCGAATATTTGCAAATAGTCTTATAACCCAGACTTCGACGTAAATAAGTTTACGCAGAGATGTATACAGAGCTAAAAAGGCTTGTCGGGTGATAACGACTGGATTCAGTGTGATTGATAATGGGTAAGGCACCAAGAAAGAAGCAATAATGATTGGTGACAGATATCACTGAATCAAAACGTGGTCGGTATTATATTTCGACAATAAACTACACCTGTGCATAAACACCCCGTATTGACAACAGCACTCGGCTTTAATCGGCGATGATGGCCAGTCACCAGACCCAACAGATTATCTGCACCATTAAATTAAATATCGAAATGTTTTCATATCAATCTTGCAATATTTTCTTTGTTTCTCAACAAATTTTGATCGAATATAGAGTAAAACCTTGCCAGATACATATATGTATATCTATATGTGTGTATGTGTATATATATATATATATATATATATATATATATATATATATATATATATATATATATATATATATATATAATCATAAACTGGCAAAATAAAGTGATTAACATAGATGGAACACAAATTAATCATCTACGATTTGCAGACGATATCGTTCTAATCGGTACCAGAGCCAATGAATTAACAACTATGTTGAAAAGAGATATTTACCTCGAATAAAAAAATACAACTACGAAAAGAGAACCAAACTGCTCCTTTTGGTAGACTCGCATTTATCTTCAGATCACGAGATATCCCTGTAAGTCTCAGAGAAAAAACGTACGAGTCGACGAACATACGTCGAGTAACACAACGTGCAATGGAGAGAGCTACGCTTGGAATAAGTTTGAGAGATAGCATCCCAAATTAGGAAATCAGGGAAGAACACAACTGACAGATGCTATGGAAAGACTGGCTCAACAAAAGTGGAGAGAGGCTGGCCACGTAGCCAGACAGGACAACGATAGATGTTCCTATAAACTTAGAGTATGGCGCCCTATGGAGAGTAAGAGGAGTGTGGGAAGACCTCAAAAAAGGTGGCAAGACGAGATCCACAACAACGCAGGGAAAAATTGAAACAGAACGGCTCTGAACAGGAAAAGATGGAAGTAATTGGAAGAGGCCTACATTCAGGAGTAATAATACAATTCAGCGTAGTTTATCGGGATAGCGGTCTATTAAATAAAACTCATTTCTTGTTAAGACTTGATATTTCGCCGATGCTTTGTCAGCTTCATCAGATATAATACTACAAAATTGAAGCACACTTAATGATGTACAAATCATAAATGAATACAATGTACAGACTTACTAACTAGAGTAAAAACGATGTAAATAAAAAGAAAGAACGATAAAACATTACACATCCATAAAACATTACACATCAATTAAACATTGCATATTAAACGAACAAACAGGAAAAATCAACACACCATACACTCTTTGGCTTACATTGAGTAATGATACCGTGTATATTAGCTTCTTTTTTTGCCCTAAATTGACAGTGGTCTAGTACTGTAAAAGGGAAAACCTATATACTATAAAATGATAATGTATAAAACCTAACTAAGTTATGTAACCAGTTATACATTTCTTGGAATATCACAGTACAAATTACTTAAATTGTTGGTATCAATCTTATAGCTAATGGAGTTTTGTTCTTTTTTGATGTGAACCATTTCAAGAAATAAGCGTTTTTTGTGGTTATTCTCATGTTCCAAAATTTTTACGTTTTTACAGTCAAACTAGTGTCCCGTCCTCAAATGATGATCTATAGCAGCACAAGATTTCTTTCCGTTTATACAATAACTTTTATGCTGAGTTAGCCTTTGTTTCAGCCATTGTGAAGTTTGCCCAATGTAATTCTTATCACAGTCCAGGTAAGACATCCTATATATAACGTTGCTGATATACATTAAAGGCGCCCTTTGCTTTACATGACTAAATAAGCTGGAATTATGTTTTGAGTAAACTAATCTTTAATTAAAACTTGTCTGACGGTTCCACTGAAGAAGTGGACCAAATAATAAAATACCAGAAGTTACACTATATAGGTGGTTTAACTGACAAAATAGTCTCAATATCTAAGGATTATTCTAACATCAAAGTAGCAAAGTATAACAACTTGTGTAATTCCAGCTTATTTAGTCAAGTAAAGCAAAGGACACCTTTAATGTAAATCAGCAACGTTATATATAGGATATCTTGCCTGGACGGTGGTAAGAATTACATTGTGCAAACTTCACAATGGCTGAAACAAAGGCTAACTCAGCATAAAAGTTACTGTATAAAACGGAAAGAAATTTTGTACTGTTGTAGATCATCATTTGAGGATGGGACACCAGTTTGATTGTAAAAACGTAACAATTTTAGAACATGAAAATAACCACAAAAAGCGCTTATTCCATAAAATGATTCACATCAAAAAAGTAAAAAACTCGATTAACTATAAAACTGATACCAAAAATTTAAGTAATTTGTACTGTGATATTCTAAGAAATATATAACTGGTTACATAACTTAGTTAGGTTTTACACATTATCATTTTATAGTATATAGGTTTTCACTTTTACAGTACCAGACCACTGTTAATCTAGGGCAAAAAAGAAACTAATATACACGGTATCATTACTCAATGTAAGCCAAAGAGTGTATAGTGTGTTGATTTTTCCTGTTTGTTCGTTTAATATGTAATGTTTTATTGATGTGTAATGTTTTATCGTTTTTCCTTTTTATTTACATCGTTTTTACTCTAGTTGGTAAATCTGTACGTTGTTTTAATTTATGATTAGTACATCATTAAATTCAATTTTGTAGTATTACTTCTGATGAAGCCGACAAAGAATCGGCGAAATATCAACTCTTATATGAGTTTTATTTAGTAGACGGCTATACCGATAAACTACACTAAATTATGTATATATATATATATATATATATATATATATATATATATATATATATATATATATATATATATATAGTGGCGAACAAAAGTATGGAAACATTTAAATTCCCATTTCTAGTCTTAACATTTAAACGGTTTACAATTACAATATTTATTTATTAATCGTATACATGCCAACAAACATTTTAAAGACTAAAACAGTTATTGTTTATTAGAAATGTGCTTAGTTTTTAACGTAACAAAATTATGCAAACAAAAGTATGGAAACATTTTTGTTATAAAATAAAAATCCCTCTAAGACGACTAAGATGTCGAAAATATTTAATATTTAGTGGGATATCCTTTTGCGTCAATCACTGCTTGACATCTTCTGCCTATAGAGTCAATAAGCCTAGCACAAAAATCGGGTGGTATTTTATCCCATTCTTGTTTTAATGCGATCCAAAGTTCGTCCCGGTTTTTTATATTTCCTTTCCTAATTTGTTTTAAACCAGATAGTGTCAAAGATTCTCTATCGGGTTCAAATCAGGTGATTGTGAAGGCCAGCGCATCACCCGAATCCTTTTGTTCAGAAAACCACTTATTGGCCAAGCGAGATGTGTGTTTTGGGTCATTGTCTTGTTGAAAAATCCATGACAGTGGCAAATCTTCTTCATAAGGAATCAAAATATTTTCCAATATCTCAAGATACATTTCAGCATCCATTCTGTCATTTATCTTTGCCAATGGCCCCGTGCCAGACCGTTGAAAACAACCCCATACCATGATATTTCCACCGCCATGTTTGACAGTAGGTACAAGGTATTTTGGGTCATATCTTAGACCAATTGGTTTTCCTACATAACCAATAGAATCACTTTCAAAGAGATTGAACCTACTTTCGTCACTAAAGATTACTAAAGACCACTGATTTTGGGTCCAGTCTTTATGTTCCTTAGCAAATTTCAATCTCTCTTTTCTGTGACGCTTTGTAAGGAGTGGCTTTTTAACAGCACGCCTACATAAAGATTTTCAGATAACAGACGACGCCTAATAGTCATGTCTGACACCAATACACCCTGATATTTCTGCCTTAGTTCTTTATTAATATGAACAGCAGTTTTCTTGGGATCATTTTTACTTTTCGAATTATAATTTTGTCTACTCTCTTACTTGTTTTTCAAGGTCTACCACTTTTAAATGCCGGATCAACAGTGCCCTTTCTCGAGAACTTCTTAAAAATTTTGCTGACAGTGCCCCTATGCATGTTTAAAGATTTTGCTATTACAATTTGCTTCTTTCCACTTTGATACAGAGAAATAATTTTATGTTTCAGATCTGAATGTAATATTTGCACTTTGATATTTTGTCAAAAACCGCACTCTTAAACAATGCTACTAAATTACTTCGTATCAACAATAACGTACTCTTAAAGCAGAATGATAAAATTATTTCAATGCTTTCGATAAGGACAAAACGCGTTTCTTAAAAACCTTATCTACCAGAAAAGGTGAACAAAGTTTTTTATAGTCAATAATAAAATTCTATAAAGAAATTGTCAACAAAATAAGACTAGTTTTTTTTTATTCCTAGAAATATTTTATATTTTTTGATTAAGAAAATGTTTCCATACTTTTTTTCGCCACTGTATATATATATATATATATATATATATATATATATATATATATATATATATATATATAATATATATATATATATAATATATATATATATATATATATATATATATATATATATATATATATATATAATAAAAAATAGAGAAAAATTATTGCGTTTTTTGGTATATAAATATTTATTTAACTTCTTGAACTCGAGTATGTTTCTTAACAAATCAGATACTCTTCTTGTCGAAATTTCTATTGCCAAGTAAAAGTTAATAAAAGCGTTTTGTTCCAAAGTCTTAAACCAGGAAACATAAAAGTTTATGGTAGTTTTTCTTTAACCCGAAAACTAACGGGAAATTAAATTTAAATTAAAACTAAAATGTGAGACTAATTAATTAACTGAAGAAAATGCACAGTGACGCTAAAAACAATAAAATTTAACTTAAGGTATAGAAGTTCAGCGCCTAATCCCCTACTAATAGTGTTCGAAAATGTTTGAGTTAAGTTAATAAAAATAACCGTAAAATTTAGCCTCTATTCTTTACTAGGTACAAACACATAACTTCACCTAAATTATATGCTATAAAACTAGGCTGTAATAAAATAGAATACATCAGCAGTTTTTGAATCCCTAAAACACAACTTTTTTTATATATCAAAATTTAACATTTAATTTGATAATGATTATAAAACAGAGCAACCGATTAACCGGATTTGCTAAAGAGGTGAGTTTAATTTTTCTTATCTGGAAGATCTTTTTATAACTATTAAAAACATACTGTAGATGTCATAAAAAGTTTTCGAACAGTACAAAAATACGTTCAGTGGCAACATTTTTTAGCCCGATTACTATGTTAACGATTGCTATCAGAGGGTTGCTGCAGCAACGGTTGTTACAGCTACAATTACTATGGATATACTTTTCATCGATGCAGTAATTAACGATGACACTGAATCGACACAAAGTATACGGAAAAATCACTCGCGGGAAATTTTTTAACAATTGTAGACACATACGTTACAAATTGGTTAGAAAAATACATATTAAATTGCATCACTATTCACCCTATAGAACAGACAAAATTACTGCAATTTTATGTATCATCTTGTTATAGGCAGGAAACAACAAATATTTAAAATAATTTTCTACATTATTATGGATTATTTTACTACGGTGTAGTGTGTTTTCGTTTCTTTTTAATCTTGCTGTTTTGGGAAGGTTGAAGCATGAAGCCCCCATCCGGTCCACTAACATAAAAAGGCGGGTGCACACTGAATTAAATCAGTTTCATGCTAGATTCTGATGAAGTCAGTTCTCAGTTTTTCTATAGACACAGGAAAAAATCCAAAAGAACTGTAATCTGAGGAAAATTCCTATCAAAATTAACGTTGTCTGTTCCATTTTTTACCAACAACCAGAGATAACATCATATATTGACTATATCACTTTACATCTGAATTTCACAAATAAACACATCCTTTTATCATACACTCAATGAATTATACACAGATAATCGAAATACAAATTAAATGCATTGCATCTTTATATCGTGGTTACATATTATGTTTAAACTTATATCTTGTAATTATATATTTATTTTTCATAACTATAGAGCTTTTCCATAATATACGACATTTTATGTACACAGCGTACACTTTTTACCAAGAAGTACAAATATTAATATTAAATAATTGTGGGCTCGTTAAAAATGTAATTGCAAATTTGTGATAAAATAAAATAACAGATCAAGGGTAAGTTGAACTTGTTCTGTACGTTTGCTTTTCAAATAAAAAATTTTGCTACAGAAGTATAAAATGATCAGTGACTTCACAAAACACATCCCAAATGAGTTTTCGATAAAGTTTTTTCCGATCTTTATTGACAACTGATGACCTTAAAATTTCTGTTTTTTTTTTTATATATACCAGATAAATTATTAAAGGTAATGCACTCGTAATAATTTTCGTTCAATCTACACCCTGCAGAGAATATTCCAGAATTTTTTCAAAATTTTTTGATCGGTACTTTCCGAGATAAAGTTAAAAACAGCGATTTTTCGCACTTTTTTAAAATAATACAAGAGAAGTGTGCGCAAGTATTACTCGTACATTATATATATTTTTGAACCCATCTTTTTACAAGCTTTCATTTAACACCCCACTCGATGGCAATTTTTTTTTCACTTCCGATTTCATCCCCAAAATCCCTTAAGTCAAAATTTAACTTCCATAAAAAATTCCTGTTCGGTTAATAGTGAAATTAACTTGATTTAGGCGACCTGGAGTTCCCTCTATTTCATAGTTGATTTGTCAACGAAGGTCGATTCATAACGACTTGCTGAAATAACTACACGGCTCTGATGAGGGCATCAATTCCTATATTAGTGCCAAGTTTCGGAGAAAATCGGGTGTGACAGACAGACACATGGACGGACACCGAAGTCATCTTATAAGACTTCCGTGCGGAAGACTAAAAAGTAATTGTTAACAAAATTAAAATAAAACATAAATATGGTGCCCAATACTGAAGTGAAATTTCTGGAATATATTTTGCTTTTTTAAGCCCGAAGATTACCAATTTGGACAGTATCACTTTTGCGACAGAAACTCATTTTTTTCTGCCATATGGACATGAAGCAAAAGAACCCAGAAAGAAGTGACATAGGACGATAAAATAAAGATAGAAGATTATTTCCTTAATATATTAAATCTATATAATTTCACAATGAAAACTTTTTAAAATTCTTTGGCAATAATTGCGGAGTAACTTAGATCGTAACTTTCCATGTTTTAAAGTACGAGGCCAAAAAGCTTTGAAAATATTTTCGGTGTTTTAATTCGACCTGGAAAAAAGTTACGACGGCTATTAAACGTTAGGATAGAGGGAGCGAAAGTTTGCCTAAAACAGAGGCTTTCTTTATGGCGGACGCAATCTCTGGAAATTCCATAAAAGTTTCAGGCGATGCCGGGCAGGCAAACGGGCCAAAACACATGTGGATCACCCGGCGAGCCAGAGTATACGAACTACTATCATGAAGTGCAATCTTCTAAATAAAGTGTTCGTTCCGCCTAAGTGTTTTTCGCAATAAAGTCTCCCAGGGGCACCAGTGGCCAATGATGGAAGAACCTTTCTCGGGGCCTTTCTACGCGCCATCATTTTGTCTTAACAAATTGGATAAGGGTAATTACCTTTTTACATACATTATACTTTTTCTTCTTTATGTAACGATTTTCAAAATATTAAAAGTTTTAAGTCATTTGAAATTACAGTTTTGGCCGTTCTTTTAATTAGAGATTTGTTCACGTGGAATGACTGAACATCATTTCCCTTTTGGTTCGGTTACTGAGTTGAGCAAAAAATCTAATTTAAAGAGTAGTTAATCTTTAGAAGAAAAACATGATGGTGTATTTTCGATAGTGTAAGCAACTTTTGAGGTGTGATAACAATTCCAGTGCACTAAATAGTGTAAAAGACATGTAATATAAGGGTATAGTGGAGGCAAATGCCGTAAAATTTCCGTGATTTTTAAAAATTTTTGGATGCTTGGAGCTTGAAAATCGATTTAACTACTTTAAAACAGTGCCAACATAATATAAACGAGTTTTCTCAGCCTAATTTTGACTACAGGGCCACTTTTCTTCTATTTTAGTGCATTTTTCACATCTTAACCCTTTCGGCTCACTATTTCTTAAAAGTCTCAGCTTCTGTTCGTTGTTATGCGACAAAAAAAATTCATTATACTCGTCGTAAAATTGCCTAAGAAACTGCGTAGATTACATTAAAAACTATTAAGTACATAACCTAAAAAAACAATTATTACGGCAAATTGAGAAATGATTTTTTACGGATAACTTCCATTCAATTCGATATTACGGCTTGAAATTACAAAAAATATAGCTTTTATATTAACAAAAAAGCGGGTCAAATTTTATTAAAAAATATCAAGAAGATTGGTCAAAATTCGCATTTTAGTCCAAATCTTATTATGGAATTTTCTTGTGGGCGGGCAGTAGGAAACTTTTTAAAGTATGCGAAATTTTATGCTTTTCAAGATGGTTAGAAAGAAAATATAGAATATAAAGAAAACACCTCATTTTCTAATTTTTTCGAAAAAAATTGTGTGCTAAGAAACCGTACATGTGTGGTTGCTATTTAAAACTAGCACATATTCCGTGTAATCCTATGATCCCAACGGATTTGCCGATTCCTTTCAAGCGGTTGCAGTTTTCAGTGAAGGTATCATTTACTCTGATAATAAACAAGTCCCGGGAATAAACTTTCAAACTCGTGGGAATCGATTTAAGGCAGGAATATTTGTCTCAGGGTTAATTATATGTCGGGTTATCAAGAGTCTCAACTTCAGAAAACTAATATATTTTGCTACCATCAAACATAGTATAACATGTAGGCTGAAAAGTTTTTAGGCTGACATATAGATGTCGCCCTTTTCAAAAAATCCATATGATTTTTAAGAAATACTAACCTTCAAACGATACAAGTCAAAATTTCATGACATTTCGAAGATTAGTTTATAAGTTACAGTGGTTTTAGTGACGCTACTTTTTAATATTTTCAAAACAATGGAAAAAATCGAATTTCGTGTGTTGATTAAATACTGTTTTTTGATGGGAAAAAATACCTTTCAAGCAAAGCAATGACTTGATAGACGGGGACTCTGCTCCGGGAAAATCAGACTTCTTTTACCGGTATGCTGAATCTAAAGGCTGTCGTACAGATACAAATGATGCTGAACGCTCTGGACGCCCAAATGAGGTGGTTATACCGGAAAACATAAAAAAAAATCCACAAAATTGTGTTGGATGACCGTAAAGTGAAATTGCGTGAGATAGCTGACATCCTAAGGATATCAAAAGAACGTGTTGGTTATATTTTGTATGGACATTTGGGCATGAGAAAGCTCTATTCGAAATGGGTACCGCGTTTGCTCACAGTGGACCAAAAACAACAACGTGTTGACGGTTCTGAACGCTGTTTGGACCTGTTTAAGCGGAATAAAAATAATTTTTTCATGTGATATGTGACAATGGATGAAACATAGATCTTCTACTACACACCGAAATCAAATCGATAGTCAGCTGAGTGGACAGCAGCCAGTGAAAGCCGCCCGAAGCCACAAAGACACAACAGTCGGCTGGGAAGGTTTTGGCCTCTGTATTTTGGGATGCGCATGGAATAATTTTTATCGACTATGCTGAGAAGGGAAAAACTATCAATAGCGAACATTATATAAAGTTATTGGTGCGTTTGAAGACAGAAATTGCAAAGAAGCGGCCCGAAATGAACAAGAAAAAAGTGTTCTTTCATAAAGACAATGTGTGAACAAGAAAAAAGTGTTCTTTCATAAAGACAATGTGTGTGACACAAGTCAATGGTTACTAGGAAAATTGTGTGAATTGAAGTTCGAATTGCTTCCTCATCCACCGTATTCTCCAGATTTGACCCCCAGCGACTATTATCTATGCGCAGATCTCAAAAAAATGCTCGCGGGAAAGAGATTTGGCTGCAATGAAGAAGTTATCGCCGAAACTAAGACCTATTTTGAAGGCAAATCCTTCTACAAGAAGAGTATAGAAATGTTAGAAAAGCGTTAGACTGATTGTATCGCTCTTGGAGTAGACTATACTGATGAATAAAGTCGAATCTTGCAAAAAAAATGTGTTTTAAGTTTTGAATTGTTGTGGCTGTTACTTGATGGAAATTCATAATGAATGTAATGAAAGACTTGTTTTTGTCAAATTTCCACTTTATTTAGTTTCACTGAAACTGTATTACAGTTTCAGTGAAACTAAATAAAGTGGACTGTATACAGTTTCAGTGAAACTAAATAAAGTGGAAATTTGACAAAGACAAGTCTTTCATTACATGTGTTTTAAGTAGCTAGACCACAAACTTTTCAGCCTACGTGTTTCAGAGGAGTTCTAACCAATTAACGTAGGTACCTAAATTTGAAAAAAAATAACACTTCCACGCGAACGAAGTCACGGGCGATTGCTAGTCACTTGTACGAGTAAAAAGAAAGAAAAGTATTGTAATTGTCTATTATTGTGACATCTATCAATTGTTTATAATTGCGACCTGCACAAAATATTTTGGAATTATTGTCAGGCTAATTATCAAGATTCTACAGGCCGTTTTTTTGTGTGATGACGTAACAGACACGTCAACGGAGAAAAAAGCTATAAATACTTCTTTTGACCCCCAATGAGTAATAGTTACCAATAACATCAACACAGCATCTGTAACAATTTTATTGTAGTCTTGGTAAATGGACCGGCGACACGACGACATGTGGCGTACTAACTTACTTGCGGTGCAAAAGGTGTCGGATTCCGGCAGGTCGGTATATTTTATTTATTAATTTATTTATGTATATTTGGCCTGGCGACGTACATAGGCAGTAGTTTTTTGCAGAAATGCAATAACGCCCGTGGCAGGACTACCGCATTGTTTAAACGGTGCTGTGAAATACAAGAATGTTTTTTTTGGCACTTGGACAACGTGATGGGTATTACGACGTTCTCGCCGATATCCTGTTCGACAGGGGTGCTCAAACTTAAACTTCTGGCGATCTACCTCAATATTGTTAGACTACGATCGATCGACTCTGAGAGGCTGCAAGTAAGTGTGATGCAGGATTGTCGTCTAGGTAGGGTGTATCGTGGCATAGATATTAGTTTTCCACACAATATCCATTTTTTTAGTCAAGGTAAGTGTAGGTCTGCTCTAAAATGTCAATGAAAAAACTCATAATTATTCAAAATTGCGAGTTTATTGGTTCTTACAAAACAAACGAGTTCTAGTGTCTAAACTTAACTAAAGAGTGACTTTGGATGTTGAAGCGTGGCACTGCATGTCCTCAGCATACTTTTCATAAGATGGTACGTAATTACCGAGTGCTAATCGCAAGCATGATGACATATGTTCGTCAGTTAGTCGATTGCGATATTTTGACTTAATTATCTTCATTTCAGAAAATGCAGACTCGCACAAGTAAGTTGACCCAAACATTGCCGTCAGTTGAAGGGCGATTGCCTTAGATTCGGATATTTATCTTCAGATATAAAACACCAGACATTTGTATCAGGTGCTGTGGCTTTGAGATGTATATCTGATATAATCTGCACTAATTCATTTTCAACAGAACATGAGTCCATGTTAAACTGACTGGCTATTTCAGTAGCTAATTCCTCAATGTTTTTACACAAAAAAGGATAACTCATACATGATGCGATATTTGCCAATTTACTGAAATCATAAAAACGTATTTCGAATTGGCCCAAAATATTTGATAATTCTGCCTCATAAATTTCATAATTCAACTGAGGAATCCTTGCTTTCAAAGACGGAAAATTTTTCAGATCCTTTCGTTTCAGTTGATCTATCATAAGTTGCAATTTACTTTTGAACGCGTTTATTGCGCTAATCATTCAATAATAGTTTTTCCCGTTTACCTTGAAGCTCCAAATTAATGGTGTTTAAATGCATTGTGATGTCTGTCAAAATGCCTAATCAGTCAGCCATTTTCCGTTTTTCAGCATCTGAGTGTCATCACCTCTTCGTCCAGAAAAGCTGTTATTTCGGGCAATAATTCTTGAAACCTTTCTAGGAATTTTCCGCGACTCAACCACCTGACGTCCGTGTGAAGAACTAAATCAGTGTGTTCAGCTGATTCACTATCTTCCAACTGCAATTTAAAGAGCCGTTGTTGCAAGCTACGTGCACGGATAGAATTCACAATTTTTATTGCAATGCCCATAATCTCCTCCATGTTTAGAACTTTTGAACACAAAACTTGTTGATGTATAATGCAATGGAAGGAGAAAAATGAAGAGAAATCATCATTAGCTCGACACAATGACACAAAACCGTTTTTGTTTCCAGTCATTGCTGGTGCTCCATCGGTTGTAATGCACACTAGTTTATATATTGGTAGCTTGTAGTTTGTTACAAAATTGAAGAAAACGTCATATATATCTTCGCCACGGGTCTTTCCTTTCAGAGGAATCATTGTCAAAAACTCTTCCTTAGCCGACATGTCACTGAATACCATTCGAATAAAAATACACAGCTGGGCAGTGTCTGTCATATCGGTGGATTCGTCGAACTGTAAAGAAAAGTATGTATATTTCATGATATCAAGTTCTCTAATAGCAGACATAATCTCTGTTTTATTTTTAAAATCTCCAAATAAAGTCTCACCCACTTCAATAAATGCTTCCTTCACAACCAGTCCATCATCAAATGGTTTCTTGTGTTTCGCCAATATATGAGATATTTTAAATGACGCGATCGTTGCAGCTTTTGATTGTTTGGCTGGTCTTGTGAACATGGTTTGTTCTTTTTTCAAACAAGTTATCAAATCACGTACTTTTCGTTTTCTTAATTCACTTTGTGACGGAAAATCCTTAGGTATTGCAACTTGACGCACGGCAAATGAGACAAATGTACTTATCCTTTACCATACAAAAGAAAAATTCTTCCTCCCAATCGTTATTAAAATGATAAGTTTTACTTTTCTTCGCCGCACTCATTTTGGACTGTTTATTAATAAACTTAGAGTTACAACTCAGACTGACTCCTATTCCTGCAGGCGCAACATTTATATCGGCGCGAACGAAGTCTCGAATATTCCCGTCAAACACGCCGCCTGAAGTTTCTAAAAAATCGCAGGAATCAAAACGCGGCTTTTCTTTGACAAGTACCGCGCGTTCCTTTGATAAAGCTGCCTTTTGCCGCTAGCAGGGGGTTATTACGATAAAAGAAAGTGATGAGGGGTTATTCTGGCCTAATTGTGGATCGAATAAATTTTAGTAGTTAATTCATTACATTTTGTTTTAGTTACCTAAAACAAAATCTGTGAATAGTTCTATATCGGAATTTTTTTCTCGAGATCAACTCAAAAAGCATTCGCGATCGACTTGTCGATCGCGATCGACCGTTTGAGCACCCTGCTGTAAGATATAAAAAAGGGTAAAATCACTACTCAGGCGGCCAAGGTACTTCATAAGAAAACCTACGAATCCACTTCCCAGAAAAGTTTTCGTCCAGCCAATTTCTAATTTCCAAGGTGCCCCATCTTGTTGGAAGTATATTTTCATTCTTTCCTCTAAACTAAAATCTTTCAATTCATTGGAAAGTTTGTTGTTTAGAAAGTGTAGGTGCAGAAGTAAACAATAATAAAAAAACATATTTTTATTATACCACCAGCGAATAAAATTTTAATTACCAGTGCCGCCAAAATTCTTACGATAAACTTTTTCCTGGATAGGCTCTCATGAGTTTTATTCCTTTTATTAACATTTTCTCCGTGAACAGCCAATTTTCTCCGTAACTAAATCGGCTTATTACTGCGAAACAACATGCATATTCCATTATCATTTTAGTTAATTAAACGATCTTTTGGTCTCTCATGATTCGGTTTTAGATGCAGAGGGAAGTATTCAATGCATAAATTTTCATATGGCGTAGAGAGCCCGAAAACAAAGGCGAACCTAATTTTGCAACGAAACGTTTTTGCCGTATGTAAGCCTATTACATCCAATATAACCGATGTTTTGAACGTAATAAGAGCAAATAGAGCGATATATTGTTAACCTAATGGATGGGTATTTCGAAACTACTCTGTTAGTTGCCTAGTTCTGTTTTGATTTAATTTCGAGTATTACCTTCATGTATATCATTAAAAGTTCTGATTTATCGAGGTTCGACTATTTTATTTTTGCTGATGTCTCTGTGATATGCCGAACAATATTAGAAATAGAGAAGTACTTTAAACACAAAGTTTTTTTTTAGTTACTTATAAAACATAAGTAAATTATTTATAACTAAACAAGAAGTTATATAAAAATGGGGCAGTACATTAAATTCACCAATACAATTTAATTTTCTATGCTTTAATAACAAATTTTTTACCCCCAATATAATCGGCAGAATTAATTTCGTAACGTCCTATCACTTTCAGGTAGCGAACTGTACTGAACATTTTAAGGTAAATAGAAAATTAACATTTTTAAGTATAGTATAGGAAACTCTACAACATATGCACAATAAGAAAGAACCAGGGGACGATGAAATAACAATAGAAACGATAAAGTATGGAGGGGCATCGATAATACAATCTCTTCAAGCTCTATTTAACAGATGCCTAATAGAAAGTAAAACACCTTGGGTAAATGCCTTGACTGTGCTTATTTTTAAAAAGGGGAACAAATTTAAATTGGAGGATTACAGACCCATCAGCCCGTTATCGGTACTATACAAAATCCTCACTAGAATCATCACATACGAGGCTGGTTTGAAAAGTCCGTGCAAAAATAAAAACTACTTATGTGTTTGGGTAAACCTTTTTTATTTTTTGACATAGTCTCCTTTTAGGCTTATACACTTCGTCCAACGATCTTCTAGCTTGTTGATCCCTTCCGAATAATAGGATTTGTCCAAGTCTGCAAAATATCCATTATTGTCTGCAATCACCTCCTCGTTTGAATAAAATCTTTGTCCCGCCAGCCATTTCTTCAAATTAGGGAACAAATAGTAGTCCGAGGGAGCCAAGTCTGGAGAATAGGGGGGATGTGAAACGAGTTGGAATCCTATTTCCATTAATTTTGCGACCACAACTGCTGAGGTGTGTGCTGGTGCGTTGTCGTGATGGAAAAGGACTTTCTTGTGGGCCAATCGCGGGCGTTTTTCTTGCAGCTCGGTTTTCAAACGGTTCAATAACGATGAATAATATTCACCTGTAATAGTTTTACCCTTTTCCAGATAGTCGCTGAGAATTATCCCTTGCGAATCCCAAAGACAGTCGCCATAACCTTTCCGGCCGAAGGAACGGTCTTCGCCTTTTTTGGTGCAGATTCTCCCTTGGTAACCCATTGTTTAGATTGTTGTTTGGTCTCAGGAGTATAGTAATGTATCCATGTTTCATCCACAATGACGAAACGACGCTTACAGTCCTCCGGATTCTTCTGGAACAGCTGCAAACCATCCTTGCAACACTTCACACGATTCCGTTTTTGGTCAAGCGTGAGCAATCGCGGCACCCATCTTGCGGATAGCTTTCTCATGTCCAAATGTTTATGCAAAATATTATGTAACCGTTCAGTCGAGATGCCCACAGCACTAGCAATCTCACGCACCTTAACTATTCTGTCATCCATCACCATATCATGGATTTGATCAATGATTTCTGGAGTCGTAACCTCCACAGGCCGTCCAGAACATTCAGCGTCACTTGTGCCCATATGGCCAGTCCGAAAATTTTGAAACCACTTATAAACTGTTCTAATCGAAGGTGTAGAGTCACCATAATGTTTATCAAGCTTCTCTTTAGTCTCCTGAGGCGTTTTGCCTTTCATAAAGTAATGTTTAATCACCACACGAAATTCTTTTTTCGTCCATTTCTTGAAAACCCGGACCTAGCCAAATTCCCTCCTTACGTCACGAGAATGGCACCGCATCTTCCCCTCTAGAGAAGGCAGGTCTATTCGCAGAAATGCTCGAGGACAGGTTTCAACCAAACCCTCACACTCACCCCACGATTCGGCAGAGATGCGGTGGTGGCCCAAACCATTCGCATCTTCAATCAAACCCCACTTCCTCCCGTGCGGATCTTTACGACTCCGCAAATAGTCAAGTCCATCATTCAGACCCGCTCAACTAAGAAAGCCCCAGGCCATGATAAAATCTCTGCCAAATCTCTAAAGGAGCTTCCTCCTAAGCAGATCTCAGAGATCACCAACATCATCAATGGCATTTTCCGACTCAGTTATTTTCCCATGACTTGGAAGAAGGCAGAAATTGTGATGATTCGGAAGCCTGGCTCTCCTTCCCACGAGGCTGACAGCTACCGGCCAATTAGCCTAATATCAACATTGGGCAAAGTGGCCGAGAGGGTTATCCTTGAGGAAATCAGAGACAAAAGCACCGAACTCAACATCATCCCTGATGAACAATTCGGCTTTCAACCAAAGCATGGTACCACTCATCACGCCACAAAACTGGCACAGTGCATCTCCAGCGGTTTCAACCGTGGTTTCCGGGTTGGCGCTGTTTTCCTTGACATCTCCAAAGCATTCGATAAAGTCTGGCACGAAGGCTTAATCCTTAAGC
The DNA here is from genome assembly GCA_019049505.1 of Pachyrhynchus sulphureomaculatus. Lineage (NCBI taxonomy): Eukaryota > Metazoa > Arthropoda > Insecta > Coleoptera > Curculionidae > Pachyrhynchus > Pachyrhynchus sulphureomaculatus. The sequence continues at coordinate 124,149,350 of CM032453.1, forward strand.
TTATTCGTTTTGGCTACCCTTCTCACCTAACAACTCTGGTTCAATCATTCCTCTCCGATAGGACTTTCCAAGTCCGTGTCGAACAATCCCTGTCCGAGGTAAAGAGTATAAGGGCCGGAGTCCCACAAGGCTCCGCCTTATCCCGCACCTCTTCAATATCTTCTCGTCCGATATCCCTAAGGATCGATTCACCAACCTCCAATTGTATGCTGACGACACGGCCATTACCGCTTCAGCAGCGAGAATTGATCACATCACGGCCCGACTTCAACGTCATCTAACGCGCCTCTCTGACTGGTTTGAGCGGTGGAGGATTAAGGTCAATCCAGCCAAGACCCAGGCCATAATCTTTGGAAAAGGCTTCCGCATACCCCCTCCTCAACTCTCACTGAATGGAACCAGGCTCCGATGGGCCAACAACATCAAGTACCTGGGCCTTCTATACGACAAACGGCTCGTATGGAAGGACCAAGTGCCTATGGTCGTGCGCAAGGGAAATCAGCTTCTAGGGAAGCTGTATCCGCTCCTGAATCATCGTAGTAAGTTATCAACTAACAACAAGTTGCTAATTTACAAATCGATAATCAGGGCCGGACTTACGTACGCCTGTCAGGCCTGGTGCCAGATGCCCAAAACTCAACGGACCAAGGTCCAGACAGTCCAAAATAAAGCCCTCCGTATCATAGCAGGAGCTCCCTGGTTCGTCCGCAACAATCAGTTGCACAGGGAGTTTGAAATGCCCACGATAAAAGAATTCACGCGTAATGCCCAGCTTCGCTTCCTTGAGAAAGCAGCGGTCCATCCTAACCCCGAGATAGCACACTTTTAGAGGCAACGTAAATGTCGGCAATCGATACCTACGACCAACGGACATTCTTCCACTAGACTAATTAACACTAGATTCAACATGGACTACCCTTGATTAATTAAGGCCGTAGTTTAGTTGAGCAACTCCTTCAGTTTTAAAAAGTGTAAACAACACACACGACTAACACAATTATAACACCACACCCCCGGAAAATGGGGAACTAGGTTAAGTTAGCATTAAGTTAGGTTAAGGTAGGTTAGATCCACATATTAGAAAATTAACCTTAGAGTTAGCATACATCAAATATCTAGACATTGACAAACCAGAATTGTAAAAGGAGTAGAGGGTTTTCCCAGCTCACAAGGAGTTTTAGTGGGTATGCCAACCCTTCAGGTCGGTGAGCCCCACATACCTGGAGCACTTTGGGGCACCCTTACGGTGACGCAGACTGCTCCAGAAATCCATAAAGCGGATTTCTCCCTGTATAAAAAAAAAAAAAAAAAAAATCTTGAAAATCACTCGACTTCCTTGATTCACACGAATGCCAAACACAAAGAATATATGAATATGGCTGAAACTTGGTGTGCGTTCATTCAAGAGATACTACTAACTAAACATGACCTCGATACGCGCCGGTGGTGCCATCTCTCGGACTTTGCACGGACTTTTCAAACCAGCCTCGTATAGATTAGCGAACAAATTAGACAGTTATCAACCACGTGAACAAGCGGAATTTAGACGAGGATAAAGTACTTTGGACCATCTTCAAACAATTAGATTATTAGTGGAAAAAGCAAATAAATATAAGGCCACCTTGTGGATAGCAATGGTTGATTACGAAAAACCATTTGATTTCGTAGAGATATGGGAGGTCCTTAACGCCTTAAGTAACTGCAGAGTCGATGAAAGATACACAACTCTTCTTGAATACATATATAAAATGCAACATCACAAATGATGCTTGCGACTCGATATTCCCAAAGCTCTTCACATTGACTCTAGAAGACATGTTCAAATCGATAAAGTGGGAAAATAAAGGAATATTAATGAACGGTGTTCGATTAAATCACTTAAGCTTCGCATATGATGTCGCTCTGATCGCCAACACCAAAGAAGAATTGCAAGAAATGCTGATGGAGTTGAATAACAAGTCTCGAGAAATAAGTCTAAAAATAAACTTCACCAAAACCAAATATTTGAACAACGAAAGTGAAGATAACTGCCAGGAACTGTTAATAGAAGGTGAAAGAATAGGAAAGATACAAACATTCATATATTTAGGAGAAAAAATCGAAATATCGAAAAATATTTTAAAGGCTGTATAGAAGAGTCTCGTTGGCTTAGTCTACGTTCGGAAGGTTAAAATCTACATTTAAATTAGACATCCCAAACACAATAAAAGCCAGAGTATTCGATTAATATGTACTGCCGGTATTAAAATATAGCACCGAAACGTGGGCTTTAAATAGAAATATAATAAATAAACTCCAAGTTTCTATATACTTCAAAGCGCCTAGATCAAGAAAAACATAGTCTCCAATTTCACTGGTATGTCAGTCCGTCAGCGTGCCGGCCTGTCTGTCTCCTGACATGATATCATGAGGTATCGATTTCAAGTTTGGTACACATATGTATTAGGGGTAGGAAAGGAATGTATAGTTTCTAGTTGATATCGTTTTTGGAAAGAAGATGAAATCAGTCCATAAATTTTGTGTAGTTTTAATAGTATCGTAATCATCATTTCCTCGCTACTTTTCTTGCGATAATGATCAAAGGACAACAAACTTTCAGAATATATTCTTGGAATCATTCTGAAACAAACTATGTCTTGCTGGGCACAAGGCAATTTTATGAGTAGATTTTGCACTGCAAGCATTTTAAGGGGTTACATACATCTGGGCGCTGCGAACATTATGTATATTTAAATTATCGGTCAAGTGCAAGTTGAACTTGCGCAATTAGTGTTCCGTACGTTGATTGCTTTTAAAATAAAAAATATATAGTCGACACTGTTTATAGTGAAACTCTATATAGTGAAAAACTCTTTATAGTGCAATTTTTTCAAGACCTAGAATATCTTAAATACATAGCAATATATACGGATTTTTTCTTTATATAGTGAAAAAACTCTATAGTGAAATTTCGGTCAACATTTTGGTCTTTCACGATATACATAGAGTGTCGACTGTATATATAAATATAAATATATAAATATAAATATATATATATATATATATATATATATATATATATATATATATATATATATATACCAAGTGTTTTCACAAGCTTTCATTTGACACCACCCGATGACCTAGTAAAAAAATTTTTTTTTCACTTCCGATTTCACCCCCCAAAACTAACCCCCTTAGGTCAAAATTTAACTTTCAAAACTACATGGCTCTGATGAGGCCATCAATTCCTATATTATTAACAAATTTCATTTTTCTATGACGAATAGTTTCGGAGAAAATCGGGTACGACAGACAGACGGACAGACAGACGGACAGACAGACGGACAGACACCGAATTTATCTTATAAGTGTTCCGTACAGAACACTAAAAAACCAAAAAAAACTTCATTAACATATATCAAAAACTAACGGATAAGATACGAATGCTGGGATAAATTATAAACTTACTTTTTTCTAAACAATTTTTCGTGAAATTTTTGGGTGAAAATGAACATTTTTTCAAATGTGCACACTAAAAATATATTTTAAAGTTTATTAAGTGATAATACAAAAGAATGGCGATTTTATATTTTTATTGTACTTTAAATTATAAGATTTCTTTAATATGTTTTAAGGAGTTACAAGGTTATTAAGGGTTCTAAAACATAATTAAAAAAAAATTCTTATACTTTAAAGTACAATAAAAATATAAAATCGCCAATCTTTTGTATTATTGACTTAATAACCTCAATTTTTTTTAAATATATATACTTTTTGCAGCTGACAGTTTGAACCCATTTGAATGAAGTCACTATCGATAAAGAAATTGCGAGGCCCTTTACATAATAATTCGTAGTCGAACATATAAGAGTATATCGTTAGAGCGTTGGTTCCAAACATGGAGCGCTAAATGGTTTTTTCATGGACCAGTTTAAGTCTCTGCTATATTACTTTTTTTTGTAATTAATATTTCACAACAAAGTACAATCAATTAACACATATTTAGTTCATTTTACTGCAAATTGTATACAAACAGAAATTCAGCTAATTTTGCTGAAATCTTACTGTAAACGGCATTTGCAAGGGTGTCGATGCTTTAGGAAATGTTCTTCCTGTTTTGTTTTGTATTTTTTTTTTATCTAAACAAATTAAAATTAGAAATAAAAATACATAATAAAAACTCACTCCGTTCATAACATTTAACATTGAATTCAGGTGAAAACACTGATATAATTCTTTTAGTCTTGTCAAAACATTATCATTTTCGGTAAAATATGAATTTTTCTGGCGTGTTTATTTTTAAAGTAGACCGACAAAGAGATGAACAATGAAGGGTTACTGTAATCGTAAATAGACATTATATGTCTTAGTTTTACTAGAACATTCCTTAGTTTTTAATGAGGACCGCATAAATACTGCAGAGAAATTAACAGACCGCTTCAGGAGAGGCGTGTGTACGAAAGTAGCGATTTAGATTGATACTGAATCCTTGAATATCGTATTCGTTGCGAATTACGGTCTCGAGTATTTCAATCCAAAGAGTTGAGTTGGTTTTTCATTTAATATAGGTTTAAAGGTAGTAGTATGGGCGCCAGATGGATCTCAACAAACATTAGTTGAACATTTCCAATGACAGATTATATAGAAGAGGTTTGAGTTATCCGATAACAAGTTAACAGTTTGTGAGAGAGAAGATATATGTTCTTTTATTACGTGGGGCTCGGTAACAAGAATTTCAAATTTCAGTATGCAAATCTAGAATATTTTTACGCATTCACTTTCGTCAAATTCGCTCAATTAACACGTTTCATTTAAATGATAATTTTTCTAATCTCTACTCGAGTGCAGAATCAGGAATACAAATTTCTGATTCTTATGTAAATATTGGGCAATCTAAATTCAGTATAAATATTCTAATTTGCGTTAACTTGTTTGGATGTAGGAAATTTGCTTCCTGTCTTGTTTTGTATTTTTTTTTATCTGAACAAATTAAAATTAGAAATAAAAATACATAATAAAAACTCAATCCGTTCATAACATTTAACATTGAATTCAGGTGAAAATACTGATATAATTCTTTTAGTCTTGTCAAAACATTATGATTTCCGGTAAAATATGAATTTTTCTGGCGCGTTTATTATAAAAACGTAAAATGGAATTTTAATGCAAACATTACAGCATCACATGGTCACATATAGTATTTCAGAGAGTATGCACAGATGTTATGGGAATTTTTATATTCTACATAAATAATTAGTACGTAATTTTACAAAACCTAAAAAAGAACAACTTACAAATTTTTATTTTACTCTATACATAAAAGCAATAAATTGATAAAGTGTTTATTTAATAGCGAACCAAAGATTTTACATAAAAATTCTCTATATTGTGATAACTTTGTTGTAAATGATCTTTTGAGAAGACAGATTGCTAGCCTATTAATGACTTGATAGCGTGAATTTCCTCTCAGATAAACAGTTCTAAAACACTAAACTGTTTCACACTAACTTAATTCAAGCATTATAATTTTAAAGGATATATACTTTATGGTGAGACATAAATCATAAAAAATGTAGAGCGGAGGTGTTTTAAATACAAAACAAAAAATGAAAATTTCCCTCTATTATATATAATGAGCTTTCTGTTAATATTGGAAAACTAATTTTAAGATTCCTTGACTGCAGAAACCCTGAAAAAGATGTATAACATGATAAATTGGAGGCAACACCACTGTTAACACCGTTTAACCACCTAAATGTTAGTCTACAAATATACCACACATTTTTTGTATCATATTGTAAGTACATATAATTATATATAAATATAATATCTGATAAAGCTACATACTTGCAGATTTCGCTCAAAAACTAATGATTCCTTTCCTACCTCAAGTATTTCTGGCAAATTTAAAATCGACATCTCACTTATTTGGAAATACATCGGGTGCAACAACGATTTCTGGGCTAAAGCTTTGGTAGCAAAAAGTCATGCAGAACTGAAATTTCTCGTTAATGCGACCTAATCGTTTTCTGTAAATAGAACCTCAGTGTTTCAAAAATACCTTTTCTTAAAAATTGCGACGGAACACTTATAAGATCACTTCGGGGTCTGTCCGTCTGTCTGTCTGTCTGTCCGTTGGTCACACCCCGATTGATAGCCTTATCAGAGCCGTGTAGTTTTGAAAGTTAAATTTTGACTTAAGGGGTTAGTTGGGGGAGGGGGGTGAAATCGAAAGTGAAAAAAAAAATTACTAGGTCTTCGAGTGTGGTGTCAAAACGAAAAGCTTGTGAAAACACGAGTAATATATATATATATATATATATATATATATATATATATATATATATATATATACTCGTATATATATATATATATATATATATATATATATATATATACATACATATATATATATATATATATATATATATATATATATATATATATATATATATATATATGTATATATATGTATATATATGTATATATATATATATATATATATATATATATATATATATATATATATAATGTAATACTTGAGTACACTTTTCTTTGTATTATTTTGAAAAAAATTCTGGAACATTCTCCACAGGGTGTAGAGTAAACGAAAATTATCACGAGTGCATTACTGTTAATAATTTATCTGAAAAAAAAAACAAAAATTTCAACGTCATCAGTTTTCAGTTAAGAGTGGAAACAAACTTTATTGAAAACTCATTTGGGGGTGTGATGCCTCCACAACAATTTTTTTTATTTTAAAAGCAATCAACGTACGGAACACTAATTGCGCAAGTTCAACTTGCACTTGACCGGTTAATTTATCTACTTTGTGATGAGTGAGCAAAATGTGAGGGAATGTCAATTTATTCAGGACATGTGATATTTTTCAAAAATATGTTACTTAGTGAAGGAGTAGTAATAATTGTAGGGAGACTCAACGCCTAACAACCGGACTAAAAGGATACTTTCTGTTAATCCCGAGGAAACTGGACCTAACCGTAAAAGTAAGGATATCACCCAACGCCAGGATCCCGGCGTCTTCTCTTCGGAGCAATATCGCTCCGAAGATCTCAAACTCAAACCTTCCCAGCTCCTTATATGCGCAGATAAAATGAAGCGGCGACACCTCGTTCAGACAGCTCAAATATGGCAGGTCGTCGTCCACTCTCACCAATGTTAGATGCCTTCTCAGCCTACAATGTCCAGCGAGAATCTCCACAAAGGAGATCTACTTTTATTAAGTCCTTGGCCTATCTGTACCTTGGGCTCCGTTATCATTGGTCTCGTGAGCGCTGGTCAGTCTATGCGTTAATTAAGGACAATTTCCACTTTTCGGAAATGAGTCATAGCTCCGATATTAGCGCTCCCACTAACTCAACACCAGCGATGTGTGACTCATTATGAAGCATACCGGAGAGTCCTGAGAGAAGTTAAACTCCTCTCCCTTTCTCACTCATACTGGAAGTCATAAGAGAAAGGGACATTCAAATAATCACCTGTCATCATCGTCATAAGAGATAGCAGTGGAATTTCCTCCTCCACTCGTGAGGCGATTCTTGTCTGCCTGCAGTAATTTCTGCCTTTCCAACACCCAGAATCCGAAAATCGAAGAGCTGGACAGTCCAAGCAGACTCTGAGAGAATGTAGAAAAACATTATATATATATATATATATATATATATATATATATATATATATATATATATATATATATATATATATATATATATATATATGTATAGATATGTGGGAAACATTTCGATACTATAGTTTGCAGAAACGAATTCTTATTCGATCGACTTTTAAATTAGATTTAAGTTTTTTGTATTATTGTGAAAAATTCCTTTTCTTTCAGGGGTTTAACTTCGGTTGTCGATTGGCGCCCCCCTTATATACACAAATGTCGCTCCCTTAGCACTTTAGAGATTTCCTATAGCAAAGGTTCTATGCTCATAAAAGAAGCAGCTTAGCCTTTAACATTATTTTTTTGTTCTTTAAAAAAAGGCGTTTGTATCCATATACTTCCCTGTCTTTAACCGTGACTACGGCAGATTATATATAATGAGCTTTGAGGAAACAGAACAATAATGAAGAAATTAAAGAAAGGTACCACCGACGGATAGAATACCGAACGAACTGCTGAAATATGGTGGCCAGGAACTAGCTAAGAACGTTACAACTTTGATCAGTAAAATAGTAGATACAACAGAGGTACCGAATAACTGGCACATCGGCACCACAATCTCGATCTTTAAGAAGGAACAAAAAACCTGTTCAGAAAACTACAGAGGAATAATTTTCCTAAATACAACAATGAAATTATTCTGCTGAAGGAGAAACTGGAATAACAGATAAAGAATAGAAAAGAACAACAGTGGTTCCGGAAAGATAGATCTACCACAGACGCAATATTCATTATGAAACAAAGAAAAAGCAATAGAGTACAATACGCCAGCGTACATATGCTTCATAGACTTAACTAAAGCCTTCGACAAAGTCCGATTCAATGATGTAGTACAGAGGTTGATAAAGAGAGAGAGACACAGGCAAACATTGTGAAAGTCATAAAGAACTTGAACATGAACAATAACACGAAAATTAAAACAAGCGAGAACACTACAATATATATACCAATGCCAGAAGGAATCAGACAAGGAGACAACCTCAGTCCGTTTCTCTTCCAGCTTTTAATGGACAAACTAATAGAAAACGTAGAGTTACTAGCAATGGGATACAGAATGAATAATAACAGAATTAGTCTTGTTTGTTATGCAGACGATGCAGCGCTGATAGCCAAAAGTAAAGACGACCTATAGAGGCAACTTTTTATATTTTACTAAGCCTGTCGACAGCTTAATATAAGCATATCATCTGAAATGACCAAAAGTATCAGTGTCGCCAAAGACCCCATAAGGGGTAAAACTCGTAGTGGGGGGTAAACCTGTAGAACAGCTAACCCAGTTCAAATATTTTAGTGTGGACCTGTCAAGCCAGCGACCCGGTTAGAGACTTTAGAGGATTAATTATTAAAGCAGCAGTTATATCAGGGTGCTTAAGAGATGTAGTATGGTCCAATCAACACATGTGCACAGACAGCAAGGATAAAAAATAGAAAAGAACAACAGGTGTTCCGGAAAGATAGATCTACCACAGACGCAATATTCATTATAAAACAAAGAAAAAGCAATCGCGTACAATACGCCAGCGTACATATGCTTCGTAGACTTAACTAAAACCTTCGACAAAGTCCGATTCAATGACGTAGTACAGAGGTTGATGCAGAAAAAGACATAGGCAAACGTTGTGAAAGTCATAAAGAACTTGAACAATAATACGAAAATTAAAACAAGCGAGAACACTATAGGATATATATCAACGCCAGGAGGAATCAGACAAGGAGACAGCCTCGGTCCGTTTGTCTTCAATCTCTTAATGGACAAACTAATAGAAGACGTATAGTCATTAGGAATGGAATACAGAATGAGTAAAAACAGAATTAGTCTTGCTTGTTATGCAGTTGATGCTGTGCTGATAGCCGAAAGTAAAGACGTCCTACAGAGCCATCTTTTTAAATTTTATTAGGCCTGTCGACAAGATTTACATTAGATCCATACTTACCTACGGTATGGAATCACGAGAAGAGGCCAATAAAACAAAAAGTATACTACGTACGGCCGAAAAATGAAAACCCTAAGAGCAAAAGTTGGTAAAACAAGGAGGGATAAGATACAAAATACTGACATCAGGGAACAATGTGGAGCAGAAGATGTGGTAAAATCGGGAAGACAAAGGCATAGTAAAGTAAGGTAAAAAGAATGGAGGAGCAAAGACTACCAAGGATCGCTCTGGAAGGAAAACCAGCAGACAAACGTCCACTGGGAAAACCACCAAAAAGATGGAGAGATAGCTGGCAATCTACTTCTCAAGAAATTCCACAGCCGGGGTATTAACAGATCATCAAATATATAAAAAGTATAAGAAGATTATATATATACTACTGTGATCAAAAATAGTAAGACTTTTAAATTTAAATCGGCCGGGCATTTCCAAATCGGATTAATTTTTTTTCGTTAGGTTGGTAGAACCTTAACTGCCATCTGTGTCAAATTTGAAACCATAGCGTCAGTAATTAATAAGATTAACTTGCATTCGTTCAACAACAAAAGTGCATTTTTCGATATTTAACATGAGTCAAAAAATTCAGCAAAGAAGTTGCATTAAATTTTGTTTTAAAAATGGTTTTTTTTTCGGCTTCCCAAACGATAACTCTTGGTTTTTTTCATTACGATAATGCGCCTTCTCATACAGCATTTGTTCTTCGCGACTTTTTCAACAAAAATTCAACTCATATCATTCCACAATTGCCCCATTCGCCTGATTTAGCTCCGTCGGACTTCTGGCTATTCCCTAAACTCAAAAAACCGCTTCGAGGACATCGTTTTGAGTCGACTGAGGAGATTAAAACCGAATCGAAGAAGGATTTAAAGGCCATTCCAGAAATCGAATTCAACAACTGTTTCGAAGACTGGAAAAAAACGTTGACATAAATGCATTGTATCCAAGGGAGATTACTTAGAAGAGGACGAAATAAATTTGGAAAAATAAATAACCCGTTTGCGTTTTATTTCAAAAGTCTTACTATTTTTTTTATCACAGTAGTATATATATATATATATATATATTATATATATATATATATATATATATATATATATATATATATATACTTGGACAAAATTAACGCAACAATATATTAAATCATACAAATCTCTATAATGAATTAATTTTAATAATTTTTTATGAACATTGGTTACACTAAAAGTTAAAAAAAACTTATTCGGATACTTTAAAAGTGAATTAGCTACCAAATTTCTCTATAAGGTTCGAATTAAAATTATTCTTAAGACCTAATAACAAAATAGTTGAAATTAGGTAATAATGAAAAAAATAAACTGGGACACTAGTAGCAAAATTAATGGTGTAATTGGGACACTAGTAGCGTGTGCTGCCTCCTCTACTTCGGATGACAGCGTTTATGCGCCTAGGCATGCTTCTAAGTTCCCTCAGGTTTCTAGATGCAGGTATATGACGTTCCACATTTTTCTTAAGATGATCCCATACATGTTCTATCGGATTCAGATCCGGGCTTTTTGATGGCCATTGTATAATCGGTATATCAACTTGATTAAGATAATCGAGTACCTCTCTAGCCACGTGAGGTCGAGCGTTGTCTTGCATGAACAGGAAATTGGGCCCCACAAAATGACCGAAAGGCATCACATGTTCTATTACAATATTCTCAAGATAGTAGTCAGCATTCATGGATCTCGTACGGACAGGAACTAACTCTGTGCGAGCATCAAAGCAGATGCCACCCCAGAACATAACAGAGTCACCGCCGAATGGAATCCTTGCAGAGATATTGCAAGGAGCAAACCTCTCTCCTGGTCTTCGCCATACTCGCTTACGACCATCTGGATGTTTTAGACTAACCCTAGTTTCATCTGTGAAGAAAACTTGTTTCCAATCATCCACAGACCAGTTTTCGTGATTTCGAGCAAAACGTAACCTGGCAACTCTGTTCTCTCTAGTAAGCAAGGGCGCAGTGGCTGGTCTCCTACTGTTTAATCCAGCTTCATTTAACCGTCTTCTAACTGTTTTAGAAGAAATTGTGACATTGCGAACAGTTTCGAGTTCGTTTCTTATTACAGAACTAGTGACAGTCCTGTTTCTTAAAGCATATTGTCTTATAAAACGTTTATCTAGGTCGCTAGTGCATCGTTTTTCGCCCTTGCCCTAGCCTTCTAGAATAAGTTCATACTTTATTCAAGCGTCTTACCATACGACTTATTGTGGAACGATGTTTGCCTAACAAATTGGCAACATAACTCTGACAATATCCCTCGTCCAATAAAACTGAGGCTCGCACTACCTCGTGTTCAGTTAAATTCCTTGTTCGATTCATTTTTCTAATTCTTCGGGGTCAAAAATAAAACAGTCTACCACAAAAACGTATTACTTTGAAAAAGGGAACAATTTATAAGCTTACTTTTAAAGAAAATCTATCGCATTATTACAGAAAATTGTTTATCTTCTAAAAAATTCTTTAAAACTGTAAATCTAAACGAATTGTTTTGATTTCTGTCATGAACAACGAAACAAAATATGCATAGCCTACTATTCAAATACTCGATAAACTTTAAAACTGACATAAGAAAAAGATAACTTAATTTTCAGATTGTTGCGTTAATTTTGTCCAGGAGTTTATATATATATATATATATATATATATATATATATATATATATATATATATATATATATATATATATATATATATATATAATCTTGGCATCAAAAATACCAGATATGTTGAGCAGCTTTAAATTTTATAAGACTTAAAACATTTTATCCAATGAATTTGAAGTGCAATCGACAGATTTTCGCCCACGTAACATGGAAAATTCAATAAATTTTTATTTGATTGACGTGCTTATAAAGTATGTAAGGAATTTAAAATGCATAACTGCCTTTTTTATTTTTCATGAGAGAAACCACCGGAAATAAATTGAAAATTTTTCAGTGTTTTTATGCCAAAAAAGAAGGAAAAAAGTAAGAAATTTGCCATGGATAGTCTATTTCGAAAGTTATATAATCTAGGCGTTGAATAAGATTTTTATTACGAAAATCACGATTGAATAGTTTTTTGTCCGAAAACTTTATTTAGTTCGGGTTCATTGCAGTATACGTGTTTAAGGAAGTTTTAAAGTTTATTTTTCAATTCACATGGCCATCTAATATCAAACCTTACTGCTGTGCAGGACAGTATTACGACTTCCTGTACTTAAGTTTAATATGTAGAAAACTTATGAGCTCATTTTTTCAAATAAATGTGTATCGTGGAAAATTGAAAATCAGTTAAATACATGTGTTTTCCCTATGGAGGCATACTGTCGGCCAGACATAACAGTTGCATAAAAAGAGTTCCTTTTAGCCACAAGAAATAAAACTGAAGTAATTAAGAATTTGAATTTGATACTCATATAAATTTATCTATTTTCATTTTAGGAAGGCATAAAATTATAGTATCCCGTCGTGGAACGACAATATATTAGAGGACCGTTTTCCATGTCGTTTAAGTGCACACTAAAGATTTTACTTCAGTATAGTTGTGGTTTTTAAGAGGTAAGGCCACTCTAGGTATCAGAAAAAAAGGCTAACTTCGGCAGTTTTTTTCAAGAGCAGTCAAAGCAGTCAAAAATTTATTTGGAGTATTCTAGTAGACAAATGTTTAAATGTACAAAAATACTTTTTTATCTTTTTAATTTAAAATAGACACTTCGGAATCCAAGACGACAAGCCACAGTTTATGCGATGCCTCAAACAGGCGAAACGTTTGCTCCCGTAGATTTCAACCTAGAACAAAAACCCAAAAAATTTTCATTAATATATGTCAAAAAATAGCGCAGAACGTAAGAAAATTTGAAAATATCGTTTTTTTCGAAAAATTGTGCACATTTGAAAAAAAATATTCATATTCACTCAAAAATTTTACGAAAAATTGTTTATAAAAAAGGAAGTTTATAATTCATCGCAACATCCGTATGTTATCCGACTAGTTTTTGACATATGGTAATGAAGTTTTTTTGTTTTTTTTTTGTTCTAGGTTGAAATCTACGGGGGCAATTGTTTCGCCCGTTTCAGGCCTCGCATAAAATGTGTGTCGTCTTGGAATGTGAAGCGGCTATTTTGAATTAAAAAGATTAAAAAATATTCTTGTACACTTAAATATTTGTTTAATAAAGTACTTCAAATAAATTTTCGACTTCTACTGCTGGTCTATACGCTCGAAAGAGCCGTAACACAATACCAAAAAATATATATTTAATTATTTTCAACGAGAGATTTAAATCAATATTTGCATTGACAAATAGAAATACGTTCTTAGGGACCATAAGTAAAATCGGAATTCATGAAATGGTCTGTGTATCTCTCTGTTTGGCTATTTCAGTGGCAGCGGCAACTTAAAATAAGGAACAGTTAAGTGAAAGGCCATCATGTGACCTCGGGTATAACTACGTCATCATTAGATGATTTGTTTTCTCCCCCATTTTGTACAATAAAGACAAAAATTTCTGCTTTGTGAATCATTGAAAGCCTAGACATATTCTAAAGTATAATAAAGTCTCGAGAGTACTTGCCAAGCCAGCAAGTAGATGCGAGGACTACCTTTTGAGTTTTTACAAAAACAATGGAAGAAAAGAAATTTTTTGGTACAAATCGTGTGTTTCTCAAAATATTCGGCTTTAAGACTTATACAATTTTACATGCATTCCAACTAATTCTTGAAACATTTTTCCACTCTGAAGTTGGTGCTTTAAAAACATGGTTTTGGAAGGATTCAACAGCTTCTAGAAGTGATGGAAATCGCTATCCACGCATTTTTTTTGACATTTGGGAACAAAAAGAAGGAGTTAGGCGATAAATCAGGTGAATACGGGCAATGACACATTAATTCGATGTTTTTCTCCAACAAACAATCAATTGTTTGACGTGCTGTGTGAGAACTGGCATTGTCATGATAAAGAATGATGCGACGTTTTAGGTTGTTTTTCCTGATTTCATCGATGAGTTCTGGCAAACAAATTGTTGTATATCATTCAGCATTAACTGTTCTTCGATCCTCCAAAGCAATGGTTGCAACATGTCCAGTATAACTCCTCGGTCGAATTTTTTGAGCATTTTTTTACACCAATTGACATGTTTTTGAGTTTCAGTCAAATTATTTGGAATCCATCGGGAGCAGATCTTTTTCACAGCTAAATGTTAATGCAAAATCGACTGTACTGCAGTCTTCGATATGCCTAAGAATGCCTCTTCAATAATGTTGCGCCCAGTAACAATCTTTTTGCAACAACAACCAATTTCTAAATTCTAGAAACCAATTGTAAACAGTCTTTTCTGATAGTGATTCATTACCAAAAGTTGAATGAAGCGATTCGAGGCACTGCTGTTGAATTAGGCCTTTACTAAAATCGTAAAAATCATCCACTGTAAAAAAACTACTAGGCCAATTTCCGAGCTGCTACTGTTTTAACAATACTAAATATCAGATTTTACAACAATGCTAACGTTACATCTCAATAGAGCCATCTCGTGGTCGCTTGTAAAAATCAAAAAGACGGCCCTCATGTCTAATAAAAATAAACTGATTTTTATAACAATAACGTATACAATAAATATAAATAGATAATACAAAAACAAACAGAAATAATAGAGTGGAAATAAAGGATTGCTACCTAATTGCAGCAAAACGAAAGTAATGATTGCACAGCCCCACAAAAAAAAAAAAGTGGGGTATACTTTTGATGCAATATATCATATCCGTAGTATTTTTGCCCGCTGATCACGAATCTGACGTCAGAATATCGCCATCACATCTCAATTTTTTTTCTAACCTCAAAAAATAGGTAAAAATTACTACTCAGTATATATCACCACTACACCAAACACTTTATTTTCGCACTCGACGCGCGTGTCGCTAACCATGTTAGCTTCATCAGGAGCGATGATTGACCGATGAAGCTAACATGGTTAGCGACACGCGCGTCGAGTGCAAAAATAAAGTGTTTGGTGTAGTGGTGATATATACTGAGTAGTATCATTGTGCCAAAGATTCCACATTCCCAACTTAGTCCTAAAAAATTGATTCAAGCTTTTTCATGAATCCAAAGATGTATTAATATGTATTCGGACACGCTAAGCTAATATTCATCGGTTGGATTGAGCCATACAGTTCTGTTTTCTTTCTAACCGCAATAAATCAGACAGATATAGTGCTTCTCGAATGCAAAAATGAATTCAAATTAAAATTCAACCGATCCTTACCAAATTTGGTTCACGGGGATTTTTTGGGTCGCTGATCACGAATCTGAGGTTGGATTTGCAAAATTCAAGATGGCAGATGTTTTCGCGCCATTTTGAACGCCGAGAGAATTCATCGGTCGATTTTTATTCTTCTACCTGCATCCAGGGCACCTCCACGTGGTGACGGTGGGCAACGGTGTTACTCCACTAGCCGGCAGAGTCCCTGGATAACGGCTTAGATGCCGTCATGGCAGGTAGAAGAAAGAGAATTACGATGCAGGGACTCGGAAACCCAGTATCGGCGGTTGGTCAGGGTGGGAAAGCGGGCCCGCAGCCGTCGTCATCCAGCGACCGTAGCTCTTCATGTGTGGGTGACTTGGCTCATGTAGAGTATAATGCTACAAGAAAACGGTCTCACGGTACAAGGACTTTTCATAAGTGCGATAAAAACAGTGATTCATTTTGTTATATTTGCTGTCAACACGTATTGAGTAAAATGGGGTCACCGATAACGGATAAGATTAAAACCTTTTATAAGGATTGTTTTTAACATTGAAATACAGCACCAGGATACAAATTGGGTTCCCCACATCATTTGCAGTTCTTGCAAAATAATGTTGTACATCAATAAGAAGGCGATTAAATATTCCAGACCAGCAATATGGAATAGACCATACAGTGAAAATGATTGCTACTTTTGTATGAATGTTGTATCTAGGCATAACCGAAAAAATAAAAGCACTATTACTTATAACGATGTTTCGACAGTAACAAGACCAACTAAACTAATTCCGCTTCCTGAACCACTTGATGCTGATGTTATGGAAACAAATGATTTCACCTTATCAGTTCATGCCGAAAACATTGAGACTGTCGAAAAAGATTCAAACACTGTTACTAATGAATGTTTTAGTGACAACCTATCATATACTAGTGACACAGATAAAGAATTTCTACCATATAACCGTAAACCAGAACCAATACTCGTATCACAGTCAGAACTTAGTGATCTAGTCAGAGATTTAGGCTTATCCAAAGATGGTTCAGAGCATCTTGCTTCCTTTTTAAAGAAAAGACATTTACTTAAGCCAGAAGCTACGATTTCTTATTATAGAAACAGAGATGAAGAATTTCGAAAATATTTCACAATGGACGAGGAATTGTCACTTTCATATTGTACCGATGTAAAAGGTCTAATGGATGAATTTCAAAATAACTCATACGATCCTGAAGAATGGAGACTGTTCATTGATTCTTCTAAACGGAGCATTAAGGCAGTTTTGCTGCATAATACCAACGTTTACGCTCCCATTCCGATTGCTCATTCCACAGTTATGGAAGAGCAATATGAAAAAATGAAGCAGCTTTTGATAAAAATAAAATATGCTGATCATAACTGGAAAATTTGTGGAGATCTGAAAATTGTAACAATATTGCTTGGCCAACAGTCAGGGTTTACACTTTATCCCTGTTATAAACGTCTATGGAGTAGCAGAGACAGGGAACGTCATTATAAGAAAAAAATTTGGCCAACAAGAGAATCGTTCACTCCTGGTGAAAATAATGTATTGTTTCCACCATTGGTAGATCCAGGAAAAGTTCTTATTCCCCCGCTTCACATTAAGCTTGGACTTATGAATCAATTCACGAGAGCATTAGATACAAACGGCCCATGTTTCAAATATTTGCATAAAAAATTTCCGAAATTTTCTGAAGCTAAAATTAAGGCAGGCGTATTTGACGGGCCACAAATAAGAAAATTGTTTCAAGATTTATTATTTGTTACTAAAATGAATAAAGTTGAAAAAGCTGCTTGGCTTAGTTTTAAAGAAGTCGCAACAAACTTTTTGAGAAATAATAAAAGTCCTAAGTACAAAGAAATAGTCGAGAAAATGGTAAAAAAATTTTCAAACATTAGGTTGCTTAATGAATCTAAAATTACATATCCTGGACTCCCACATCGATGATTTCCCAGATAATCTTGGTGACTACAGTGAGGAGCAAGGGGAACGTTTTCACCAAGATCTGAAAATCATAGAAAATCGGTATCAAGGACGATGGGATGACCATATGCTAGCGGACTATTGCTGGTCGCTAAAAAGAGAAACAAGTCCTCAAAAGCGTTTGGGCAGAAAGCCTTTGAATAGGTCATTCGCGGAAAAAAGAACAAGATACAGCCAAAAAAAGGAAAGTTAGGCGCGGGTCTAACCTTCGCAATTCTAGGGCTTAAGGGTCTACTATTTGAGAGTATATGGTTTAAAAGTCCTGGTTTTGAGTTTATTGGGTCTCATTTTTAAAGTTACAGGGTTATTGAGGTCTATTTTTTGAGGTTACAGGGTGTGGGAGTCTAAGGTTTCAGGGTTTAGGATTTAAGAGTATCAGGTTTGAGGATTCCCAACTGTATACCAAATTTGGTAGGAATCGGTTGGTTTTCAAAAATTTTGTCCGCCATCTTGGATCCGCCATTTCGAATTTTGCAAATCCGACCTCAGATTCATGATCAGCAACCCAAAAAACCCCCGTGTACCAAATTTGGTAAGAATCGGTTGAATTTTAATTTGAATTCGTTTTTGCATTCGAGAAGCACTATATCTGTCTGATTTATTGAGGTTAGAAAGAAAACAGAACTGTATGGCTTAATCCAACCGATGAATATTAGCTTAGCGTGTCCGAATACATATTAATACATCTTTGGAATCATGAAAAAGCTTGAATCAATTTTTTAGGAGTATATTTTTCTTAATTTTTACTAATTTTTACCTATTTTTTGAGGTTAGAAAAAAATTGAGATGTGATGGCGATATTCTGACGTCAGATTCGTGATCAGCGGGCAAAAATACTACGGATCAGATATATCGCATCAAAAGTATACCCCACTTTTTTTTTGTGGGGCTGTGTTGTGGATAGACCCAACTAACAATAGGCCTGATGTAGATCGGGTGGCCGACTGCGATACTGTAGCGAACTATATACAGTCAGTCCAAAAAGCCTCCATACACAATCTTCTATACTATTTTTCTGTTATGTTTAACTAATTAATTGGAACTATGAAAAAACATGTTTAAATTATTATTTGAAACCTAAGCAACGAGGATTAGTATTAAAAACAACTAGTGAACATTTTATTTAGAAGTTACCCCATTGTTATAAAAATGTAAACAAAATTAATGCCAAAACTCATTGAAATAAACACGTTATAATGAGCCGCATTTTATCAAGCTATCTATTGCTCGCTAAACTGAAAACAAATGAATAATTTTCGGCCACACTTTATAATCTGTCACTTGTTGCTACTAATTTTGCAGTGGGTTTTCAAAGTAGTATTGAAAATGAGCGAGAGAAATTGTAAATTTCCATTTCAAGTTCGAAAAATCAAAATTGATTTGTGGAAAGATGGAAAATCGTACAGAAATATAGGAAAAATTGGTA
Organism: Pachyrhynchus sulphureomaculatus; assembly: GCA_019049505.1. Classification (NCBI taxonomy): domain Eukaryota; kingdom Metazoa; phylum Arthropoda; class Insecta; order Coleoptera; family Curculionidae; genus Pachyrhynchus; species Pachyrhynchus sulphureomaculatus. Next base: position 124,168,631 of record CM032453.1, read on the forward strand.
AAAAGTCGCATGCTACTGTTCAGTACATTGTAAACCAGTATAAAACAACGGGTTCCTATAAAATTTGACCACGCTTCGGTCATTCCAAGAAACTGCCTCCACGTGAAGAGGCCAGTATTGTTAAACAAATAATTATAGATTCCAAGTAAAGTGCACCAAAATTAAAAGAAGAACTATTTTCGAAAAATGTTTGTTCACAAACAGTGAAAAATTGTTTACACAGGGCAGGCTATAAGGGGTGTCCAACCAGGAAGAAGCAGTTTATTTCGAATGCTAATCGCAAGAAGCGGTTAGCTTTTGCTAGGGAATACGTTACTAAACTTCCTGAATTTTGGGCATTCGTAATCTTTAGTGATGAAACTAAAATTAACCTTTTTGAGACTAATGGCATCACCCGATGTTAACCCCATCGAGCACTTATGGGAGGAACTTAAACGGCGCGTTCGCAAACATAATGTTTCAAGTAGAGAAGAATTAAAAAACAGAATATTGAACGAATGGGAAAACATGCCGGCAGAAGTTACTAAAAAGATGGTTGCAAGCATGACAAAAAAGTTACAAGAGATTATCAAGGCCAACGGTGGTCCCCACTAAATATTAGTTTAAACGAACTTTTTTAACGTTAATTTTATTTACAATTCCATAACAATGATGTAACTTCTAATTAAAATGTTCTGTAGTTGTTTTTAATATTAATCCTCGTTGGTTAAGTCTCAAAAATTAATTTAAACATATTTTCTCATAGTTCCAATTAATTAGTGAAACATAACAGAAAAATAGTATAGAAAGCAGGTGGTGTATGGAGACTTTTTGGACTGACCGTATATCTGGGGTCGCTAATAACAAACAGAGGTGACTCTACAGAAGAAATAAAGAGACGTATTGGTGTAGCGAAAGTAGCTATAACGCGAATGACTAGGGTATGGAAAGATAAAAGCATCACCACAGGAGCTAAAAAAAAACTAGTTAATTCCCTCGTGTTCTCTGTGTTTTTGTATGCTGCAGAGACATGGACAATAAGGGCAAATGACCGTTCAAAAATTGATGTATTTGAAATGTGGTGCTGGGTCGTATGCCTCGCGTTCAATGTGCACATCGCACAAACGTCTACATCCTGAGAGAACTGAACTAATAGTTGAGGTAAATGCCCAAAATTCTAGGATATTTTGGCCACATTTCCAGAAGAGACGACGGACTGGGGAAACTTATGGTGGGGGGTGATATCGTTGGCAAATGCTCAAGAGGACGCTTACCAAGCAGATGACTGGACCAAGTGAAGAATCTAATCGGAGTCCCAGCACATGCAATTTCACATCTAGCACAGGATAAGAATCGGTGGAAGGTCTCTCTAGGGCGTTACCTTTACCGATTTTGATCATGACACTTCAGCCATGAAGTATATTGACGAAGAAGAAAAATATAAAAAAAAATTAATACAGATATTGTCTAATAATTCCGGAAAAAAATTTGCTGCTTATTAACCTTTTTTTGCATTGAAACTATAAAACATATAGTATAGTCGAATAATTTTTACAAGAAGAAATTACGCTCTTTTATCTATTTCATCAGGACCCTTTAAAAAACATAATACAAACCATTTGACGTCACATGTCGTTAGTTACTGTATTTCTTTGCTCTACCAGAGTTAGCCGCCATTCGGGGTCAACCGGACGTCCTCTACTCAATAAAAAAAAAACGACAAAATTTTGTGCAGTGACAAAATGGCTATTTCCAGTCGATGAGCTCTTGAAAAAGAATTGTGCTCTTTTAAAAACTGTATGCTTGAGAACCACTTAAATTCTCAATTTTTTTTTTTATGGGTCTAGCACACGTGCTACAGGGAAGTCCCTAAAGCGCTACAGGAGCGACACGTGTGCGGAGAAAGCGATTCACGTTGTTCTTGAATCGCTGTAGACTGTACTCGATGGGAAACACAGTCCTGGGTAAACTATTCCAAAGGTATGATGTTCTCCATATAAAAGACTGCTTGAAAAGCGTTGTACGAGGAGTAACAAGCTGAACTTCATACGAATGTGAAGTATTAGCGCGACGTGTACTCCTAACATGCACCGCTCTGGAAGGAATTAAGCGGGCCACATCCTTCGAACACTTTCCATGAAAGTACTTGTAGAATAGGCTCAAGTCGCCAACCGTTCTTCGATGTTCCAGCGAATCAAGGCCGTCGGTCAGTTCCGGGTGTCCAATCAGACGAACAGCTCTTCTCTGGATAGAATCCAACAAATGCAGTGTATGTTTGGGAGCGGAGCTCCAAACATGGGAGCAGTATTCCATAGTTGGTCGAATTTGAGCTTTGTAAAGAATTAACAGTTGTTGTGGAGTGGTTCGGAACAATATTCCCAACTTTTGAGAAGCTCTCCTTGCTATGCCTCCAACATGTTCATGCCAGGACATATTTGCTCCCAAATTAACGCCTAACAGATTGAGTGACGATGTTAGAGGGATGGAGTGCCCCGACATAACTATGTCGGGTTCTGCAACGTTAACTTTTTTAGAAAAAACTGCCGCCTGGGTTTTTGTAGCGTTAAATTCCACTTGGTTACTGTCACCCCAAGATAGAATTTCTTCCAGGTCTTTGTTAAGTTGAATGACTTCCTGCTGTCTGCGGATATTCGTCTGAGTAGTCGACGTCCGAGCATTCAAAGTGAATGAAGAGATAAGTGTACTGTCATCTGCAAAGCTGTAGATTGGATTCTCGGTCTTTTCCAGCAGATCGTTAATATAAATAAGGAAGAGAGTAGGAGATAGTATGGAACCTTGGGGCACACCGGCGTTGATAGTGAAGGTGTTAGAAAGAAATCCGTCGACTGCCACTCGTAAAGAACGCTCTCTGAGGAAACATGAGAGCCACAAACAGAACTTTTCAGACATACCATAAGAACGTAGCTTAGCCAACAGCCCATCTTGCCAAACACGGTCAAATGCCTTGGATATGTCAAGAGCAACCGCTCGAGATTCTCCAAAGTGTTCAATTGCGTTGTTCCAGTTGTGTTACATAAGTCAGAAGATCTCCTGTTAATCTATTTTTACGAAAGCCATATTGGTGATCACTAATAATGTTGAATCCTTCAAGATATTTTAGAAGATGCTGATTGATAGCCTTTTCCATGACTTTCGATATTATTGAGAGTAGTGCGATTGGTCGGTAGTTATTTGCCAAGGTCTTCTTGCCTTTTTTAGGTATCGGCTGAACTGTGGCACATTTCCAGCAGGAAGGAAATATTCCCTTTCTGTAGGATAAGTTGAAAAGTCTACAGAAAACTGGTGTTAGTTCCCTTGCACAGTTCTTGAGAACTATGGCAGGTATTCCGTCAGCGCCAGAAGCCTTTTTGGTGTCTAGCTTCATCAAAATACGTTTTATGATACGCTGTCTGAAGACAATATCGGGCATCCTTGACTGCACTATGGGAATAGTAGGTGGTGTTTTTCCTTGGAAATCGACAGTAGAATGTGAAGCAAAGAGTTCAGCCAACAAGTTCGCTTTCTCAACAGGTGTCGTTGCAATAGAATTATCTGGCCGTGTGAGTGGTGGTATGGTGGATTTGGTGAAATTTTGACTAACTGCCTTAGCGACTGACCAAAAGGACCTGGAATTGCCGGGACAAGCGAGAAGTTTGTTTCTAATCCGTTGATTGTGTACCTCCTTGGTTTCGTCGATAATTTCTTTGCATCTGTTCCTGGCACAAACAAAGATGTTACGATTTATGGTGTTAGGATCTTCACGCCACTGTCGGTATGCAAGATGTTTAGAAGCAACAGCTTCTTTGCATTTTAGGTCAAACCAAGGCTTGCCGTTGGAAGGGCATTTCTTCGAAAAAGGGATGTAAGCGTCCATACCGGCCAAAATAACATCGGAAACCTCCCTGGCGCAGTCAGATGGGTCGTCGGATCGAAAACAAACGTTCAACCAAGGGAAAGTTCGAAAATATTCCACTGTATGGTATGTGATTAATTTTGGTAAAGGCACTACTAATTAGGTAACGATTCTAATGTTATCATCGTAACGTTTTATTAAATAAAAATTACTGGGTGCCACTGTGGTGTGCGGTCTACCTGCAAATGTTAAATGTTGCGTGCGGTCTACTTGCAATAAATACATGTCTAAGCCAATAATAGAATAAGTTTCGTTATTAATGACAAGTTGCTAATACGTATATTTCAAAAAAAGTCATACTTTTGCGAGATTTTTATATTAATATCACTTTTAACGTAGATGCAGCCGTGAGTTTTTTGGAAACGCATAATCTACTTATGCAGAATAACGAAAATCTGTGATAGGTGTGGTGCGCAAAGAAAAAGGAAACGCGATCATGGAGCAGCGTTTCGTCCAGTCTGACTTTGTCTTAGAAAAAGCTGTAAAACAACAAAATCGTTTAAAAACGGAAATGAATTCTTTCATTATATATTTGAACAGCAAGTTACATTGTAATAAACTTATGTCATATTTTGGAATTGGTGTTTATGTTCGTGCACGACATTCCGACTATAGCATGTGAAAAACGGACTGAACACACTGACACATAAAATAAGTGATTGGTATAAAATGTGCTGCGAAGTGTGCTCTTCAATTGTGTCAGTCAATCGTAGAGGACAATTAATCGGCAGCAACGACGATCCCACACCGGGTGACACAGCCAACATGTAACACCCTGGAACTTTTTTATTTTGAAAGTTACATATTTGCTTTTTTAGATACCAGAATGGGAGATTATTAGGCTTCTTTATCACTTAAAAAATATTTTTAACTACTTCCGGTTTGACCGGAAGTGACAGGAACTTTCTGATTTTTAAAGGAACCCTGTAGATTTTTTTATATATTTCAATTCGCTTTGAAATTCTCTTTCGAACGGTGTATCACAAGTTGACAGTTGTTTGACAAGTGACTGGCAAAAACTGATTTAAACTCTTAGACTTAGGCGGCCATGGCGGATATACTAGCAATTGTTCTGTTCGTTTTATCTCATTTTGGAAAGAATTTAAGACTATTCATTTATCGTGCCATTTTTGCGAGTCTAAGTGGCTCCTACAAAATTTTATACCTTACAATCGGTTACAGAATTTTCTCTTTAAATAATGATCAATATCACCGAAATTAAGATAGGAACACATATTTTTTATTTAACCTAGTTACACATGGCAGGTTTTTTGCCAACATACATCTAATAGAAATATTTAATATTATTTTCAGAAAATAAACCGTTTTATTATGCAATAATGTGATATCAAGTTCCACTACGGACTTAGTAGGCTGTGACAAAACAGACGAACCGAAAGTTAATACGTGTTACCAAAATGGCCATTATTATTGTTTACTTTAGGTCAAAAACAAGTTTTCGTTAACAAAAATGTATTCAACGGATGAAAAAGTAGACATGTTATTAATTTATGGAGAGTGTAGAAAGAACAGCCGACAATCCGCCGAGTTGTCCATTGCACGATATCTCGATAGGAGGTACCCACCGAACAATTATTTTTTAAGGGTATAGCAGCAGTTTAGAAGGCAACCGATTGAACCTGCTGATGTATTTATTGGTGACGAAGAGTCACAAATCAATGTATTGGCCATTGTTCAGGTAAATCCTACAATTTCTATAATACATGTCGAAGAATAAACCGGTGTAAAGAGTGAAATCGCTCGCTGCATTTTAAGAAAATATAAATTCAGGTACTACAACTATCAAATAAATCGACATTTATTTCAAACAGATTACCAAAGAAGAATGGATTATTGTAATTGGTTTTTTGCAGAGATACCACCTTGACAACCAATTTCATTACAACATTTTATTTTCGGATGAGTCTAGATTTATCAATTTGGGTCTGGTTAATCGTAATAATACTCGATATTGGGCCCAAGAAAATTATGCGCGAAAGTCCCTATCAAGAAAGATTCGCCTTTAACATGTGGTTGGGTATCCTTAGCACAAGAATTATTGGTCCTATTATATTTAATGGTCGTTAAATGGAGAAAGATATTTGGAGTTCATTCAAATTGATGAATTTTTTAGAAACTTTACCTTTAAATCGTGGAGACATTATTTTCCAGGATGGCGCTCCAGCCCCCAATAGTAGAAATAACTTGAATCAAAGATTTGGTGCAAATCGGTTAGGTACCAATGGACCTAATAAGTGGCCTGCAAGATCGCCAGATTTTACGCTCCTCGATTTTTTATATGGAAAAAATCTAAAAGAAAAAGTTCACAAAAATCCACCAACAGACAGAAATGATTTAGAAATGCGCTTCAGAAGAGCAGTAAATTAAATTACTGAAATTCAGTTGGAGAACTTTATGAGAATCACGGTGAGAAAAACAAGATTATGTAGGATTAACAACGGACAGCATTTTGAACATTTGGAATAAATAGCTAGCAAATTTAGTATAAAATAGTTTTACCTATTTATTTTTATTGTGTTACTTAGTTAAAATATTACTTCTTTCTAAGATTAATTAGTTACATTTATCGGTTTTATTGTGTTATTCTTATGTTTTGGTTTTATTATTTGCATTTAAATATTAATTTAATAACTAGGTTTCTTATTTTCTGAAAATAATAATAAATTCAATTGGCGTTAGATAGTTCTGTTAGATGTAAGTTGGCAAAAAATCTGTACTGTGTAACTAGGTTAAATCAAAAATATATTCCTATCTTAATTTCGGTGATATTGATCATTATTTAAAGAGAAAATTCTGTATCTGAATGTAAAGCATAAAATTTTGTAGGAGCCACTTAGAATCGCGAAAATGGCACGATAAATGGGTAGTCTTAAATTCTTTCCAAAATGAGATAAAACGAACAAAAACAATTGCTAGTATGTCCGCCAAGGCCGCCTAAGTCTAAGAGTTTAAATCAGTTTTTGCCGGTCACCTGTCAAACAAATGTCAACTTGTGACACATCGTTGGAAAGAGAATTTCAAAGCGAATTGAAATTGATAAAAAAAATATACAGGGTTCCATTAAAAATAAGAAAGTTGCAGTACTTCCGGTCAAACCGTAGTTAAAAATATTTCTTAAGTGATAAAAAAGCCTAATAATGTCCATTCTGGTATCTAAAAATGCAAATATATAACTTTCAAAATAAAAAAATTACAGGGTGTTACATGTTGGGTGTGTCACCCGGTATCAACTGATGAAGCGCTATTCGCGGGTCGCCGAAAATATATCTAGGGAAGGCTCTTACAAGGTCATCAACAACCTGAATTTGAAGATAGCGAAACCATGGTAGACTAATAGATGGACCGTGGGTTTTTGGTTTGAAAATAAAACGAGAAGTACGATATTTAATTGTGGAAAGGAGGGATGAAAAGACACTAATGCCAATTATGGAAAGAGAGGTTCAATTTCAATCTGTTATTCATTTAGACGAGTGGCCAACGTATAGGAATCTCGGCAGGTAAGGCTTCGACCATCAAACCGTTAATCACCAGCAAAACTATGTTGATATGCTCACAGGAGCTCATACACAAGGTATTGAACGGCGGGTACATGCCAAAATTTACATCTTAAAGAAGATGAGGGAAGTACCATTAAACCATCTTCAATCACATCTGGACCATTCACCCTGGACGATATTAAGGAAGAATGAAGACGACCAATTTGTCAGATTTTAAAGGTATTGCTTCTATTTACAGGTATTAATTGTAAATATATTCGTAATAAAATCATTATTACCAATAAATTTTTCGTCATACCAATTATTATTGTATAGCAAGGTTATAGCAGGGTAGATCTCAACTTTTTTGGTAGACGGCACGCTACAGCGGCACCAATTATTGTCGTGTAAAAAAAACAGTAGCATATCAGATATAGACTGTCAATGACTTTACTATAGTATAAAAAATACAGAAGATCCAACGTAATTGATATCAACTGGAATGTCCATTATCCAAAAGCCAATGAGGTATGCGTTTCGTTCTGCTTACAGCTGGTTATCTGGCTGTAAACATAAGCAGTATTGGTTATAAGAAACCGCAAAAATGCCGTCGCTTTGTTTTTCTAAACAAATATAGATTTAAGTACATTTAAGTTATTACTACATTATTTCCTACGAAAACTCGTTTTTTTTTTCGATAAAAGAGTTAAACCGTTTACACAACGTCGAGAAATATAAAAACAAACGACTGTTTAAAGAAAAAGCTGGGATCGAAGAAGCAAAAAGGTAAAGCAACGTGTTTACAAACAGGTTACAAAACAGTCACATGAAAGAAATGCCACGCTAGGCTAACCATACGGTTTCAGAAATATCATATAAAATCCCCCAAAGAGTCAATTTATAGCCCAGGGCAGATCCTGCGTTTGGCTTTAGAATACTGAACGAAAAGTCGGTTTTCCTGCTTGCTTAATCACCAGTGGCGGATCCTTTTCTAATTCTGTTGAAGAAATACAACGGCAAAATAGTTCCATTGCGTTTGTCCTTTTTTTTTTTAATGTGCAATTTCGTCGTGAAATTTAAGGCAAACGATCGACGATAGGAGAGCAGAGTTATTAGAAATTGCAATATATCTTCTCATCAAACATAACTGAATAGAGGTTTAATAGCATCTTCTTATTTTCTTATTTATAATAGTAGGTAAAAAACTCTAAATTTTGGAAACAATATTGTCCTGAATTCCAGAAAATTTGGGTTTAGGGTGTATATATTTGAAATATATGCTTAAATAATGCGTAATAATAAAATCGTTTTGTCCAAAATATACAGGGTATGGTAAGAGGCTACAAATAGTCTTTGAAGTTATACGTAATATACATTGTTTTTTTTTTTTTAAAAGTAAAATAATGCGACATGGTAATAACCAAATATGCAAAGAAAGGTGCGAGGGATTCACATTAGTTTTTAATCGCTTCAGATTTTAGTCATTATTAAATAGTTTAGGGCAAGGACGAGTTTCTCCATATAACAGCGTTTTTGAACAAATACACACACACACAAGCACACTATATATATATATATATATATATATATATATATATATATATATATATATATATATATGTATATATATATATTATATATATATATATATATATGTATATATATATATATATATATATATATATATATATATATATATATATATATATATATATATATACATATATATATATATATATATATATATATATATATATATATATATATATATATATATACATATATATATACATATATATATATATATATATATATATATATATATATATACATATATATATATATATATATATATATATATATATATATATATATATATATATATATATATATATATATAGCATTTTAGCATGCACTATTTTTGGAGAAATTAAGTGAGTGACATCATACTAACGTCTCTTATGAAAGTTTTCACAGAAGGGACGTCAGTAGACGCCCTCTGTTCCAAAGAATTAATAAATTAGGCGCAGAGCCTTTTTCGGGATAAAATCTAACAACTGTAGAATATTTTTAAAAATAGACCCTCAAACACGGGAGCCGAGTCCTAAACATGGGAGCAGTATTCAACCAAGAGTCAAATTATAGACCATTAACGCTGCTGTGACATTTAAAGCCTCTAACTGAGATATACCTATAACGTGATAATGCAAATATATATTTGCTCCCAAGTTGGCACCTAGCAAGCTGATTGACAAGGTTTGGTTCTGCAAACGTCAAATATTGTAGAAAAAACGTAGACTTAACTTACGGTGTTAAATTCTATTTAGTTACTCTAATCTCAAGATACAATTTCCTTTAAGTCCTTGTTAGATTATAAAATTTTCTGCTGTCTGAGCCAAGCCAGAGATTTAAGTTTCGGTCTTTCCAACAGATCGTCAATAGCCACTTACAAAGAACAATCTCTAAATGAACTTGAGCACCTTAAACAAAACCATACATAAAAGCGGTTGAACATTTTATATATACGAAATTTTTTAAGGCCAGCTATGAAGGTAAACTTGTACAAGTTAAAAAATACACTACAAAATCACTGCTTACATTTACACTCTTAGTTCACCGTTTCTTAGAATGTTTCATTCCATCCAAAAAATATACATTTTGTTTGGACCTCAAAAAACGGTGCTACATCGACTTTCAATTCGTCATTGGGGAATAATTTTCGGAGATCTTTCTTGAAATGTTTAAACAAAAAAAAGTTTCAGGGGATTAAACTGGGGTTATAAGCAGCTTTCAGTTATGTGCTGAACTATGCGAACCTTGTAAATCCTGTAGTTGTAGTCCCACATTAAAGTTTTGGTTCCTTTCCAAAATTCCTTTTCAGTCTTAAAAAACGGTCATACTCAACTTTACAGACGTCGACGGCGTTCTCGCCTCTTTGGAGGTAAAGAGCCCTTATGAACCCACTACATCGACTCCCGCTTCGTGGAAGGATCCCAACAGAACACACAAGTTTCGTCACCTACGATAATTTGCAAAAAATAACTCTTATGGAGAAATATCTTTTCTCACCAGTTTCTGCTCTGGTCTTCTTTAAAACTATAGTTTTAAATGGTCGAGTATCCTTGACAGGCAGTAGGATCTTGATTTGCCAATCTGACAATAGCAAATTTTCAACAAGCCTGACAGTTCCTCAGTTTCTGCCTCTACCGGTCTTCCAACTTGAGTTGGGTCTTTGTTCAACGGAACTTGTTTAGACCAACATTTTACTTGAAAATAACTGATTCCGTCATTGCTGCAGACTTGGGACACTCTTTTAAGAACGTTCTTACTGTGCAATTCTCCAAATTACCTTTATAGATTTTTTGGAAGAAAAAAAATCGAAAAAAAATTGTACTAAGTATGAGTACTTAGGACAGTGACAGTTATTTGACAAATAAGCTAACCATGACTAGGTAGATAATTTAAAAAACACCCTCGAGTTTAAAAATTTCTGTGATACTAACATCTGAAAAAATATTCTTCTAGGTAGGTAGATAAAAGAATCTGATTATGTCCGAGAGTTTTCATCTCACGACTTTTGCTTGCTGTTCGCTGTAATTAATAAATAGAAAGGTACACAGATATGCTTACCTGTTAACAGCAACAAATTTCCGATTTCTCTAGGTGGTTACAGCCAAAAATTAACGAATAAACTGATTTGCTTTTGTATGAATTTGAATTTCAACTAAAAAATTACTCCATACTAAAAATATATTCCAATCAATAAGACCGACTAGCCCGATGCTCATCCTTTATTACTTAAATTAGAATTTCGAATGAATTATCATTTGTCATAATCACTCGAGAATCGAGTAGCCGATTATTGAAATTTGTCGATTTTTTCCAACGCTGATATTTCAGTTTCACTGAACTGTGAGTGTGAGGCCTCAACGGGAAAACCAAGAAGTGCAGTTAGAGGTCGATTCACAGCCGATATGTTCCTGAATTTCACCATACAATAAGTGGACGCGTCATGGCAGTGTTTTTGTTGGTGCTAGATTGGGGAATCTTCGGTCTGACAGAAATTAGTTATGCCCGACACTTAATAACAGTTTTTTTTTTGGCGAGGATTTTGGTTAGTTCAGATAAAAATGTAATAATGCTTTATGAGTATAGAATCTTAGGGGATATATGCTTCCAAACTCGAAAGAGTGTAAATAATCTCCAAGGGTTGCTGGAGCTCTGATTAAGTACGAAACGTGGGGTAAGCTGATATATTGTTTTAAATATAGACAGGCTAATTAAAGAGAGGAACAGAAGAAGAGTAATAAATTAATATTCTTGAGATTCCAGAGAGCCAAATTGTTATTTAAAAAAAAATACATTGTTATTAAGATCAAGTGGAGATCTTTGTAATTAAATCTTCTTTCAATTAATTTAGTAGTTTGACAATTCCGGATCCGCTACTGATTATCACTCGTTTTCCTATCTTTCCCTCTAACTTATTTTCCATTTGGTGAATTTTGTTTTAGTTAAGGATAATTTATATACCGAGGTATTTCGTGTTTTAATTGCCAGCATAGTTTCTAACAGAACTTTTGGGAAGATATTTCGTTTCTTGTTATTCTTAAATTAAGTAATATATTACGGAGAAAATGTTTTGCCTGAAATTTATTTTTGAGTTTCGCAGTGTGTAACTGTTGTAATCGTTATCGTTTGTAAACTCAACGAAGGCTACTTTCATTAAAAAAAAATAATAATAATAAATATGCATTGCTGATTTTAGAAAGAAAAACACTTTTTCGTTATAAGGTAAATCACGTCATATGTATGCAATTTCGTATTGAATTAAATGTAGTCAATGAAAAGTTAATATGAACAATATAAGAAATTATTCAATAAAATTGGTAAAAACCATTTAGATCCTAGGTTGTAACAAACACGGATTGGGAATTATATAAAATCGCAATATTGACAAGACAACACAAGTTTTGTTCTCTATTGCTTTTTTTTCATTTTCTTGTGTAACCTAATGTACTATTTAGTGAGCATTTAATTATGAATTACTTTCGGAACATTGTGCTCGCTCTTCCTAGATGTGAAACTTTATAGTTTTACTTAGATTTAAGATATGCAATACATCGGTTTTTCAAAAACGGGGCAAAATTTGTGCTTGAGTTTTGGTTTAGGTTAGGTGTGTACATATTAGAGTGACCGGATCTCATAGAGGGGGAAAAAAAATGTCGGAATCTTGTTCGTCTGGACCCCACAAAACGATTTTCCTTTCCAGATATTGAGATAGCCGAAATTTGAGCTCGATTAAATGACGTTAACCCGTGCCGCTAGTCGCTCAAAGTTTGAAAAAAATCCAAATTTTTGGCCAAAAAGCCATAACTCCAGAACGGTAAATAATAGAAACACGCTTAATATCTCAAAAGAAAGCTAATGTTGTTCTTCCAAATTTATATTCTATACATAATTGTTGTTATTTTAAGTCAAACCGAGTTACAACAGCCTTTAGCCCCAAAAACGTGACCTGGTACTTCGTATATTTTGTTATTAAGTGATAAATTTTGCTTTTTTTTTGGTATATTTTTGAGTTTAAAGTAGAAATATAATAAAAAAATAAGTAATACTGATAAGTCTAATGACATTTTTTATTTTAAAATATAAAAATTAGGTATATACGAGGTTGGTTTGAAAAGTCCGTGCAAAGTCCGAGAGATGGCACCACCGGCGCGTATCGAGGTCATGTTTAGTTAGAAGCATCTCTTGAATGAACGCACACCAAGTTTCAGCCATATTGGTCCATTTCTTTGGGTTTGGCATTCGTGTGAATCAAGGAAGTCGAGTGATTTTCAAGAAATGGACGAAAAAGAATTACTTTATAAAAGGCAAAACGCCTCAGGAGACTAAAGAGAAGCTTGATAAACATTATGGTGACTCTGCCCCTTCGATTAGAACAGTTTATAAGTGGTTTCAAAATTTTTGGACTGGCCATATGGGCACAAGTGGCGCTGAACGTTCTGGAGGGCCTGTGGAGGTTACGACTCCAGAAATCATTGATCAAATCCATGATATGGTGATGGATGACAGAAGAGTTAAGGTGCGTGAGATTGCTAGTGCTGTGGGCATCTCGACTGAACGGGTACATAATATTTTGCATAAACATTTGGACGTGAGAGAGCTATCCGCAAGATGGGTGCCGCGATTGCTCACGCTTGACCAAAAACGGAATCGTGTGAAGTGGTGCAAGGATGGCTTGCAGCTGTTCCAGAAGAATCCGGAGGACTCTAAGCGTCGTTTCGTCACTGTGGATGAAACATGGACACATTACTATACTCCTGAGACCAAACAACAATCTAAACAATGGGTTACCAAGGGGGAATCTGCACCAAAAAAGGCGAAGACCGTTCCTTCGGCCGGAAAGGTTATGGCGACTGTCTTTTGGGATTCGCAAGGGATAATCCTCATCGACTATCTGGAAAAGGGTAAAACTATTACAGGTGAATATTATTCATCGTTATTGGACCGTTTGAAAACCGAGCTGCAAGAAAAACGCCCGCGATTGGCCACAAAGAAAGCCCTTTTCCATCACGACAACGCACCAGTACACACCTCAGCAGTTGTGGTCGCAAAATTAATGGAAATAGGATTCCAACTCGTTTCACATCCCCCTTATTCTCCAGACTTGGCTCCCTCGGACTACTATTTGTTCCCCAATTTGAAGAAATGGCTGGCGGGACAAAGATTTTATTCAAGCGAGGAGGTGATTGAAGACACTAATGGATATTTTGCAGACTTGGACAAATCCTATTATTCGGAAGGGATCAACAAACTAGAACATCGTTGGACGAAGTGTATAAGCCTAAAAGGAGACTATGTCGAAAAATAAAAGAGGTTTACCCCAAACACATAAGTAGTTTTTATTTTTGCACGGACTTTTCAAACCAACCTCGTAATACATACAAAACAGACACAGAAAAGATACAGACGTAGTACCTACATGAGTTGATAATTTTACATAGTTATCTAATCTATTCTAGAGCTTTTGTTAAAGTAGTTTTTGAAACGTCAGGATATAATGCTCGGCATTTACTTACAACTTGCAGGACATATTGCTTTTGGTCTTCATCTTTTGTCAGAAGGTCGTTAAAGTCGGTTATTAATTTAACACCACGCTCAGCCATATCATTAACTACTTTTAATGTTTTGACAATTTTCAATCCTTCTTGGAAATCTGTTTTTATATTAAATTGGTCAAAGAATGTAAACGTTTCTTTGGTAAGTAAATTTACTAATCCTCCATCAACTACCTCTTTTAAGTTTTCTTTCCTAACTTTTGGATTTACAACCCTAGCGTGCTGTGATGGTTCATCTGTGCTACTGAGCAATTTATTAGCCATTAACAACTTTTCATCCTCTGTAATGGTGGGATCAAAAAACGATAATCCCACCAACTTTGCATTCAAATACCACAAATGGTTCGAAAATTTGGTCAGGGCTACTTCTGCAATGTCGTTGTCACATTCTTTATAGTCTAACAGACTATGCAAAATACCTAAATCTTGCTTTGGTGCAAGATGAACTTTTGGAGCATTGAACCAAGCTTTACAATAAATTTTAACTAGGAAAACAGAAACGGCACGCACGCACACTTTCTTCTTCTTTAGACATCTTAAACTGACGACGAAAAATGAACATTTTTAAGCAGTAAATAGCCTTTGCCATCCACCTAGCGTGATGAATGGCTCCTGGAGTTCTAAAACCCACAACATTGCCGTCTAGTGATCCAACAAATACGAGAACCAACTGCAATAGCTCCTTGTAGTCATCTCTGGGGTGGCTCTCAGTTAATTTGGTCTCGAATTCAGCAGTAACATTTGCAATTACTTCTGGAGTTAGCTGCTTTTGTATTAGATTGTCACTGATACCTGTGTCGTATTTTCCTTTGTCTATCTTGGGCCACGCAGTGAGGAATCTCTTGAAAATGTCTGGATGAGGTCCGGTGGTTGATCCCATTTTTGTGTCGAATACGCCTCTTAACAGAATTTCCAAGATATGGTGACGGTAAGCTAGGTATAACAATTCTCTTCCTAACATTTGCTCCAATATGACGCATGCTCCTTTGAGTCTTCCCGTGTTGGATGCTGTAGTGTCGAAGCACATCGCCTTGACGGTGTTGTAGGCATTCATATACGGCTACGGCTTGCTCCTCTCCAGATCTGTTTGCTGTTACAGGAACTCCCAGCAGCTGTTCCTTTTTGCCATATGAAATAGCTATAGCTATTCGCTCACATTGTTCATTTTTTAAAACACCCGGTAAAAGTTTACCGTCCCAATGGACAACCACGGGCTCTTTTTCAGGAATGTTTACTTTATCAAAAAATTTTTTATTATATTGTTCTCTGAACATTTGCCTTCTATCATGTAATAAAGTTTTCGAGACTTTGTACTCAAGAGGGTCAAGGTTTAGTGCTTCTAGAGTAGCTATTAAAATTCTCGTGGCATTTCTGTCGGATACCTTACATCGATCTAATAAAATGGACAATTTCATGTTTAAAATCTCTTTAACGCCCCTTGCAAATGAAACTTTCATCCTCTTGCTCTCAGATGGTCCTGGATCTTCTGCAGCTTCTTCAGGGATGTCCATTTCCTCCAAGCTCTCAAGTTCCTGGTAGATGCTGTCCTCTTCAGTGTCTTAAAATATCTTCACTAGATAACTGTTCGATCTAACCAGCTCAAAGGCACTTTAGAAACTAAACTGAATAAATAAAAGGTCGGTTGTACGCTGAAGTAAAATCACCCTAAAATAGAAATTAGATTCACCCTCCTTTTTACCTGTCAAACGGGTCTTTCTTTGGTAAACTAGTCAGGTAATCCCCATATAATAAAAGATTAAATTTGAACAAAAGGCTCTTTATGTTTGAAAATTGAGTTCCAAAATACTTTTTAATAAAAAAAATGTTAATTCCGAGACACATTCTTAGAATACTCCCAAACTGGCTCCTACTGGTACCAGGTCACGTTTTTGGGGCTAAAGGCTGTTGTAACTCGGTTTGACTTAAAATAACAACAATTATGTATAGAATATAAATTTTGAAGAACAACATTAGCTTTTCTTTTGAGATATTAAGCGTGTTTCTATTATTTACCGTTCTGGAGTTGTGGCTCCATATGTCAGCTTTTTGGCCAAAAATTTGGATTTTTTCAAACTTTGAGCGACGAGCGGCACGGGTTAACGTCGTTTAATCGAGCTCAAATTTCGGCTATCTCAATATCTGGAAAGGGGAATCGTTTTGTGGGGTCCAGACGAACAAAAAATTCCGACATCGATTTTTTGCGGTCGCCCTAGTACATATATGTATGTATGTATATATATATATATATATATATATATATATATATATATATATATATATATATATACATCTGTTAGTTATATATATTTAAATTGAATGTATTTTTCTGTGATATCTCTTCCAATGGAGGAATACTTTGATTGTTTGTAACTCCAGATGAAGCTGAAAAAATATCAGCGAAATATAAAGTTTTTCTTTAACAACAAATAAGTATTTTATTCAAGACCGCTTTTCCGAAATATCTACACATTCTTACAACAACGTTTCGCACATTTTGTTGTGCTTTATCAAGTTTCTCTTTACTAAAAAAAATTTTTACATTAAAACTAGTTTTCTTAAAAACACTTTCACATTATACGTTAAATTTTAAAATTGTCTAAAAATATTTACAAAAATAATAATTTACTCAGTTAGATATATATATATATATATATATATATATATATATATATATATATATATATATATATATATATATATATATATATATATATATATATATAATATATATATATATATATATATATATATATATACATATATATATATATATATATATATATATATATATATATATATATATATATATATATATAACAATCGCCGACTTTTTTAAAATTTTATGTATAGCCGTAATGGCATCAGAGGTAGAAGAAAAAAATAATAATTTATTTTACCGAGGTTTTTAGTGCTCTATAATTTTTTCTTCACTTCAAGTTTGTACTAAACCCTCGTTAGTGGCATTTTCTACATTTACAATGGTAAATAGCTAAGCTCATTAAAGCCAGGTAAGCCAGTCTCCGACATGCTACGTAATAATGCACCAGACGTAGTTGTTAAAAACGCTGCATGGTGCACGCTGTCACGAGTTTCATATTATTTTCTGTTTATATAATCCATTCGAAATATCTTGAAGTAATTGAAAGTTACAATACGTCATACTAATCATGAAAATCCATTTTATTGGTTATTATTATAATTTGAAATTGACCATTATTCCAATTTAGGGTACTTTTAAGGCCCGAGTTTTAGTACAGCTCGGTTTAACGAACCCCGCATTAAACTTTTTAGATACGATTACTCACCTCGGTATAGTAATCATTAAATGACAATCTGGATATTTAGCTGGTGCGCAATAATATCACGTTTTTTTTTTGTTTTTTTTTTTTATGGGTCTAGCACACGTGTTACAAGGAAGTCCCTAAAGCGCTACAGGAGCGACACGTGTGCGGAGAAAGCGATTCACGTTGTTCTTAAATCGCTGTAAATTGTACTCGGTGGGAAATACAGTCCTGGGCAAATTATTCCAAAGGGATGATGTTCTTCATATAAATGACTGCTTGAAAAGCGTTGTACGAGGAGTAACAAGCTGAACCTCATACGGATGTGAAGTATTAGCGTGACGTGTGCTTCTAACATGCACCGCTCTGGGAGGAATTAAACGGGCAACATCCTTCGAACATTTTCCATGAAAATACTTGTAAAATAGGTTCAAGTCGCCAACCGTTCTTCGATGTTCCAGCGAATCAAGGCCACCTGCCAATTCCGGGTCTCCAATCAGACGAACAGCTCTTCTCTGAATAGAATCCAACAAATGCAGTGTATGTTTGGGAGCGGAGCCCCAAACATGGAAGCAGTATTCCATAGTTGGTCGAATTTGAGCTTTGTGACGAATTAACAGTTGTTGTGAAGTGTAAAGCTTTCCCGTTTCGAAATAATATTCCCAACTTCTGAGAAGCTCTCCTTGCTATGCCTGCAACATGTTCATGCCAGGACATGTTTGCTCCCAAATTAACGCCAAACAAATTGAGTGACGATGTTAGAGGAATGGAGTGCCCGGACATAACTATGTTAGGTTCAGCAACGTTAACTTTTTTAGAAAAAACTGCCGCCTGGGTTACTGTCACCCCAAGATAGAATTTCTTCCAGGTCTTTGTTAAGTTGAATGACTTCCTGCTGTCTGGGGATATTCGTCTGAGTAGCCGATGTCCGAGCATTCAAAGTGAATGGAGGGATAAGTGTGCTGTCATCTGCAAAGCTGTAGATTGGATTCTCGGTCTTTTTCAGCAGATCGTTAATATAAATGAGAAAGAGACTAGGAGACAGTATGGAGCCTTGGGGTACACCGGCGTTGATAGTGAAGGTGTTAGAAAGAAGTCCGTCGACTGCCACTCGCAAAGAACGCTCTCTGAGGAAACATGAGAGCCACAAACAGAACTTTTCAGACATACCATAAGAACGTAGCTTAGCCAACACCCCATCGTGCCAAACACGGTCGAATGCCTTGGATATGTCAAGAGCAACCGCTCGAGATTCTCCAAAGTGTTCAATTGCGTTGTTCCAAACATGTGTTACATAAGTCAGGAATTAATTTGTAATAAGCTGTACCAAACTGCATTAATGTCCGAGGATTCTAAAAGAAGAAAATAAACAAACGTCATGAAAAAATTGATCACATGATCAGCAATTAAGTAAAAATACTTACCAAAGATAAAAAAAAAAACTTAGAGAAGAAGTCTTGTTTATAGAGATAAGTTGGATTAAGCTTCGCCTACGACTGCACAAGGTATCTTTAGGAAACCGACAGAGTGCAGTATAAAGCATCTATTTTGTCATGGTTTTCCGTCAGTACCCGGATAAGGTCTGAAATGGTGTTCTTTGTGTTTGTTGAACCTAGCCCAGTTGATGAGCTGTGATACGGCGAAACGCGTCTTGGGAGGGTCTAGCAAATACAGAGAACACTTTTGGAAACTACCAAAGTGCGAATTTTTCGATTCACCTTGGTTGCTTCACCAATGGGCCATGTATATATATATATATATATATATATATATATATATATATATATATATATATATATATATATATATATATATATGTGTGTGTGTGTATATGTACATATATATATATATATATATATATATATATATATATATATATATATATATATATATATATCCTGCCATAAGTTTCGAATCTATTTGTGTCAATTTTGTTAATTCCAGGTGACAGTTACACAATACTTTTTATTAGAGAATCGTAAGAATGTTCAACTTTTGTTTTACAAATGAATGTATATACTGACGTACGTATTGGTTAATATACCGTACCAATAACTTTTTGGAAAACTACTAAATATGATTTTCCCAAGAATGACCTTTAATTACACCATATGTTTATTAACGAGGATCACGGAGAAATCTAAAAAAAATACTGTGTATTTCTTTACGTAGATGACAATCAAGGTGCCACTTTAAGCTAGTTTTCTACTGGCAGGCTGTCTCATCCGATTTAGTTTACGACATGACTAACATTTAAGAACGGGACTTCATGACGTAAGGGTGGATCACCTTTAGAACAACCATATGTAGACACAACTTATGTTACGATTTTATTATATGTATGGATGATATAGCAAGATATATTTAAAATTAAAAATAGTAAGTGATTAATATTTCTAGGGCATCCTGAGTAAACAAAGGAATACCTAATGAAATAAAATTGAGTCGAAGCCAGTCAACATTTGTATTTAAATTTTCTTCACACATTTACAAGATAAAAGTGCAGTTAAACTTATTGCAGATATACTGTACAAAATGTCTCACATCTAATGGGCCAAATTTTAAAACAGTTAGGAGGATGAGAATAAAACACAATGGATAAGAAATATGAATTTTTAATTGGCGTTAAGATATCTCTTGGAGGTGGACTGTTATGCCATATGGGTTGAGTAAATTAACGCAATATTTTATGTCGCAATTCAATGTCTTTAATTCTATTGGATAAAATGACAAAAAAGAAAATTTTCTGCGGTTTTTCCACTTAATTTGTTTTAATTAGAAGCTTAAAAAATAAGAATGATCCCAACGAGAAAGTTAAAAAGTCAATTCATACTTAATAACTAGGCCTTGCACGTGTTAGAAATGCAGCAAAAGAACGGGGAGGTAGTCTTGTCAAAAGGTTTAATATTCAAATTTTGTGATTCTAGATAAATGAATCCTAAAAAATTAATTGTATAAAAGGTAAGATCTATTGGATTTTTGCTTAAATATTTACTTTAATTATATTAGGCTTACATTTGAAAATCTACGGGTATACTTAAAATACTACAATAAAAACATCCGTAAAATTAGCCCCATTACGCGTTCGTTTACTTTTTTAAAATGAAGGGCGATTCATTAGTCTTGAGACTAACTTTAGGCGTTTAGGTAAATGCTGAACAACTGACAGATAGCAATGTTGTTTACGCCGAAGGTGTAACGGTACCTCTACTCTGATTTCAGAATGTGCGCATTTGAATATTCGCATTGGAAATGTCATGTAAGATGGATTTATGAAAGTGCGTTGCTTCTTTATTTGGACAACTATCTACGAAGCAAATTCTCGTGTTTTGCGTGATTGCCGTAAACACAAAGAACCAGAAACTAAAAAAAAATCCAGTCGGCCACCTGTTCTTAGCTGAAGAACAACGAAAAATCTTCTATCAAGCACAAAAGACAAAATTGGGTAGTCGCAAAGATAATTGTCGAGAAAATACGAGGCTGGTTTGAAAAGTCCGTGCAAAAATAAAAAAACTATTTATGTGTTTGGGGTAAACCTTTTTTATTTTTCGACATAGTCTCCTTTTAGGCTTATACACTTCGTCCAACGATGTTCTAGTTTGTTGATCCCTTCCGAATAATAGGATTTGTCCAAGTCTGCAAAATATCCATTAGTGTCTGCAATCACTTCCTCGTTTGAATAAAATCTTTGTCCCGCCAGCCATTTCTTCAAATTGAGGAACAAATAGTAGTCCGAGGGAGCCAAGTCTGGAGAATAGGGGGGATGTGAAACGAGTTGGAATCCTATTTCCATTAATTTTGCGACCACAACTGCTGAGGTGTGTGATGGTGCGTTGTCGTGATGGAAAATGACTTTCTTGTGGGCCAATCGCGGGCGTTTTTCTTGCAGCTCGGTTTTCAAACGGTCCAATAACGATGAATAATATTCACCCTTTTCCAGATAGTCGATGAGGATTATCCCTTGCGAATCCCAAAAGACAGTCGCCATAACCTTTCCGGCCGAAGGAACGGTCTTCGCCTTTTTGGTGCAAATTCCCCCTTGGTAACCCATTGTTTAGATTGTTGTTTGGTCTCAGGAGTATAGTAATCTATCCATGTTTCATCCACAGTGACGAAACGACGCTTAAAAGTCCTCCGGATTCTTCTGGAACAGCTGCAAACCATTCTTGCAACACTTCACACGATTCCGTTTTTGGTCAAGCGTGAGCAATCGCGGCACCCGTCTTGAGGATAGCTTTCTCATGTCCAAATGTTTATGCAAAATATTATGTACCCGTTCAGTCGAGATGCCCACAGCAATGCCACTAGCAATCCCACGCACCTTAACTCTTCTGTCATCCATCACCATATCATGGATTTGATCAATGATTTCTGGAGTCGTAACCTCCACAGGCCGTCCAGAACGTTCAGCGTTACTTGTGCCCATATGGCCAGTCCCAAAATTTTGAAACCACTTATAAACTGTTCTAATCGAAGGTGCAGAGTCACCATAATGTTTATCAAGCTTCTCTTTAGTCTCCTGAGGCGTTTTGCCTTTCATAAAGTAATGTTTAATCACCACACGAAATTCTTTTTCGTCCATTTCTTGAAAATCACTCGACTTCCTTGATTCACACGAATGCCAAACACAAAGAAATAGACCAATATGGCTGAAACTTGGTGTACGTTCATTCAAGAGATGCTACTAACTAAACATGACCTCGATACGCACCGGTGGTGCCATCTCTCGGACTTTGCACGGACTTTTCAAACCAGCCTCGTACGGTGCTCAAAAAAATAACGAAATGTTGCCGTGCACTTCGTGTTAAGCATTTCACGCATGGGAAATCCATCGTTATGGATGATGAAAAATACTTCACATTTTCGAACAGTTCTCTCAGTGGAAATAATTCCTTTTAGACTGACGATTATGAAGCAGCACAAGACAACGTCATATATGCCGGCAAAATGAAATTTGAAACAAAAGTGTTGATGTGGATTGCCATTTCATCGAAAGGTATTTCAGATCAATATATCCAACCAAACAGGACTGTTGCAGTCAATTCTGATGAGTATATCAATAAATGCTTGACTAAACTGAAGCTGTTTATCAAAGAAAATCATGCGCGCGATAAAATAATTTTCTGATCAGACCTTGTACGTTGTCATTATGCAAATAAACACAAGAATGGCTCAAAAGTCAAAAATCGAATTTGTACCGCAAAATGACAATCCACCAAATGTTCCACAGGCACGACCAATTGAAAGATTTTGGGCAATACTTTCATGTAAAGTTTATGAAAATGGTTGGGAAGCACAGAACCACCGGCACCTAATTGGCAGAATAAAGAGGAAGTTGAAAGAAATTGACGTTTCGGTCATCCAACACCTGATGGATGACGTTTTAAGCAAGCTGGGTAAGACAGAAGATAATGATTCATTCGCTGATGTAAACGTGCTATTTGATAGATTTTGAATAAATTTATACGACATAAGAAACTGTATTTAAAATATTTTTCCTGGTTTCACTTTTACATGCGCTGAAATTAGGTTCAAGACTAAAGAATCACCCTTTAAGGAGGTTGAGGTAGGATAGTCCCAACCAAAAGTTTTTGAATGTTGTCATTTAGAAATGCTTTGTATTAAATAATTAATTTTTTTTCATAAGACTAACGATAGTTATTATTATGATAATAAATTCATTATTGAAAGATTTTAAGTCTTATATATTGTTTATTTAATTTTATTAATTAATTTAACATGAATGTATTAACTTTTGGATGTTTTGTACAAACTTATAGAAAAAAAAATGGAAAATAAAAATTAAATAAAAAAAAAATATTTTAATAATTAAAAATGGGTAATTAATAAAAAATGATAATTAAAAATTCTAAAATTCCGATGTCTCGAAGCGGTAACGCTGTAAAGTAATTTACTGTTAGCTCTAGTGGTATGCTTGTATATAGATATATTGAATTTTGTGGTTCTTGTGATCAGCTGGTGTAAACAAGTAAAAAAAATGGATAATAATAAAAATCAACAAATATTGATAAAAATGGTAAAAAAAATTTTTTGTGGAAGCGAAAACGTGTTACTGAGGCTGATACACTCAAAGATTAAGCCAATAAAGTGTTAGTAAACGGAACAGAAAATCAAGTGTCTCCTTACTTCTGTGACAGTGGTCGTCGAATTGTGGACAAGCGATCAGTTGGAGAAAACCTAAAATGTTCTTGATGTAATGAAACACTTTCATCATGTTATATTACTAATGAAAAACCCTGTGGTCTAGCATCACTACTAACCATAAAATGTGATAAATGTCTAACAGACAGTACACATATATCGATGGACAATAAGGAACATTATAATGTTAACACTGAAGCTGCACTAGGTAATTATAAGTTAAACAAGTAAATTAATTAAATAATTAAAACAAATGCTTTAAATTATTTATTTTTATTTTATTTATAAAAACTAATACCCATTGCAAATCTAAACTTAATATTATTTACTTGCACCATATGATTTAATTACATACATTTGTACTATACAATAATTGTTAATTTTCATAAAGTTAAAGCTCTCTAATTAAATTTGAAAATTTTTTAAAATAATCCCGAAATTTCAATGTCTAACATAGTTAAATTTCCTATTGATGGCATTTTTGTATCAAATTGACGTATTCTCCAGAAGAGTATATGTATTGTTAATTTCGATTTTTATTTAAATACGTTTCCTGAACACCTTAATTTTTTCCATAGAAAATTTCTAAACTAATTAATCTATCGAAATAAATCTATACAAAATAGTTTTCATATTTTAAGTTGAACAACTCAACCTCCTTAAATACTAAAAATGAGAATTCTCAACTAATTTTTTTTTTATTGGTTCTTCTGCGTTAACTACAAAAATGTTATTAGAAGAACAAAATATAATCTTAGTACCTGCAAAATAAACAGCTGACTTAAAAAAAAGAAACAGGCAAATCCTTCATCACACCAATTAAGATTCATTTTATTAGGTAAAGAAATAATTGAATCCCCTAAAATATTTTCTTATTATTGGAAGTTACTTTAAACATTTACAATTCCGTACTTTAACAGTTAACATTAGTTATACTGAAATCACCTTTTAGTTTTTAATATATAGAATGTATAGTGTATGTTTTGATGAAGGCAGAAGAGTGAATTTGTATTTATCGAATCGAAACATTACATTTATTTATTTCAATAATTTTACTGTTTACAAGGGAAGAAGTTTTCGTTTTTTTTTGACTATCGTTTTTCGACATTACTTAATTCTTAAACTTAAATGGAGTTCTGTTGGGTATGCGGAATATTTGGCACGACACTACCCAGTATATATCTCCACTACACCAAACAATTTATTTTTGCACTCGACGCGCGGATCGCTAACGATGCTAGCTTCATCAGGAGCGATGATTGACTGTCATTCAATTGATTGAGTCAATCATTGCACTCGATGCAGCGAAACGCGCATCGAGTGCAAAAATAAAGTGTTTGGTGTAGTAATGATATATACTGAGTAGTTAAATTGAGTTTCGACAGTATGATTTTTTTTTTACCATTTCGTACGAAACGAAAAATTTTTATGGTGGTTTTTGCCTTTCATTATCATCACGCTTTTGAAAACTGCAATAAAAAAAAAGTAAAAAAATTTCAGAACAAAAATAAAGTAAAGCATCTTGATATTGTGGTCTGAAACTTTTGGACGGTAGTGTATATGTTCTGTAAAAATAGCCCTATAACGAAAATTGTCCAAACTCGCCTGTCCTGACAAAAGTAGATCGATATTGTGCTTTGGGGAAACATGGTTTGTTTACACTCGAAACAGGAAAAATGATGTCCTTAACTATATCGTGTTTGCTCGCCTTTCCGGGGGTGTGGTGATAAAGGCGACATCATATTTCAACAAGTTTTATATTCTACGGCAGAGTAATTTTATCATAAATAAAAGATATCGTGGTTAATATTTTATTGATAAAATCGTAACTTGATGAAATACTTTATTATCACGACAGGGTCGAGATTGTTGATATTTATGGGGTGAGAATATCTTGTATAACGTCCATCACACTTTTTTTTTACAAAGGATATGTTTAAATCCAAATTATGGAAGATAACAGACTTAATAGTTGGCTTTTGATACTTCCGAAGTTATCTTTTCATATATCGACGAAATTTTTAACATTAACACATAATGTCAAGTAGGACAATTTCTGTAAAAGAATAAGCTTATTGCAAATTATACTTGAAACATGCTCAGAACTCCAACTTCCCCGCCTAAATAGGGATTTTACCCTTTTTTGTATCCTAAAGATATCGGTGAGGTTGTCGTAATACCTGTCAACCTTGCCCAAGTGCCGAAACATACATTTGTATTTCACGGCACCTTTTAGACAACGCGGTAGTGCTGCCACGGACGTTATTGCATATCTGCAATAAGTACTACCTACACACCTTTATACCTGCATATCCACAATACAACTCTATATAACTCTGCTATAGTAACGAATAGCACCTTTAGAGTAATAGTAGCTTAGAAGAGACACAAAGAATAGGTCCATTTTTTTTACATAATAGTATAACTTGATACTTTTTATAAAGTGAAGAAACTTTAAAAAAAAAAGAAAACAAGCATGAAACATGCAGTGCATATATTTTTCTTTGTAAGCAAAACAATGAAAATAGGAACAATAAAAAAGATAAATAATAACTGCGACCTCCCTGCCAAGGTTTGGTTAACTAGTTTGTCAAACTTCCCTAACCTCTGATGCCATTACCTTGCTCGAAAATTGCCAACCACACCAATTATTTAAATTACAGTTTATGTGGTTAGAACAGAAAAAATCTCTGAGATGATTAAAGGACGCAATTTACATGTTTTACTGGTCTTACTAGATATTTGAGGTGTATCTTAAAAGCACGGCATGAAGAATATTGTTTTGCAGTATTTGTTGTTAGCAAAGCATATAGGACATCGTACATCCTCTTACGATTCAGGTGCAAGTCGGACTTGCGCGGAGGTATAAAATGATCAATGACCTCACAAAACACACCCTAAATGAGTTTTCAACAAAGTTTGTTTCCGATCTTTGTTGAGAACTGATCACCTTGAAATTTTTGTTTTTTTATATATCAGATCAGATACGAGGCTGGTTTGAAAAGTCCGTGCAAAAAAAAAACTACTTACGTGTTTGGGGTAAACCTTTTTTATTTTTCGACATAGTCTCCTTTTACGCTTATACACTTCGTCCAACGATGTTCTAGTTTGTTGATCCCTTCCGAATAATAGGATTTGTCCAAGTCTGCAAAATATCCATTAGTGTCTGCAATCACCTCCTCGTTTGAATAAAATCTTTGTCCCGCCAGCCATTTCTTCAAATTGGGGGACAAATAGTAGTCGAGGGAGCCAAGTCTGGAGAATAGGGGGATGTGAAACGAGTTGGAATCCTATTTCCATTAATTTTGCGACCACAACTGCTGAGGTGTGTGCTGGTGCGTTGTCGTGATGGAAAATGACTTTCTTGTGGACAGTCGCCATAAACCTTTCCGGCCGAAGGAACGGTCTTCGCCTTTTTTGGTGCAGATTCCCCCTTGGTAACCCATTGTTTAGATTGTTGTTTGGTCTCAGGAGTATAGTAATGTATCCATGTTTCATCCACAGTGACGAAACCACGCTTAAAGTCCTTGCAACACTTCACACGATTCCGTTTTTGGTCAAGCGTGAGCAATCGCGGCACCCATCTTGCGGATAGCTTTTTCATGTCCAAATGTTTATGCAAAAATATTATGTACCCGTTCAGTCGAGATGCCCACAGCACTAGCAATCTCACGCACCTTAACTCTTCTGTCATCCATCATCATATCATGGATTTGATCAATGATTTCTGGAGTCGTAACCTCCACAGGCCGTCCAGAACGTTCAGCGTCACTTGTGCCCATATGGCCAGTCCGAAAATTTTGAAACCACTTATTTTGCCTTTCATGAAGTAATGTTTAATCACCACACGAAATTCTTTTTCGTCCATTTCTTGAAAATCACTCGACTAAACATGACCTCGATACGCGCCGGTGGTGCCATCTCTCGGACTTTGCACGGACTTATCAAACCAGCCTCGTATATTATTAAAGTTAATGCACTCGTGATAATTTTCGTTTAATCTACATCCTGTGGAAAATATTCTAGAATTTCTCGAGATAAGAGGGGCACCGATTTTTGGCAATTTTTTAAAAATAATACAAAGAAAAAAAAGTGTGCGCAAATATGACATTATATAAATTTTTGATCTCGTGTTTTCACAAGCTTTCATTTGTCACCCCACTCGATGACATTTTTTTTTCACCTCCGATTTCATCCCCTAAAATTAACCCTTTAAGTCAAAATTTAACTTTCAAAATTATACGGCTCTGATGGAGCCATCAATTCCTATATTAGTGTAAAATTTCAACTTTCTATGTTAAATAGTTTCGAAGAAAATCGGGTATGACAGACGGACAGACAGTCATCGAAGTCATCTTATAAGTGTTCCGTACGGAACACTAAAAAGTAAATATTTTTTAGAAAAACGCAATATACTTTAAACAAAAATAAAATTAGCTTTATTTGTAACAAATTATCCCTCTAACAGACAGACAACCAAGAAAACTGATGGAAACTCGTGAAACGCGAAGAAATGTGAGAAACTTGAAGAGTGATTTTTTTTGCGAACACATACATCTTTAGCAAGAGAAGCAAAAGAAACCAAATTTACATTCGTAGCTTGGTTTACGCTCGAGGATAAATTGAGGTAGTTCACTCGTAAATCCACTTTTCTCAAGAATTTGATGAAATTAAAATATAATGTTAATCTAAATGTTTTTCATTTAATTAAAAAAAAATAATTTGGCCGATTATGAAGCGAGATATTCATAATTAAAATGCACATAATTAACATGCAATAGGCCAATAAAATATAAAAAAAGGCATAGTTTCGTGTATATCTTAAGAACTTTTCTTACGAATTTTTTAAAGAACTAATATTTAGTAAAAAAAATCTGAAAAATTTTGAAATAAAAATATTTTTTTTTACCGATTTGTTAAAAAGATATAAATATTTAAGTTGATATTTTTTAAAAAGAATAACCGATTAGTGAGGGACAGATATCACAATTTGACAACGCTGTATGTCGTTATACTTTACGCGTCAAACATTCAAACAGCATTTACAGTGGTTAACTATCAAACATAAATTCATTTGTAGGTTAAATAATGTATTGAATAAAAACAATATATTTATCAATTTTATTTTTAATCATCAAATAAAAATATTAAATGTATTTATTAATTAAAAATTTGAATCTATATCTTGATATTTATTATTATTTTTTTTTTAGTATTTAAAAGATTTATATTTAAACAAAAATATATTTGTAAGTTCAACAATTGTTCAATTATATTTCACGTTCATATATTTTATATAAATTCCATGATATTGGAGGTATATTCATTGAAGCCAGTAGTTTGTTCAATGCAGTGCACCCGAAACCTGAATAAACAGCACCTACCTGAATAAACAGCACCTTCAAAAGTAACATATAATTAAGTTTATAAAAATGCGAAAAAAAAAAATAGTTGTTACTTCTAAAAAAAATTAAATAATTCACTAAATATATTTATATAAAAATAAATAAATATTTACCTAGAACAACTTTGGTGTTGACATCAGAACGTTTAACCTTATTATTTGTAATACGCATTTTACCAGTCGATACTTTCGTGATAACACAGCGTTCAACACAAGAAATATCTAATAATGAATTAAGACATAAACGTTTCTCATGAATTATCTTCTCTAGTGAAAGGACTTTTTTACACAGACAACACTTTAAATTTTTTCCTAACTCATCTAACTCAACGATCCGTCGACCACTGCACAGGTTAGGTTCTTCAGTTTTTAATTTTTTCGCGTCCGAAATACTTCGCGTTTATTGACAAGCTTTTCCTTTGCAAATTTGCTTTTATGTCGCAATTGATTATAATTTGATTTGATTATAATGCATTTTATATTTATATATATTTTTTTATTTTAAAACAGGAGTAATATGGTCTAAAGAGTAAACACACAAAGTATAACAAATATACCTATGTAAACATTACTTCTATAGAGTATGGGTATACGCATTGACAGCGTTGCCACATTTATTTTCATTAAAAGTGTGATTGTATTAGTGTATCTGCATATAAAAGTTTCCGTGTATCGAATAGTTTCTGACAAAAATAAAAATACTCTGCCATTGACTATTTTAAACTTTTTGTATTTACTGTCGGACTATACTTTTGGCTCTGATTGTCACTAGTGAACTACCTTAAAACGCCAAAAATAAAAAAATTTTTCATTCTTTAACTACAGTAACCGCTTTTAATGACAAAAACGTCTCTTAATTTGGAAGATTTGTTAATAATCAAAATCATATTAGCAAGAAAATTACACTTCCTATTGTTCTTGTGGGAGAAGAGAATCGAAGAACTGGAGGCAGATATACCTCCTTTGAAGGTGCAGTGGTATTATAGAAATTTGACCTTGTTTTTGTTGTGAGATTCAACCAATTTTAAACCTCATTATTTACAGTCAAACATACAAGAGTGTTTAAGTGATTAGAGGGTGATAGCTTCGAATATTATGGTATGTACCCGCTTTAGGGTTCTCAAATTTGTGGAATCTTAAAATCATGATATTTTTTAAATTATTTTTAATTTTAAAAGCTTGACATATCCATGGCATTTGGTCGTGTTGGGTACGATGGAATGTTGGCTAAGCTGCGTTCTCATGGTATATCTGAAAGGTTTAGTTCATGACTCACGAGTTTCTTCAGAGATACATGTTTGTAGGTGATAGATGATGGATTTCTTTACTGGAACCTTCTCTATTAAAGCCGATGTACTGAAATATAGATGTACGTGAAATATAGTGTAACACACTATATTTCTTCTCTATATTAACGACCTACTAGAAAAGGCCAAAAATCCAATTTATATTTGTTGATGATAACGCACTTATTTCTTCATTTACCACGAACGCCAGCTGTCGATGAAATCTAGGCAGAGAGCAGAAAGTTATATAACAAATTGTATCTAGTAATGACATTAATCAAGTAGAATTTAACATTATAAAAACCCAGGAAGCAGTAATTTCAAAAAAAGCAGACGTTACGGATAACAACTTTATTATGTTGAATTATTCATTCCATTATCATCGCCACTCAACTAGACTTTAACTTCTTTAGTCGGGGGAGTTTCTCAAAAACTCAGAATATTTCGTAACAGAAAACTGTATACCCTACAACAGATTTTAATCCTTTGAAACCAAAGTTCTGGAAAGCTCTATGATCGAATACTGCTTCAATGTTTGGGACCTCGCGCCTAAACATACTCTGCATTTGTTAGATTCTATCTAAGGTAGTTTGTTTTACTTAGAAATCCGGAACTTACCAGAAATGTTCATCCTTTGGAACATCAGCGGAAACTTATTCCTTTGTACAACCTAAAGCGATTTAAAACCACTGTGCATCGGTACTTCTACGCGATGTCCCTACAGCGTCTGGCGCGTCCCGTTCTAATAACAAAAGAGTGTGACTGGGTATGATTACAGTATGAATCTCGACTTGTTCCTGAGTACCTTAATTAGTTTTGTTTTTATATCACCCGAAATCAGTGACGTAGCCAAGAGTCCCCCAGATCTTATAGGTGTAGAAAATTGGTTCTTTTTTATTGAGGAAGATGAAAAGGTTCTTTTTTGAGAAAAAACCACCCACCAGTCATCGATTTTTAAATTAGTGCAAAGTTTCACTGGATAAAAAAATTCTTTTTTTTGTGAAAAATGTGCACAAGACATAGATTTTGAGTTTACTGTGATTAGAAGGTTTGAAAGCAAAACTAACTGACATGCTTTAAAAGGCAGACCCGGTCTATTTGCTCTGGAAATTAAAATTCTAATTATCTAGTTTACTTTTGTTTTTGACACTGTTCTTTTATGTGGTGAATATAGTCACAGAGAAGTTTTATTACAAAATTGACCGCAAAAATCGAAAAATAACACGATGAACGGGTAGGAAAAATTCGAAACATTTTAGAATTTTTAAATAATATTTCATATTTATCGGTTTAATCTTAAGTAAAAAACGAATTTTTTAGGATTGCACTGCACATCATAACTTTAGTAAGCTGTCTAATACCCTTGTCAATATACACTCATAAATTTGAAATGATATGGACCAGTTTTAAAATTATACCTTTTCAGTGAATTAGTGTGCAATTCCAGTGCAAGAAGAGTCTTATTTTCTAGGAAAAGCTCCGCCCCGATTGCCGTTTAGTGTTTTTTTTTTCCTAAAGAAACGTCTTTTGTCTCCATCTCCCCCTCCCCACACCCCATCCCCTGAACCCGGTTAAGCCACTGCCTGAAATAGATTTTAAAATGAAAAACCGTGTTGAAAACATTACTGTTGAAAATGCAGATTTTCTCATTTTAAATGGCTTTTACAGACTAAACAGCCTTCAGTCTTAAAAACCTTAATAGGTTGTATAAGTAATGTTGTTTATTGAGCTTAATATGCGAATGAATTTTAGATCGTTTTAATGTTCATTTCCAAATATATTTAAAGTGGAATGTTCAGCGCATGTTGATTTTTTCTTTTCAGAGTTAATAATAGGAGGTAGCGAAAACAGCGGTAATAAATAATAATAATAAGATTAGAACAGAGACAGAAGAAGACAGAAACTAACAAAAATATATCATCAAAGACCCAATCACTACAGAAGATAGATGAAGGAAATGCCACCAGCATAAAGAAACCACACATAACAAGCGGACATAAAAAAATAACCGGAGCCGAATACACAGCGAGAGAAGACTCAGCGGCGAAAGTAGTTCACCAAGCACTAGTCGCAACATACAAACTCACAGAAAACACAGATCCCTACTACAAATACATACCACCATCAATATTTGAAAATAAGGATTACAAGCTCTACTGTAACATTAACATCCATACAGATAAAACAGTCCCCGCCAGTAGACCCAATATCACCTTTCAATGCAAAAAAGGAAAAATCACTTACCTAATTGACACAGCTGTCCCCAAAGACACGAATAATACTGCTCGAACTAGCGACGCGGCGGAAACAAGTAAAATAGGGGTTCCCAGCGAGTTCCGGCGAATTCCTTAGATCAAGTCGCGCGACATCGAGCACAGGGAGTGGCAAGTTCGTTATAAACGGACACAAAATATCTAAATTTGGTTCGCTTTATCCGGAAGTTCGTTATAACCGGGTTCGTTATAACCGATAAAAATTTGCGTTGGTCTTATGGAAGTTTTATCGTGCATTATAAAATAGTTCGTTTTAACCGGAAATTCGCTATAAACGGGTTCGTTATAAGCAGACTTCACTGTAATTGACCCAACGTAACAATCGCTTACGTGATCATTAGGTTCCGTCCAAATCATTGGTGCACCAAAGAACGTACGTCATGTCTCCTTATCCCATTCTGTGAGAAGTCTAACCCACGTTAGCAGACATGTAGGATCCAAAATTTGTTTCGATGCCGAAGAGGAAAACTAAAATAACCATGATAGCAATTTTTAATTAAATGTGGAAAATTTTGCAGTATCCGGGAGATTCAAACCATTTCTCCACAAAATTACAGAGATATAAGATACAATTAAATTATAATCACTGGTCGTTTAGTCATAATAACTTAAAGACTTAAGCGTAAACAGTCGGGTTTTTCTTCTAACTGGATACGCTACTGTCGCAAAAAAACTAATGGCGACCTAATTAAAAACAATTACAGTTTTGTAACGAGGGTTCTTAAATATGTTTTATTATTAAAGTCCATTTCGTGTAACAAAAATAGTGTTGCCCAGGGCAATTGAGAACTGGAGTAAGATCCTAAAAATAGATCAGGATAAATCACGTCAAGAATTCGTTTACTGGGCACCATAGAGTACATTTAGATTGTATTTTTACGGTACGGTATTTTTTTAAATAAATAGAAAGGTTTGGTTTTTACTTTTTTTTCACCGGTGTTTTATTTTCCACTTTAATTTGCGAGAATTTTTGGACGTTATACTACTGTGATAAAAAATAGTAAGACTTTTAAATTTAAATCGCCCGAGCATTTCCAAATCGGATTAATTTTTTTCGTTAGGTTGGTAGGACCTTAACTGCCATCTGTGTCAAATTTAAAGACCATAGCGTCAGTAGTTAATAAGATTCGCTTGTATTCGTTCAATAACAAAAGTGCGTTTTTCGATTTTTAACATGAGCGAAAAAATTCAGAAAAGAAGCATTAAATTTTGTTTTAAAAATGGTTTTTCGGCTTCCCAAACGTTCGAAAGAGGCGGGAATTATGGGCCGATAACTCTTGGTTTTTTCATCACGATAATGCGCCTTCTCAC
The DNA here is from genome assembly GCA_019049505.1 of Pachyrhynchus sulphureomaculatus. Classification (NCBI taxonomy): domain Eukaryota; kingdom Metazoa; phylum Arthropoda; class Insecta; order Coleoptera; family Curculionidae; genus Pachyrhynchus; species Pachyrhynchus sulphureomaculatus. The sequence goes on from CM032453.1 coordinate 124,202,858, forward strand.
ATAGCATTGGTTCTTCGCGACGTTTTCATCAAAAATTCAACTCATATCATTCCGCAATCGCCCTTTTCGCCTGATTTAGCTCTGTCTGACTTCTGACTATTCCCGAAACTCAAAAAACCGCTTCGAGGACATCGTTTTGAGTCGATTGAAGAGATTAAAACCGAATCGAAGAAGGCTTTAAAGGCCATTCCAGAAATCGAATTCAACAACTGTTTCGAAGACTGGCAAAAACGTTGCATTGTATCCAAGGGGAATTACTTTGAAAGGGAAGAAATATGTATATATTTAGTAGTATGTCATTATACCATACCGTATACCAGAGGTGTCAAACTCAATTTTGCAGAGGGCCATATATTAAATTTAGAATGTGTAGGCGGGCCAGATTCAAATAAAAAAAATGTACTGAATTATTATAACATTTTATTTATTTAATTATATAGTATATAATATACGGTTGTTAAAAATTATATCAAAGTTATAAAAGAGGGTAATTATTTTGAGCTCGAGGATCCAGATACCTGACTTCTCTTATTTTTGACAAGCTCATTGATGTCAGGTATCATATTCGTTGTAGTTATTTTAAGAATTGATTGGAGATGTTCATTCGAAAGTCTTGTGCGATGTTTGTTCTTATTTATTTTCATGACGGAAAACATCTGCTCACATAAATAGGTGCTACCAAACATGCAGAGAATGCGTGCTGCATGCTTTTTTAATTCCGGGTAGTTATCCAAACTCTTGAAATATTGTGTGTAAAATAGAGCGTTAATCTCTTTAAATTTTTCTTTCAAAATACTGTCCGATTAAAGATCTATCAACTCCATTTGCAAATGAACTGGTGCCTGTGAAGTTTCAAAATTGAATGGATTGTTGAAAATTGGGAATTCCATTTTGTAAAAGTCTTCAAAACGATTGTTGAATTCCGTGATCAAATTTTGCAGAAGTTGAAAATATTGATCCAATTTTTTTTGGTTCACTGTGCCAAATGATTTTAAATGAGGGAAATGATCCAAAGTTTGATTTTTTACCTGATTTTCCCACAGCCTCAACTTTGTTTCAAAGGCTTGAATACATGAATAAATTTGAGTGACAATCAGATTTTTACTCTGTAACTTTACATTCAGATCAGTCAAGTGTTTATTCTTATCTACCAAAAAGGCACAATCAACCCACCAGTTATTTTCATAATCAATTGGGTTGCCTTTTTCTAACATGAAAGCTTGAATAGGGTCACGTAATGCAAAAAAATTTTTCTAAAACTACTCCTCGACTGAACCAACGAACTTCGGTGAAGTAAGGAACATCAGAAAGCTTTTCGTCCAAATCTTGTAAAAACTGCCTGAACTGTCGGTGATTTAGTCCTCTGCTCCTTATAAAATTTACTATTTTAATTATAGGTTGCATGACATGGTCCATTTTTAAATGTTTGGATGCCAATGATTCCTGATGAATTATACAGTGAAATCCCACAAAATTCCCTGATGTTTTCTGTTTTAATTTAGTTAGAACGCCCGAATGTTTGCCAGCCATGGCAGGAGCGCCATCCGTAGTTGTGCTGCTAAGTATATTCCAGTCGAGTTCATATTCTGCTATCAAATGCTCAATTGCAGAATAAATATCATTTGCTGTTGTAGTACCTGTCAATGGAACGCACTTTAATAGTTCTTCAGTTATTTCAAAGTTACTGTTAATACCTCGTATAAAAACAGCAAGTTGAGCTGTATCAACAGTATCAGTGCTCTCGTCAACAGCCAGTGAAAAGTTTGTAAATTCCTTAATTTTCTCCTTCAGTTGAAGAACCAAATTTTGAGATAAATCATTTATTCTTGAAGCAACAGTGTTTCTTAACAGCGAAATATTTTGAATTATTGACTTTTGAAATGGAAATGAAATATCGGCAACTTTCAACATACAGTCTTTAATAAAATCACCATCAGTGAAAGGTTTTGATCTCTTCGCGATTTCTAATGCAATAATAAAACTTGATTTCAGGGCATCTTCGCTCTCAGTATTAGCTTTAGTAAACATCGATTGTTGACCTTGAAGTTTAGATTTTAAAGATGACAATGTGTCCATTCTTATTTTTTCAGTGTAACAATCGAATTTTAATTTATGATTCGTATCATAGTGTCTCTTCAAGTTAAACTCCTTACAAACAGCAACTGTTTGATTGCAAATCAAACACAGTGGTTTACCTTTCCATTCTATGAAAAAATATGCAATTTAGACTGAAAAACTCTGCATTCACTATCAACTTTACGTTTTTGTGAAATTATGCCAAAATCGTAACAATTATGGAACTCGACACAACAATTATGGATATCGCACGCGCACGACACAAACAAATGCACAATACCTTCACAATCACTACTCCGCAGTACAACTAAAATCCTTCTCCGACCGTATCGCTTCGATTACTCGACTCACACTCAACTGACTCACGTCGCGCCGACGCACTCCTTTTATAATATCGATAAGGAAGGTTCTAGTCTAGACTCGAAGCGCGTGGAAGATTCTATTGTTCTCAACAAAAATAATAGGGTATTTCCGCTTGGTGCTAAGAGATGGCGTTACTGTCTATCTCTCTCGCTTGTCAAGGCACGCGCTGCCCTTGAAATTACTTATAAATGTAGTGTGCGCATTTTAAAACTTCCGTAGAGGAATCGAGTGAAGTCTAAAAGCTCTAAAAAACATGATTCTTCTTTCTGTGACACATTGCGATCGCGGGCCTTATTGATACGTCCCGGGGGCCGGATGCGGCCCGCGGGCCGTATCTTTGACATCCCTGCCGTATACGAACTTTCAAGCCACATCATGCTATGCCACCAACCAAGAAAAAATGTACTGTAAATTTGACATAATGTCCACTAAATCACCATTTTTATAACTGAATAAAACAAATCTCTTAAAGGAAGATTTCGAATTTTTCGCCAGAGATATGTCTATTAACATAAATCAAAAATTTACGGACTAAAACGAAAATGAAGACATAAAAACGGACCTAAAGTGACAGCTCATCTCCATAACTCTTAAAAACTAACGAAGGTCCGAAATGTTATTGTATCTATGGCCCTTCTGAAAACTCTCGTTCTCGACCCTTTACTGAAAAAGTTAATAAGTGGCTTTGAAAGAAACTGAACATTTTACAAAAATATTATAGAAAATGAGATTTGTCTAAGTAGATTTTAGAAACGAAGTTCACTGAAAGAATGTCGATTTTTATTTGTTTTATCTAAAAACTTCAAAGAAATTATGTAAATTTGCTTTCATAAAACTAGAAATAAACAAGTTAAGTTTGATATTCACGAGCCCATTTTCACTAAACTTTATTGCATTTGAAACGACATTTCCCAATTAATGAGTCATTTTAAAAATTAGCCAATATACCAGGAAACTCAAAAAGAATAAGGTTATGTCAAATTGACTTCATCTTAATTAAACCAGTATTGAAATAATGATATCTGGCTCATAAATGATTTTAAGCCACGTACGCACTTAAATCTATAATTAAAACTGGACTTTTTTGCCTTATATCTTTTTCTTCAAGTGAGTACTCTTTTAAGAGTGTTTGCAATCATGATCTGGGATACTGTCGTCCTAAATACTTGGGGGCACAGGTAATTTCCACACCACTAATCCGTTTATGACCTAGACATATTTAAGGGATTGTAATTGCAGAAGTAAATTCCACACCGAGTACTTTCAGGTAGAGGATGAGGGTTGTAAATGGGTGATGGTACGCACCGGCCTGTTCAATTAAATCATTATTAAACCCTTCTACATATCAGTTTAGTATATATTATTAATTTGTGATTATTACTTGGTTGTGCGTATATTTTTTAAAGTGTAGCTAATATGGAAGCAAAGTTAATAAAAAGTAATCGAGGAAAGGACATGTTATCTGTAAATTACTAAACTTACTTTCGATAAAAGGGTGCTAAAAGTGGAGAAAAACACTTTGGAGATGTTCAAAAAAAGATTGCAAATCAAAAGTCTTCATCGTTGGGCCCGAGAATTTAGTTACCAGAAGTGAAGGACTCCATACACACGAAGCCGACACCAAGAAGCTGAATCGGCAAATAATTAGTAATTCCTGCAAAAGAAAAGCCAGAGAGCATATGAGTGAAAGGCCATCTAAAATTATTCGACAAGAACTACAAAACACGCTGCCTGAAACAGTAACAGAAAAAGATGTGGAATATATTAGAAAAAAACATTTATAACCATAGACGAAAATTTTTGCCAGGACGTAATCCAAGAAGTGCTGAGGAGGTGCATAGGGTTCTAGAGACATTTGAAATCAAAACTAGCAAGGGTGAGAATTTTCTATATATCAATGAACTCGAAAGTGGCATTATTGTTTTTTCTTGCACTACAAATGTCAATATGTTGTGTAAAATATCTAATATATATATATGGACGGCACCTTTTTATACTGCACTAAATATTTTACAGTTATTTACAGTGCATGGTTTTGCAAACGGTCATTACATTCCATTATTATTTTGCTTATTGCGTGATAAGAGAGCTGAAACATACAAAAACTTCTTCGCATTATTAAAATGTAAGATTTATTCAACAGATTCACTGTATTTCAATCCAGAGAAAAAATTACTATTGACTTCGAAAAATCTATTCATAAGGCAGTATCTGAAGTTTGGCCAAATGCTAAAGTGTTAGGATGTAGATTTCATTTACACCAATATTAGTTTCGCAAGATACAGAATCTAGGTCTAGCTAAAGAATATTGCAACAAAAATTCTGAAATTGGTCGTTGGTTAAAGTATTGTTTCGGCTTGTCCTATTTAGCACCCGAAGAATTAGGTGACAGTTTTGCATACGATTTATATTCTATAACACCTAAGGATGAAGGTTTAAATAAATTTTGTGATTACCTACTAAAACCGTATATAGAGGAAGGAGCCGATTTTCCAGTTGAAATATGGACAGAATCGAGTCCATCTTTAACTCGAACGACTAAGTGTTGTGAGTCCTTTCATTCCCATCTAAATAATTCTTTTTATTCTACACATCCGTCTCTGTATACTTTTATCGATAGGCTGAAAGAATTTCAGATTAACGTATATATAAAAATACAAAGTGTCGACAAGTCTAAAATAAGTGATAATCATAATAATCAAAAATTAAAACATTTAAAAAATCTTTATGAACAAAGACAATTAGGAAATATTAATCGTTTCCATTTTTTAAAATGTGTCTCCTATTTTTCTCAACCTGTTTTGTAAATATATATAAATAGATATGTATAGGTTTGTAGCATTATCTAGTATATGTAAGGAAATTTGTCCAATTGTATTTTATGTATTTAGCAAAAAACTTCATGTTTTATCAATATTATTCTACTATGAAATAAAAACGTATATTTTTGCAAATATCTAAAATTTTTCATTAAAAACTGATTTAAAAGAAATCCGTCCAATTTTATTTAGATGAATAAAGCATAATTATATTTGCTTGGTGTGGAAATTACCTGTAAGATTTAATCACCTTTATAAGGTTAGTGTGGAATTTACCTGTTGTATTAAGGGCGCAGGTAGTCTTGGTGTGAAATTTACTAACGTCGATACTTGGGCGGACATTAACCCATACCAAGAATACTCTCAAATTCTTCAACCGAGACAGACGTCGCCTACCTGGTGAGAGAAGCGACATCCCTCGATTTTGGCCTATAGTACAAATTTCAGTAAGCGATACTAGGCATTTCGCATTATGTGACCTAGGTATTGTAACTTTAGTTTTTGAACAGTATCAACGCATTCTGTTGTTTTTTGCATTTGTTCAAGGACGGTCTTATTGGTCACTCTATCTATACAAGAGACTCGACACATTCTTCTATATGTCCACATTTCGAAAACATCTTCTCACAGCTGTCCAGGTCTCCGTCCCATAAAACAACACTAAAAATAAATAGCATTGCAAACAGCCTTGTTCTTATTTTCATGTGTATTTGTGGAGAACATAACATGTTGGCAAAGGCTGTAAGTGCTGTCTCTATACGATATTTGATTTCTTGGAGGCAGTCACTTTGATTGTTTAACATCGGTTCCATGTAGCGAGTTTGAGATACGTTTTCTGTGGTCGTTAAGTTGTAAAACCAATTGAGGGATGAGTTGGTTTTCCCTTATAGTGAATTTAAACTGTCATCATTTTAATTTCAAATGAGATATTAATGCTACTGTGAACCTAAAAAAAATCAGTTATAGCTGCAGTGCTGTTCGAAAGAAAACATTTGCTGCACTGCATTATTTTTGAGTTTCAATTTGAAAAAAACGGGGTTGAGGTGAAACAAATAATTTGCTCTGCTTTGGGTGAAAAATGCTGTATTGCACTTCATGTGCAAAAAGTAGTTTTTATAGTTTCGAGAAAGAAATTTCAACCTTCAAGATCTAATTAATGACCCAGTGGTCCACTGTGGGGCGCTTCGACCTGGCCTAACACTTACTTTTGAGTGCCATCAAACGATTGGTGCGAATGAGGTACTTGAACTGGCAGTGGGAGAAGGACGACGATACTGCTGCAGGGCAACGCTTTACCCCGCACAGCAAAAAATACCTTAGGAACAACCACAGAGTTGTGTGAGAAACTTTTTTTCATGCAGGATATCTTCCAGATTGCTTTAATATTGTTATAGTCAAATGCCAATTATAGACAAAACGGTTCTACTATAGGGACTTCTATATCCACGTTATAAGGCTGCTTTGACTGGATATTTGCTAAGTAAGTCTAAAGAGTGTACTTAAGAATAAAGTATTTTAAATATTCTTATGTGATTATGTTGCCGTGCGATTGCCAAGTCATATTTATTATAGAAATAAAGATGTCTAATATTGATATGGTCACTATAAATGTTGGTAGGTAACTAAATAGATAACAATTTATGACAAAGTTGTTGAATATGTACTTCCATAGATACTAACTAAAATAACTGACTTAGTTTTACATGGGATCTCACAACTTTTTGTGGTGGAAGGACTGCGTTGCGAGACTTGGAATTTTTTACATTTTATGTTTTTGATGGGATCTCATTTCTTTTTGTAGGTAGTCCTCTTTTTTTTCTTCTCGGGTAATATTTGTTGTACGTCAGCTATGGATTTTCTTAAAGCCCACTCCCTGTCTCTACTGGTTTTTCTCAAAGGCTATGATGTAACAATTTTTGACAAGTCTGGACGATAAGTGCTTTTAAGTCGATTATATTCAACGATTGCGGACTCCTGAGCTTTGATACTACCGAAGTCGACATTAATTAGATGTAATCCACCCAGACTTGTCACTCTCGAAAGTGCCACGTATGCTTGACCGCATGTGAACACTGAAGAACTGATGGTCATCAGTGCACTGTTTAGACTTAGCCCCTGACTTTTGTGTATGGTAATAGCATAAGCTATACATATCGGAAACTATTCGCGATGAACATAAGCTCTATTAATAATTTCAAATTTAGTTTTGACAGGACCAAGCTCGTAAAGATGTTCATTATTAAATGTAATATGTATTTTTTTTTAAATTTTATTTGTATTTCCAGGATCAATCTTTACTCCTTGTACTATACCGATAGAACCGTTGACTAAGCCAAGACTCACGTCAATATTTCGTCTTAACATGACTTTTGCTCCTATTTTAATAACTATATTCTCTTCTAGCCCTGCTGTCATGGAAGCTTCATCTTCAAACTTTTTTATAATTAAAATATACTTATAGTATTTCATTTAACAATTTTTTAAGTACACTAAGTAGGTAAGTATTATTAAACGAATATATTTGATAAATGAAAAATATTATTAAATATAATATATTAATTAATAAATAATATAAATTATTCGTAATTATGAATTTTTCAGTGATTAATTAACTTTATACGACGTATTATTTACCGGGACTCACGGTTGACCTTGCATTATGCTATGTATGGCTTAGCGCTGCGCGCTCTCCTCGCTCTATCTCAAAAACGGTTAAGCGTATAAAAAATGTTTAGATCATTGAAACCATAAGAAGCGAGATATTTGCGAAAAACCGATTTTTGTGACCTTTGACCTTGAATATCTTAAGACGCGGACACGAGATTTTATGAGACTTTTGAGATAACTTTTAGAATACCAAAATAAAGGTTTATACAAGTTTACAGCTTATTATCTCTCATTCCGAGGTTGACCCTCTTTTTTGGCTTAAGTGACTGTACAATTTAGAAAATGGGACTGAAATTTCGGGACGTTTCAGTTTTTCCTTCCTTTATAGGCTAAACACTAACTAAATTCAAAATTTGAAGTTTGTGTGTCTACTAGAAGTACCTTAGAATTTTGATGATCGGTGAGTGTGTCAGTGACAAAATTAAAGAATTTCGACTGGCGATAGTTCGTAAACTATAGTAGGTAATTTAGAAATATAGCTAGTATATTATGTCCTCTTGGTCACTGAAAATTTAGGCTTCTAGTTTTATCCACAACGAAGTTACAGGGGGGTCGAAAGTGCCATGAGTGGCTTCCAGAAAAGGATGGTACGGCTGTGCTTTCTGCTCGACTTGGCGGGGGCACTGCCGTGTCCCCAGATATTGAAGACCTACTATCACAATAAAAATTAACTTAATCCAAGTATCGGAACTCTATATTTTAAATATTCTTCTTCTTTTTCTTCCGACTTATAGCTAGGTACTATTACCTATTTTCTTTGTTCCCTGCTCTATAGATCGTCGCTTCATCTCTTTCTTGGACGTCCCATTGATCTTCTTCCATTCGATAACTTGTCTCTTGCTAACCGTACCATTCTGTTATTTGCCATTCTTCTTATGTGTTGATCTCATTCCACTTTTCTTCCTCTTATCCACTGGTTCATATTTTCTATATTGTGTCATGTGCGTCTTATATCTTCACTCTCTCTCTTTCCCTCAGTGTTTTGTTTGTAGATTTCCTAAGTATTCTCATTTCAGTTGATTCAGGCATCCTTTGTGTTATACTTGTATCGTGTTTTGTTTCAGATGTGTAAGTCATTACTGGTGGTATTACGCTCTTGTATATTGTCGTTTTGGTCTCCACGGAGAGGAATTTATTTCTAAATATGGTATCAATGAGGCATCCCGCTATCCTATTGGCCTTATTAACTTGATGTTTTACTTCTTCCTCGACTTTTCTTATATTTTGATGTCCAGGTAATCGACCTCTATCACTTGTTTTATTAAGTTGGGAATGTGGAATCTTTGGCACAATGATACTACTCAGTATATATCACCACTACACCAAACACTTTATTTTTGCACTCGACGCTTGTTTCGCTAACCATGTTAGCTTCATCAGGAGCGATGATTGACTAAAGCTAAACTACAAATCTACCCTATTTATACTTAGCCTAAACCTTGAATTACTCAAGCGGAACTAATGACATAGGCAAGGCCCTCAGTTCCGGTCAAGTAACCAGTAGAGGGGACTATAAGGAATAGGCCCTCTGTCTTTATTTAAACTACTTTTAATTTTATGAGTTCCATACTTTCGTATGCGTTCAACAATCTCCTATCAGATACATTTTTTATTAACCTTAGATTATCTAATGTTACAGTATGATCAGCTTCAAGGGCATGTTCGGCAATGCTAGACTTTTCTGTTCTATTGTATCTTAAGTGTGCTAAATGTTCTTTAAATCGTGTTTTAATTGACCTTTTAGTTTGCCCAACATACTTTTTGTCACAATCATTACAACTAATTTCATAAATTCCACTTTTCTCACAATTAGGAATCTTATCTTTGGGATTTCCTAAGATATTCCTCAGAAAATAACACCAAATATGTCTCCATACCATATAATCCGAAATATAGCAAGGGACTCAATAAGGTGTTTAATAAGGTAGGCCTCACCTTAGTCTATAAGTCATCAGACAATCTGAGGAATATCTTAGGAAATCCCAAAGATAAGATTCCTAATTGTGAGAAAAGTGGAATTTATGAAATTAGTTGTAATGATTGTGACAAAAAGTATGTTGGGCAAACTAAAAGGTCAATTAAAACACGATTTAAAGAACATTTAGCACACTTAAGATACAATAGAACAGAAAAGTCTAGCATTGCCGAACATGCCCTTGAAGCTGATCATACTATAACATTAGATAATCTAAGGTTAATAAAAAATGTATCTGATAGGAGATTGTTGAACGCATACGAAAGTATGGAAATCATAAAATGTAAAAGTAGTTTAAATAAAGACAGAGGGCCTATTCCTTATAGTCCCCTCTACTGGTTACTTGACCGGAACTGAGGGTCTTGCCTATATCATTAGTTCCGCTTGAGTAATTCAAGGTTTAGGCTAAGTATAAATAGGGTAGATTTGTAGTTTAGCTTTAGTCAATCATCGCTCCTGATGAAGCTAACATGGTTAGCGAAACAAGCGTCGAGTGCAAAAATAAAGTGTTTGGTGTAGTGGTGATATATACTGACTTGTTTTATTGGTTTATCTTCCACCACCAGCTTGCACCTAATCGGCTCTTTTGCTATTACTATTGTCTTGGCTTTTTCAGTTGAGACTGATATATTATATTGTTTTACTGCTATGCAGAATTCGTATAGCAGCTTTTACAGATCGTTCTCGGTCTCAGCCATTATTATCGCGTCATCTGCATAACATATAATTTTAAGTTCTCTGTTACCCATTCTATATCCCTTCTTTCTTTTGACATTCTTTATAATTTCATCCATGATAATATTAAACAGAAGATGATTTAAAGAGTTTCCCTGCCTGATTCCAGATTCATAGTTGATTAGTCCTGCCATTCTTTCTGCTAATCTTGCGACTACTTTATTGTCTTTAAATATATTCTAGATAGTTTTAATTAGATCTAATGGGATGTTCCTGTTATATAATAGATGGAAAACGTCCTCTATTTGTACATTGTCGAAAGCTTTTTTTAAGTCTATCAGGCACAAGTATGTTGGAATGTTACATTCTATGGATTTTTCTTTTACCTGCCTCACAATGAATACGGCAGCGATTCATGAGCGCCCACTTCTGAATCCTTGCTGTTCTTCTTCCAGTTGTATTCTCGCGTTTATTTTTGTTGTAATAATCTCTGTTGTTAATTTCAGTGTACAATTTAGTAGATTTATGCCTCTATAGTTATTTGGATCTTCTTTTTCTCCCTTCTTGTGCATTAATATAACCGTCGCTGTTCTCCATTCATCTGGGATTCTATTATATCTTATAATCCTCTGTATAAGTGTCTGGAGTTTCTTAACCAGAGACTGTACCCCATATTTTAGTAGTTCATTAGCTATTTGGTCTTCGCCGGGAGATTTAAATATTACGATTCAATATTATAAGATATTAACCATGGAAAAAAATTTGGCACATAAAATATTATATTCTTCTTCCTTCCCCCACCCCTTTGACCCCTTGCCGGTTCGACTATCAATAAGTATGTTTAAAATTTGTTTATTGGCCAACCAAAAACCAGGAAATATTCTCGTAATACTATTTGAAATACCACACCAATTGCCACCCATTATACTAAAACGACATCGTTCAAAAAGTTCCTTTCCCACTTAAAGTATTATGTGTGTGCCAAATTTGAAGTCGATACTTCCTTTCGTTCGAGAGTTACTGTGCCCGCCGAGGCAGCAATTATAAGAATTTTTAAAAATTGAATTTTAGAAAGGAGTAAGCAAGAACTTTATTGGTAGAAGGAGTCATCCAGTAAGTAAAGTCTATCAAGTAAGAACGTGTTCGCGATAATTCAATTCAACAAAAAATCGGTAGAGGAAACCTTTGTCTACGATGCATTTTAGTAAAAGTATCAGTCGATTCTGAACTTTCGTCGAAATTACGTAAAATCCAAAATGAGTCACTTGTTTGCGCGTCGGTTCGAAGCAATCTTTCTTTATTCCCATCCAAAGGGACCTAAAATGATACACTCCGCGGCCGCTAAATATATTAAAAAACTGGGTATAGTTTGAAAGGAAGTGGATAAATCATTTTAACGAGACGAAAAATGTCGACGACTTGCCAAAATGTAGCTCGGTAGGCAAAGTCACTCGGAAAGTCGAAAAACGAATCGTGTCTTTATTTTCACGGGACCCGAAAATGACGCTGCGTCAAGGAACGGCAAAATTCAGAAAATCTGGTTTGAAAGTGTCCCATGAGACCATTCGACAACATCTTCGTGCTCATGATGCCAAATTCCGAAGCACGTTGAAGAAACCTTTGCGGGGCGAAAATCACGTCGCGAAGCGGCTCGTTTGGACCCACGATAACATATTAGAGTGACTCTCACAATCGCCGGACGCCAACCCAACAATTGAAAACGTTTGATCTTTTGCAAAGAGAAAGCTCAGAGGAAAGACTCTGAGGACATTGACTCAGTTCTCTCGCAAGATTCGAAAAGTTTGCAGAGTATACAGAAAATTGCATCGACAGCCTGTCTCGAAGATGCCAGGCGATAATTGATGCAGGAGGCAATTGCACAACTTACTAAGGTAATTGCGCCATTGTCAGCGTACCAAAGAATAAACTGATGGTAAAAAAATGTTCCCGAAACACATTTTTTCAAGAATACGGGCGATCACGTTCTTACTTGGCAGACTGTAATCATTGGGTCAATATTTGAGATTTGTATATTCTAATAATAAAAGATTGGTTGGAACAAGTCCATAAATAAGAAAAATATTATGAAATAAAATTGAGCTCGGCAAAATACGACAAGCAAGTATAAATAAAAAATAATAAAATTCAAAATTAAAAAGATATACAAGACGTTAACAGCCACGTTCAACTTAACATATCGACAGGGGTGAGTTGTAATTGAACAAATTTTTTTAGAATGACTGAAGATAGGACTTAACCTATGTGTTGTAATGTTACATAACTTTGAAAAGAAAAATATTAACACAACATATTGGTAAAATAATGTCCATAAAGTCATAAAAAAGTATTACGGCAATAATCGTTACATTTCGTTAAAAGAATATTAGAAATCTTTAGAAAGAAGAAACATTGTTCGGGAGATATTAAGGCATGGATAATGCAGATTTTCTCATTTTAGTAGGCTTTTAAGACCCTTATAACGTTCGGTTGTAAAACCTTAATGGGTTGTATAACGTAATGCTATTTATGGCGCTTTGATATGCGAATGACGGTTATGCCTTTAATGTTGAACTCCAAAACATATTTTAGGTTTAACATCGAATGCTTTTAGTGTCAGTTCTTTTCTTTTAACCTTTTTGTGACTGACATAAAATTTTTACGGCGTAAACACTAACAAAAGTAACAAACAAGCTAATACCTCTTGTGCACTTTGCACAAACTTCGCTGTAACTAAGGTTTCAAATTTTGGAGAAAAACAAACAAGCTGATTTGTTCTCAGTAAATCAAAAACAGACTTCAAGGCCAATAAGATCTTTTTTTATGTGCGCTGCAAGAAAATCTTTAAATTACTACAAAAGCGGTTTATATACCAAAATTACCGTTAATCTTGAATAGATGCAGATTGTACTATAGCGTTCTTTTTTTTTGATGACACCAGATGGCTTTTGATTTGTTCAGAGCTTGAGCTGTTGTGGATTCTAGAAGAGCGAACCAGGGCGCTACAGAAATTTTTGAATCCATTGTTCGTTCAGGAGAGTTTATTAGAACCTATTAGAATATTAGTGTTCTGTGGTTTAAGGGTTGCTTAAAACAACTAAAGCTCCCCTTGAAAAAAAAAAGATTTTCTTCTATATTCGTGTAAATTATTTACAATCAGTACATTACAAATCATTAAATAAATGCATGCAACATATTTACACCTGTCACATTGCTTTTATACTTTTCCCTTAAGATTAAGTAGTGAACGTAGATTGCAATGGTTGACTACGTGAAAGCATTTGATTCGGTAAAGATATGCGCAGTTCTTAACGCCTTAAGTAACATCGGAGTCGACGAAAGATTCGCAACTCTTCTTGAACACATACATAAAAATGCCATATCACAAATATTGCTTGAAGAAAAAACAAATAAAATTAAAAGAGGAATTAGACAAGGCGACTCAATATTCCCAAAGCTGTTCACGTTGACTCTAGAAGACATGTTTAAATTGCTAAATTGGAAAAATAAAGGAAGACTAATAGATGATGAAGAAATAAATCACTTAAGCTTCGCAGATGATGTCAATTACAAGAAATGATGATAGAATTAAATAACAAGTCTTGAGAAATTGGTCTAAGAATAAACTTCACCAAAACCAAATATATGAATAACGCAACTGAAGATAATAGCTAGAAACTATTAATAGAAGGTGAAAGAATAGGAAAGGTACATTCATATACTTAGGACAAAAAATCAATTTAACGGCTGACTTGGTCTGCATTCGAAAGGTTAAAATCCACATTGAAATTGGACATCTCAAATATAATAAAAGCCAGAGTGTTTAATCAATATGTACTGCCGGTATTAACATATGGCACTGAAACGTGGGTTTTAAATAAAGGTATAATATATAAACTCCAGGTAACGTAAACAGCAATGTAGAGAAGAATGCTAAATATTAGACCCCAAGATCGTATTCCTAACGTCGAGATACAAAGAAGATCAAAAGTGACAGATGTAATACAACGAATATGTATATTAAAGTAGAACTGGGAGGGGCATATCGCAAGGAGGAATAACAGATGGACACGCCGTATGGTTGAATAGAGGCCTAGAGAAAATAAACGGTGCAGAGGTAGACCGTAGACAAGATGGATGGACGACATAAAAAGATTAGTGGGACACGATTGGATGCAAAAAAGCAAACAATCGAGCTCATTGGAGACAACTTGGGGGGCTTACATCCGACTATCGATGGAATAAGCTAATGATGATGATGATAATGATACATATATGTATTTATATATATATATATATATATATATATATATATATATATATATATATATATATATATAACATACATATATATATATATATATATATATATATATATATATATATATATATATATATATATATATATACATATACATATACATATACATATATATATATATATATATATATATATATATATATATATATATATATATATATACATATATATATTTTTCTTTTTTCCTAACCGTTAATGAATAAATTTAGGACAGTTTTTTGTTCTTGGTCTTGCGGTCAATTTTTAATGAAACAAGTTTACTTTTGGTTAACGTTTCGGTTTATTTTATTTAAACCATCTTCAGAACTCCAAGAAAGAAAAAAAAATGTTTTTATTAGTGTTAATGTTTAAGATGTAAAATTGATGATTAGTGTTGTTTTGTACAGAAATATATGTAGAGAATAAATATTAGTGTTTATTATATTTTTCTACCTTATATCTAGTTGGATCTTTTGGTTTAAATGATTTACATGTTAACAGTTTCACAGTTTTCGTAATACTAAATTTAAAAGGTTCACGTTTATGTGTAAACCAAAATATCCAACTAGATATAACGTAGAAAAATATAATAAACACTAATATTTATTCTCTACATATATTTCTGTATAAAACAACACTAATCATCAATTTTACATCTTAAACATTAACACTAATAAAAAAAAAAAATTTCTTTCTTGTAGTTCAGAAGATGGTTTAAATAAAATAAACCGAAACGTTAACCAAAAGTAAACTTGTTTCATTAAAAATTGACCGCAAGACCAAGAACAAAAAACTGTCCTAAATTTATATATATATATATATATATATATATATATATATATATATATATATATATATGTATGTATATATATATATATATATATATATATATATATAATATATATATATATATATATATATATATATATATATATATATATATATATATATATATATATATATATATATAGCCTTGGCCAAAAGTATTGGCACCCCTAATAAACACGTGCAACTCATAATATATAAAAAAAACTAACTGTTTTAACAATACTATAGGCGGCGCTGTCGCTTAAACAATAGACAATCTCTTTTACAGGTCCATAAAACACCTGGCCCACAAAATTGCGATAATGAAGTTTTTTGAAAAATATTTTTAATGTAGTGTCGAGAAGCTTCCGTGCGTGGTTTATTTGTGAACTGGACATTCCTATATTTGAGAAATGCCTAAGAAAAGTGAGCTTGGTATCGGAAAACGAATTAAAATTCAAACTCTACATGAACAAGGTAAGTCCCAAGTAGAAATAGCCAAGTTAGTGAAATGTTCTCGGTGCGCAGTGCAATGTGCTATTAAAAGGTTTGTGGAGACTGGCTCAAATGCCAACAAAATGAGATCGGGCAGAAAACGTAAGACTAATGAGCGACAGGACAGAAAACTCATCCGCGAGTCTATTAAAAATCGAAAAAAAAAACATCATCTGAGCTCGCTGCAACTCTGTCGGAAGAGATTGCGATGCCGATTAGTTTTCGAATGGTAAGGAGAAGACTGACAGAAGCTAGATTAAGAGGGTGCAAAGCTAGAAAGAAGCCTTGGCTTTCAGAGACTGATAGGAAGAAACGCTTAGAGTAGGCTCTGAAGCACCAACATTTTAGCGAAGAGGATTGATCTAATGCTGTATGGTCCGAGGAATCTAACTTTGAGGTAAGTTTTTATATGATTTACGAGGCATGTTTTTTAAGTAAGTACCGTTTTGGAATTAAAAAAAGACGTGCAAAGATATCGCTATAATTTTATTTTTACATTAAAGCCTGTACCTTAATCTACTTTTCTACATAATTTCCGTGAATATTGAGGCACTTGTCATAACGTGGCACCAGTTTTTGAATACCCTCCTCATAAAATTCTGCCGCCTGACTTGTTAACCACTGTATCACAAATGTTTTGACTTCGTTATCGTCTTGAAGACGCTGACCACCCAGGTGCTTCTTCAAGTGATTTTTCGTCCACTTTCTGCACCAAATCCTCATTAACGACCGAAGGACGCCCACTCCGTTCTTCATCATGCACATTTGTGCGGCCATCTTTAAATGCTCTCACCCATTTCCTTACCATTCCATCACTCATAATGTTTTGTCCGTAAACTTCACAGATCTCACGATGAATATCGATCGGTTTTATGCCTTTAGCACTAAGAAATCGTATAACAGCCCGTACTTCACAATCGGCGGGACTCACGATTGTCGGAGGCATCTTAAACACTCAGTAAACAACGTATACAATGAAGAATCAGACTGTAATGGCGTCAGTGCGTAGACATGAGATGTAGGTTACCAGCGCGCATGCGCGGAACGCCGACCGTGTCGCTGCGGCGGCGGAATCGCAAAACGGTACTTACTTAAAAAACATGCCTCGTATTTTAACAAATAACTACATACAATTACTTTTGATTTAATCCGTTTGAGTCAAAATAATAACTAATTTTTTAATTGAGTATTTTTTCTATTCTTACAGTTATTCGGAACGTCAGGTGTGACATTCGTAAGGCGGCGTGTCGACGAGGAATACCATCCAGATTGCGTGGTACCTAATGTAAAACACGGAGGAGACAGCATTATGATCTGGGGCTGCTAGGCTGCTAAAGGTATCGGCGAAGTGTTCGTTTGTGTAAGCCGCATGAACAGCTTATGAAGTTTGTGGCGTTCGAACTGTCCTTGGTCTTCCTGAACGTTGCCCGTCTTTTAATCTCCCGTCTCAGTAAATAATTTTATCGCCCAGTAAACAAACATACGACTTATTTTACGCGGTTTTAAGGTCTTAACAATGTCGTTTTTTTCCATACCGCACTTAACTAAAGCTATAGCAGCAATCCTATTTTCTCGATTACCCCACTGCAATGTTTAAAGAATTCGAATTGTAAATATGGTTATACAAAATTTCTGTATAACAACTAAATAACATAACTTATAAATAATTTCACCAAAAAAGTGTTAATGTTTATAGAGGGCATACAGTATTTATTCATAATTTTGGTTATGTTTATGAATAAGGTGCTGGATCTGTTTAGCGCGTATTTCGTTTTTATACTTTTACTTAGATCTCAAATTATTACCACTTTTATAAACAGGACTGGCATTATCTCATTCATTATTAAAAGTTATCCCTCAAGGTTACATTGCTGACAGCAAGTATACGCACACAAGTATGAGGTATAAGAGTATATTAATTATATTACATAAATTATATCTTTCCTTGGTAAAACTAAATCAAACTTAGTGTCTTTCATTAATATATAATGACGTAGTATTTATAAATGCTACAATACTCGGTGGAAAACACAATACGAGGCAGCCTATTAAAAGGGGTGATGTTCTCTGTATAAAAGAGCTCTTGAAGTTGGGGATACAATCAGACGAGCGGCTCTTGTCTTGATAAAATCGAATAAATGCAGAGTATGTTTGGGAGCATAGCCTCAAGTTTAGGTGCAATATTCAATCGATGGTCAATTTTGAGTTCTCTATGGAATTAAAAGCTGTTGCGAAGTATACAGCTGTCTAGTACGGATCAATATTCTAAGCCAGTCAGAAACTTTCCTTATAATTCACGTAACATGATCATGTTAAAACATATTTTCTCCCACGTTAACGAATAGCAGGTTAAGTGATGATGCTAATAGAAAAGAGTAGAATAGAGTGTTTCGACATAACTATGGATTTTGGTAGCGTAAGCTTCTACTTGGAGACTATCACCACAAGACAGAGTTTCTTTCAGGTCTTTATTATGTTGTACAACTTCTAGTTATCTGTGCAAATTTACGTGAGTAGCGGGAGTTCAAGCATAGAAAGTAAATAAAGAAACAACCCTGCTGTCATTAGTAAAGCTACAGATTGGATTTTTGAATTTTACCAGTAGATTGTTACGGTAAAGGAAAGCATGAATAGAAAAAAGTATGAGATCTTGCTTTAAGAGAAATCCATCAAATATCACAGGTAAAGAACGATTTCTGGGATTCATAAACTAAGCTATTCAGATAGACCACGTGCGTAGCTTCAGAGCGTTAAGTTGCTTTATTCCAAAGCCGTAACATCAATTAGGAGATACTCTGTTAATCCTTGTTTTCGAAAGCCATATTAGTGCAGTAAAAAAAGCATTTGAAACTGCACAGTCTAGATACAGCACTATTATGACTTTATCCTCTCTAGAGTATCACCAGGAGTATTGTCCTGAGTTCTGGACCTCGAATAACTTGTGCTCTTTTGTTTATAAACAATTTAAGTTTTTAAAATGCGTTTTTGAGCTTAAAAAAAACCAAACTCTTCGTAATGAAATTTACAACAAATCGTCGTTAGTTTTAAGTCGATCAAGTGCGTACATAACCTACAAAATTAAAAAAAGATGCAAATAACTTTGCCTGTACTGAAAGGAAAATTCTCTCATTACAGTTCCCTCTGGTGCGGAAAATTAGGCATTTGGACTATATCTCTCTTGGTGCAAAATAACCATTTTTTAATTTGCCAACTAGCTACAAGTAGAAGAACAAATATGAAGTCCAATCTCCTTAATCTCTTATACACCCCTTTCGTCACTACGTAATAGAATAGAAGAATTGATTTGAGATGTTGAAAAATGAGAAATTTGAATCTAAAGTTTACTTTGCTGCTAAAACGGACTTTGCTGCCAACACTAAAACGGATAGACAGCAAAATCAAATTAATAGCTGTGGTAGTATTAAAGTCAAATTAGAAATAAATAAACCATCAGGAGATCAAATTTAAAGTCCAATTTTCTATACTCTGTCGGTTCCCAAATTTTAAGCCGTTGTGTTTAGTAGGTAGTAGGACAGTTGGTTTTTAGATGATAAAAGTAAAATTTACCTAAAAAAATTTTGATTTTGAAATTTGATTAGCGAGTGGCTTTTGATCAAACTTTAACAGTAGATCCAAAATACACAAAAAAATTTCAAATGAATATATCTCCTGTACCTCTTGAGCGATCTCTATCAGATTTTAACTATAGATATAAAATTCGGTAAAAAAAAAAGCTGATATTGACAGCACAGGTGGATCTAGAACGAAATTATGAAGCGTGAATAAAATTCATAAAAAAATGGCCTTATATATTTAAAAATTAAAATATCTTCTTTAATTACAAACCAATTTTAAACGGTAGGTATACCGAAATACGAGACATATTCGAAAAGTAAGGGCCATTTAGACATAAAAAAATTTATATTCGTTAGAAAAAGTTTTTATTGACGGTTTTAGTTTCCTACAAACCTACTTTACTTTTTCACATAATCGCCCCTCACTTCTAAGCACTTTTCGTTCTTTAATCCCTCTGCATAGAACTTCTCCGCCTGAGAACTGAACCAGGTGACAATGGCGGTCTTGAGTTCCTCGTCGTCTTTAAACCGTTGTCCACTAAGCCACAGTTTCAAGTGCAATCGTCGATCAGAACACAGTGTTTGATATCCATATTGAACGATTTTATCGGTCTGGATACGGGAAAACTCCGCTCTTCATGATGCACATTTGTGAGGCAATTTTTGAAGTCTCGATACCATCTAACTTTGTTGTTGACTGTTGGTCCATGAACTCGGTACAACTCCCGATAAATTTGAGCATCCGATGATCCTTTTGCGTTCGAGGGAGCAACGATTTTCGCGAACATTGTTGTCTGCATTCACCCCCAGGCAAACGACTACTGAATCAAAACAATAGTTTCAGAAATAAGTAACAAATGGCGCTGCATGTGTACAACTTTGTTCAGACCCGCCCATATTTAAATATAAGCAAACAGCCTTTACTTTTCGAATTGCCTCGTATTAAAATTTAATCGTTCGTTTGTCATATAATTATTCATTTATAATCACAACAAAGCCTAAAAGAAAACAATGGCAAATTATGAATGACATTTCTTTAAATGTACCTATCCCAATGCGCTGGATATACTTATTTTTAAACTTATACTCACTAAATTGGGTGCCAGTCCTTCTCAGAAACCCTGAAACAAGAAAATATATTAATATATGAGCAACGTAAAACATAGGATATTAAAAAATCTAATTCTAAAGACGGTACATAAATAAATTAGGAGTGTATTGCTCCATATAACACATCTAACACGTAGGCTGAAAAGTTTTTGGTCTGACACATAGATGTCGTCCTTTTCAAAAACCAACTTTCAAACGATACGTGTCAAAATTTCATGACATTTTGACGATTAGTTTACAAGTTACAGTGGTTTTAGTGACGCTACTTTTGATATTTTCAAAACAATCGAAAAAATCGAATTTCGTGTGTTGATTAAATACTGTTTTTTGATAGGAAAAAATACCGTTCAAGCAAAGCAATGGCTTGATAAGTGTTACGGGGACTCTGTCCCTGGAAAATCACTAGTCATTTACTGGTATGCTGAATTTAAACGCGGTCGTACAGATATAAATGATGCTGAACGCTCTGGTCGCCCGAATGAGGTGGTTACACCGGAAAACATAAAAAAATCCACAAAATTGTTTTGGATGACCGTAAATTAAAATTGCATGAGATAGCTGATACCCTAACGATATCAAAAAAACGTGTTGGTCATATTTTGCATGAATATTTTGGCATTAGAAAGCTCTGTTCGAAATAGGTACCACGTTTGTTTCTCTCTCTCTCAATCCTTTCACCCCAGTAGGAGTATCGGTGACACTATGCAGTTGCTGCCTCAACAGTCAATCTCAAAGCATCTCGATCCTACGTGCCTTAACTTGACTTGTGCATACCCATCCGAAGGAGATATCTTACTTGGTCGGACCATCTTGTCGGAGACCGTCCCCTTGATCTTTTACCTTCTACCTTCCCCGTTACTACAAGTTTTTCCATGGCATCCACTTTCCTCATAATGTGACCAAAATATTTCAGGTACTGTCTATTAATTCTATTTGAAAGTAGGTCATTTATACCAAGCTCTTTAAGAATAGATACATTAGTACGGTGTTTGGTATATGATACTTCGATGTGCCCACATCTCAAACCCATCGATTCGACTTTTGTCAGCTTGTTTAATGGTCCATGTTTCCGATGCGTAAGTTGCTATGGGGAATATAAGGCTGGATAACAATCTTAACTTTGTATTGTTTGTGACAGCTGGATCTTTCCAGACCTTAGTGAGTTTGATGGCGTTTGTTTGCAGTGGACTAAAAACAACAACGTGTTGATGATTCTGAGCGCTGTTTGGACCTGTTTAAGCGCAATAAAAAGGATTTTTTCATGCGATATGTGACAATAGATGACATATGGATCCACCACTACACACCGGAATCAAATCGGCAGTTAGCTGAGTCGATACCAGCCAGTGAAAACCGCTCGAAGCGTCCAAAGACACAACAATCGGCTGAGAAGGTTTTGGCCTCTGTATTTTGGGATGCGCATGGAATAATTTTCATCGACTATGCTGAGAAGGGAAAAACTATCAATAGCGAATATTATATAAAGTTATTGGTGCGTTTGAAGGCAGAAATCGTAAAGAAACGGCCCCAAATGAACAAGAAAAAAGTGCTCTTTTATCTAGACAATGCACCGTGTCACGGGTCAATGGTTACGATAGCAAAATTGTATGAATCGAAGTTCGAATTGCTTCCACATCCACCGTATTCTCCAGATTTGGCCCCCAACGACTAGTATCTATTCGGAGACCTGAAAAAAAGGCTCGTGGGAAGAAGATTTGGCTCCAATGAAGAAGTTATCGCCGAAACTGAGGCCCATTTTGAAGGCAAAGACAAATCCTTCTACAAGAAAGGTATAGAAATGTTAAAAAAGCGTTGGACTGATTGTATCGCTCTTGAAGGAGACTATGTTGATGAATAAAGTCGAATTTTATCAAAAAAATGTGTTTTAAGTATTTAGACCAAAAACTTTTCAGCCTACGTGTTATTTCTTGATAAAAGTTTAAATATCAAATGGTATAAGAAAAAGGTTAATTTTAGTCATAAGGAAAAATTAAATATAATTTTTAGGGCATGTTGTGACTCTACTATATATATATATATCAGTACTAACATATCTATCAAAAACGACAAAATAAAATTAATGATAAATGAAAATTATCACATTCTTCATCAAATGGATTAAAATGTTTACACATTGTATGTATAGGAGAGCTCAGGAAAATATTTGTTCTAGTATTAGTTAAATAAAATGTTTGAAAATGTGTAGTATCTACGTGATGTACATTTAAACATAATGAGTTCGGTAGGTGGAAAGAATAATTGAATGATTTATGAAGGAAAGTTCAACTAGGGAGTCTTGCAAACGATGACTTAAAAAATCTTATCAGTCAAATTAAGCCAGTCGATCTTTTTTTTTATCGATCACTCCCCGCCTGAGTAGGTATTTTACCGTTTGTGGGGGGGGGGGGGGGGGGGGGGGGGGGGGGGGGGTTTTTTTTTTTTTTTGGGGTGTTCTTTTTCATATCCTAAAGATGTTAGCGAGGATGTCATAATACCCGTCAACGTTATCCAAGTGCTGAAACACACATTGTGCGGAATTGAACCCTCGACCTTCTGCACCGTAAGCAAGGTACTATGTTACGGAGCCACGGGCCGCCACATCGGATCTTGAAGGATAAACCTCAATCGTTTTTTTATTCGACTGAGTAGCAAAACATCTAGAAAGTTGCACGTGTCATTAATTGCAACAAGTTGCATTGTCTGTACGTATGTATGAGGTGTAACACGGTAATTCAAGGAAAGCGTTTTTAAAAAGTATACATGTGGATCGGAACACTAGCGGCTACTGTAACTCCTTCAATAAACTCGTGTGCATCTATATATGGAAGTAGACCTGGACCTCATCAACTTGATCAACTGTCTCACATTTTTTGTCGTCTATTATTTATACAGTAGAACCCCGATTAACCGAGTTGCGATTATCCGAGCTCCGAATTAACCAAGCCAATCTAAGAACCTGATTATCCGAGGTACGCGCGTCTATGCTGCATATTAACCAAGCTTCTAAAATATGTATGTACATATTTCCATTTAAAATCGTCGGGGCTTTCGGGGAATCCTCCTGGCCCGCGTGAGGGGTTCCCCTATTTATGTTTTTGGACTCTATCAGCATGTAAATTTGCGTGAATGCAGTGCATTATAGCGTTTATTACGGAGAAGTACGAGTATACTCATATAATTTATTTGCTTGGAGTTCTGGTAGTTAAGTGTAATTAGTACGAACTGCTTTGTTTGAATTTTTGTTTGTGGTATTATAATGGGGCAAAACAAACGTAATAGAATCGTCGTCTCTATTGAAGAAAAGTTAAAAACCATCAGAAAAATTGAAGCAGGAGAGACAATTAAAGTTGTTGCACGAGATTATGGAGTAGGTGAGCTAACAGTTGAAGATTGGAAAAGAAACCGCACAAAAATAGAAGAGTGGTGTATAAATCAAGCCTCCTCGGCCTCAGGAAGAAAATCAACGAAAACCGGCGACTATGAAAAGGTTAACGAAGTTTTATTCATGTAGTTTAACCAACAGAGATCAAAAGGTGTGCCTCTATCAGATCCATTTTTACAACAGAAAGCAATAATGATTAGTAGGCAATTCCCAGAGATAGATCAGTTTACCGCCAGTTCTAGATGGCTTGACCGCTGGAAAAAAAACGGTACGGTGTACGACAACTGACCGTATGTGATGAAAAACTTTCTGCTGATGTATCATCAATTGAGAAGTTTAAGCAGAACTTTAAAAAGCAAATCGAAGATTGTGGATACACATGTAATCAAATTTACAACTGTGACGAAACTGGTCTGAATTATAAAATGTTTCCATCAAAAACATTGGCATCTCAACAGGAAAAATCAGCTCCTGGGCACAAACGAAGTAAGGAAAGATTAACTATAATGGTATGTTCCAATGCATCTCGCAAGCACAAAATCCCACTGATGGTGATTGGCAAGTCTGCACGTCCAAGAGGTTTAAAAGACATCTCACCCAAAGCCCCTATTACAAAAGTCAGAGGAGCGCATGGATGGATGCGACCTTATTTACTAACTGGTTTGAAGAAGAGTTCGTGCCATCTGTGACTAAATTTTTGAACAGAAACCGTCTTCCTATCAAAGCAATTTTGTTAATGGATAATGCCCCCTCTTACCCTGGAAAAGGACTTCATGTGGGCGAAATTGTTGTAACTTTTTTTCCTCCAAATGTAACCAGCATAATGCAACCAATGGATCAAGGCATCCTCGAAAACATTAAAAAAAATTTATAGCCATTTATATCTTAAACATCTGTTAGAATACACAGAAAAGGAGGATAATATCAATGGGATGCGAAAGGTTACACTGAAAAATGTTATTTACTGGGTAAGTCAAGCTTGGGATTCTGTGCGTACTACCACTATTCAAAAATCTTGGTAAAAAACTATTGATTTTGAGGACTACAATGACAGTAAAGATGATACTCCATTAAATGAATTAGCTTTGAAATTGAGAAGCCATGGAGAAATGTCCGGTTCAAATTTTGACAGCGAGATAGAAGAAAAAGAAAAAAGTTTATTTGAATTAATGCAAAAATTAAAAGGTTGCGAAAATGTGACAAGAGAAGGTTTTGTTGAATGGATTGCAGTAGATGATTTAGAAGAAGAAATGAGTATTGAAGAAATGCCTTTCAGGAAACCGAGAAATCAGATGACGACGACGATGACGAAGCGGCGGTGGATGAACAGTCTCCCACTAAGATCTCTCATCAAGAAGGTTTTGCTTCTTTGGAAAAAACTTTGAGGTATATCGAACAACCAGAGGCAACCCCAGCGGATTGCTTCTTCTTAATAGATGGAGAAACACTGCAGTGAGAAAAAGAAGATGCAATATGAAACAGAAGCGCATAGATACCTATTTCACTGTTTTATAATATATGTACCTATTTATATGTTAAAAACGTTAATACATCGGTTTAAATTATTGGTGTTTATTTTTTGAATGAATAAAAAACAAATCCGGATTATTCGAGTTTTCAGTTATCCGAGGAGGGTGCCCCCCACGTTACCTCGGATAACTGGGGTTCTACTGTACTAGAAAATCTTCGGCATTTCAGGGCAGCCCTTAGTTTGTAAAATAACCAGAAATCAAGAAGCTGAGTGAGGTGACTAACCAGAATTTGGGTAGTTGGGTAATCGCTTCTTTGAACAGAGAAAAAATTTCTTATCATGAAGGTATTCTTATGATACATGATCCACTCCTCAGGCTTCGGATACTGTTCTTGCAACAGAATCTCCGAACCTCCACAGTCTTCCTAAATAGGATTGTTGAGTGAATGTTTATCCCTGTTTAATAAATTCTTAGTGGACTTGTGAATCAAGAAACACACCACACGGTCTTAAACTGTTATGTGATATGCTTGCCTTTTAGGGCGTGGCAAATCTGGGAATCTACACTGCATGCTACGGCGTATTTTGGGGTTCTACTACAATCACTAAGTTTCATTACCAGTAATTACTTCATACCGATATACAAAAAGGGCTCCCACACAGAATGTACCAACTAAGAACTGTCTCCTTGATCTCTCACGCTAGTAAGGTTTTTCTAACCATACTAAATGGGTCTAAAAGAGGATTTATACCAGGAAGGGGGACACGGGAGCAAATTTTGAATGTGCGTCAAGTGATAGAGAATGAAAGAAAATACATCAAAATTTATCTCTGCTTCATCGACTATCAGAAAGAGTTTGACAAAGTCCGCCGAAATTGCCATCCTGGGCGACTTTAATGTCCATAACAACAACTGACTTAAATATTCAAATACTACCGACGAACAAGGTCGTGAAGCCGAATCATTTTCAATCAGTTGTGGCTTGACTCAGCTTATTGATGAACCAACACGGATTCCTGATCGAGACGGAGAGTTCGCCAGTCTTCTTCTGTTTTTAACCACCAATCCGGAGATTTACACGGTCAGCGAAAAATCCGCCGTTAGGTTCTTCCGACCATAAACTACTTTCGACATCGAGTATTCTACCAATCAGTGACAGAGAGGCGCCCAAACCGCGCAAGATTTGGCACTAGAAATCTGCTAAATGGGAAGATCTCATGGAATATTTTCGAACTTTCTCTTGGTTGGACGTTTGTTTTCGATCCGACGACCCATCTGACTGCGCCAGGGAGGTTTCCGATGTTATTTTGGCCGGTATGGAGGCTTACATCCCTTTTTCGAAGAAATGCCCTTCCAACGGCAAGCCTTGGTTTGACCTAAAATGCAAAGAAGCTGTTGCTTCTAAACATCTTGCATACCGACAGTGGCGTGAAGATCCTAACACCATAAATCGTAACATCTTTGTTCGTGCCAGGAACAGATGCAAAGAAATTATCGACGAAACCAAGGAGGTACACAATCAACGGATTAGAAACAAACTTCTCGCTTGTCCCGGTGATTCCAGGTCCCTTTGGTCAGTCACTAAGGCAGTTAGTCAAAATCCACCATATCACCACTCACATGGCCAGATAATTCTATTGCAACGACACCTGTTGAGAAAGCGAACTTGTTGGCCGAACTCTTTGCTTCACATTCAACAACGTGTTGATGATTCTGAGCGCTGTTTGGACCTGTTTAAGCGCAATAAAAAGGATTTTTTCATGCGCTATGTGACAATAGATGACATATGGATCCACCACTACACACCGGAATCAAATCGGCAGTTAGTTGAGTCGATACCAGCCAGTGAAAGCCGCTCGAAGCGACCAAAGACACAACAATCGGCTGAGAAGTTTTTGGCCTCTGTATTTTGGGATGCGCATGGAATAATTTTCATCGACTATGCTGAGAAGGGAAAAACTATCAATAGCGAATATTATATAAAATTATTGGTGCGTTTGAAGGCAGAAATTGTAAAGAAACGGCCCAAATGAGCAAGAAAAAAGTGCTCTTATATCTAGACAATGCACCCTGTCACGGGTCAATGGTTACGATAGCAAAATTGTATGAATCGAAGTTCGAATTGCTTCCACATCCACCGTATTCTCCAGATTTGGCCCCCAGCGACTAGTATCTATTCGGAGACCTGAAAAAAATGCTAGTGAGAAGAAGATTTGGCTCCAATGAAGAAGTTATCGCCGAAACTGAGGCCCATTTTGAAGGCAAAGACAAATCCTTCTACAAGAAAGGTATAGAAATGTTAAAAAGCGTTGGACTGATTGTATCGCTCTTGAAGGAGACTATGTTGATGAATAAAGTCGAATTTTATCAAAAAACTTCTCGCTTGTCCCGGCGATTCCAAGTCCTTTTGGTCAGTCGCTAAGGCAGTTAGTCAAAATTTCACCAAATCCACCATACCACCACTCACACGGCCAGATAATTCTATTGCAACGACACCTGTTGAGAAAGCGAACTTGTTGGCTGAACTCTTTGCTTCACATTCTACTGTCGATTTCCAAGGAAAAACAAACACCTATTATTCCCATAGTGCAGTCAAGGATGCCCGATATTGTCTTCAGACAGCGTATCATAAAACGTATTTTGATGAAGCTAGACACCAAAAAGGCTTCAGGCGCTGACGGAATACCTGCCATAGTTCTCAAGAACTGTGCGAGGGAACTAACACCAGTTTTCTGTAGACTTTTCAACCTATCCTACAGAAAGGGAATATTTCCTTCCTGCTGGAAATGTGCCACAGTTCAGCCGATACCTAAAAAAGGCAAGAAGACCTTGCCAAATAACTACCGACCAATCGCACTACTCTCAATAATATCGAAAGTCATGGAAAAGGCTATCAATCAGCATCTTATAAAATATCTTGAAGGATTCAACATTATTAGTGATCACCAATATGGCTTTCGTAAAAATAGATCAACAGGAGATCTTCTGACTTATGTAACACATGTTTGGAACAACGCAATTGAACACTTTGGAGAATCTCGAGCGGTTGCTCTTGACATATCCAAGGCATTTGACCGTGTTTGACACGATGGGCTGTTGGCTAAGCTACGTTCTTATGGTATGTCTGAAAAGTTCTGTTGGTGGCTCTCATGTTTCCTCAGAGAGCGTTCTTTACGAGTGGCAGTCGACGGATTTCTTTCTAACAGCTTCACTATCAACGCCGGTGTGCCCCAAGGTTCCATACTGTCTCCTACTCTCTTCCTCATTTATATTAACGATCTGCTGGAAAAGACCGAGAATCCAATCTACAGCTTTGCAGATGACAGTACACTTATCTCTTCATTCACTTTGAACGCTCGGACATCGACTACTCAGACGAATATCCGCAGACAGCAGGAAGTCATCCAACTTAACAAAGACCTGGAAGAAATTCTATCTTGGGGTGACAGTAACCAAGTGGAATTTAACGCTACAAAAACCCAGGCGGCAGTTTTTTCTAAAAAAGTTAACGTTGCAGAACCCGACATAGTTATCTCGGGGCACTCCATCCCTCTAGCATCGTCACTCAATCTGTTAGGCGTTAATTTGGGAGTAAATATGTCCTGGCATAAACATGTTGCAGGCATAGCAAGGAGAGCTTCTCAAAAGTTGGGAATATTGTTTCGAACCAGAAAGCTTTACACTCCACAACAACTGTTAATTCTTTACAAAGCTCAAATTCGACCAACTATGGAATACTGCTCCCATGTTTGGAGCTCCGCTCCCAAACATACACTGCATTTGTTGGATTATATCCAGAGAGGAGCTATTCGTCTGATTGGACACCCGGAACTGACCGACGGCCTTGATTCGCTGGAACATCGAAGAACGGTTGGCGACTTGAGCCTATTCTACAAGTACTTTCATGGAAAGTGTTCGAAGGATGTGGCCCGTTTAATTCCTCCCAGAGCGGTGCATATTAGAAGTACACGTCGCGCTAATACTTCACATCCGTATGAGGTTCAGCTTGTTACTCCTCGTACAACGCTTTTCAAGCAGTCTTTTATATGGAGAACATCATACCTTTGGAATAGTTTGCCCACGACTGTGTTTCCCATCGAGTACAATCTACAGCGATTCAAGAACAACGTGAATCGCTTTCTCCGCACACGTGTCGCTCCTGTAGCGCTTTAGGGACTTCCCTGTAGCACGTGTGCTAGACCCATAAAAAAAAAGTGAGATAGCCGAAACTATGCCACACTTACTAAGGCTAATATAAACGCTTTACGAATTCAATATGGCCAAAGTGCGTGTTAATAACATGTACACAGAATATTTCACCACGAAAACTGATGTCCGGCAAGAATGCATTCTTTCGCCACTACTGGTCAACATTTGTACGGAGTGCATAATGCACGAAGTTTTCAATAGCTGGAATCGTGGTATCGCCGTTGGAGGAAAATGCATACAGAACTTGCGCTATGCAGAAGACACCTTGATTATAGTCGCAAATGAAAGTAAATTAAAGGTATTTAAGCAAAGACCGACAAAGATCAATAAAAGCTACGGATTGAAAGTAAACAAAAACAAGACAAAAGTAATGATCATTAGTAGAACGAATGAAAATCAACCTCAATATCTACTAGGGTATGAAATCATAGATTCCCATCAATACCTTGGGTCTCTAATTACTAGAGACCGGATTATATGCATTTGCATATGTATTTTCATATGCATTTGCATATTTAGATCATTCTCACCGATTATTGCATATTTTACCCAAAATCTAGTAATGATACATATTTTCCCTATATTTACAATATTTCTCGGTATTACTAGGCAATTGAATTGCTCAGGGTATTGTTAATGTCGCCGTCTGGAACCGATCTTATCGCCGGGACATTACCCGCAATAGTCTCAACATCGATTAGGTTATAGTGTCAAGGGAATACCAAAATTACGACGGTATTATTACGGGATATTAAGTGATAAGTAGTTAGTTTCTAAGAATATTTGTTTGAGCGTGGATCAAATAAACAATTTTCTCGAAGACGAATTTTTATTTTAAAACAAGATATCAGTTTTAACATTATTGTTAACGCGCTTGCATCAGTGTAGTCTTTTTGCAATTTTTAACGTGTTGTGTTCTTCTTCCTATTTGGTGGCCTGCAAAGAACTTGACAAGACAAATCATTCTATGATCGTCAGATTTGTGAATGAGGGTATTAAAAAAAATATTTCCTGAATCTTCTGCAAATGAAAGAGTGTTTATATTTCTCTCAGATGCTGCTCCCTATATGATCAAGGCAGCCAAAGTCCTCCAAGTATCTTATCCAAATTTAATTCATGTGACGTGCTTTGCTCACGGAGTCCATCGACTCGCTGAAGAAGTACAATCCACGTTTGGAAATGTAAATAAACTGATTTCATCAGCAAAGAAAGTGTTTCTTAAGGCACCTGCTCGCAATAACGCCTATAAAGAAAAACTGCCAAATGTGCCTTTACCTCCCGAACCAGTGGTAACTCGATGGGGAACATGGATTGAAGCTGTACTATTTTACAATGAACATCTCGAGGTCATCAAAGGTGTAGTAAATGACTTCGATAGTGCAGAGGCTATGGCAGTTCGTCAATCCAAGGAAGCATTTAACGATTCTGATATTAAAAAAAACATAGCTTTGATTAGCACTCACTTTTCCTACATACCTGCGGGGTATTAAAAAGCTTGAGACTCGAGGTTTGGCGTTGACCGAATCAATTCAGTTAATGAATAAAATCCGTCAAATAAACTCCACATTGCCAGATATATTCCCGCGTAGAGTTAAAGAAAAGTTTGAAAACATTTTGTGTAATAACCCAGGCTTTGAACCTTTGTGTCAAATTGATAGGTTTATTAATGGGACGGGTCAACTTTTGCCAGAAACAATAAGTGCTAACATAGCACCCAAATTCAAATACTGCCCAGTTACCTCAGTGGATGTGGAACGGTCTTTTTCCATTTATAAAAATATTTTAAGTGATCGAAGACACAATCTTACTACCCAACATTTGGAACAATACCTTATTGTTTACGTGTACAAGAATATAAATGTTAAATAATTTTAAAAAATGTTAAATAATTGTTAATTAAATTTAAACATCGTCGATAACTTGTTAATTTTATGCTGATTTTGAAATAAAAAACTAAAAATTACTACTTTTATTATTATTTAATATTGCATATTTTGACCCTTTTCCTGCATATTTTAAGCATTTTTCATGTATATTTCAACATATTTATGTTGCATATAATCCGGTCTCTACTAATTACCAATACCGGCCAGTGTCACTCAGAAATACGTAGGAGACTGTCGATTACTTGCTCTGCAAGCACAAAATTAGTCAAAATATGAAAAGCATCTTGTGTGTGTTAAGGCTCGCAAGAACGCTTATATTTCCGATTGTAACATATGCATCGGAAACATGGACGATAAAGAAATCTGATAGAAATAAAATCACTGCATTTGAGATGTGGGTGTATCGTCGAATTCTCAGAATGTCGTGGGTGGAACATCGAACTCTATTTTACAAGAAATAAAAATTACTGAACTCGCTCATAAGCCAGACCAGACATTCATGATATTGGGAAAATACGCGCATCATTCATACGAGACTATACAAGAAATACGAAGAAGTTAGTGGAGATAGTCAGTTCGTCGCTGGACAGGAATAGGTGATTTTCGGTCTCTCCAAAATGCGGCTTTGAATAGACTCATCTGCACGGCACCTTAAGAAGAAGAACATTTAGACATTACCTTGCCTTGATTAAATCATTGGTTAGGGGCCAGATGCAATGCCCTTTTCTCTGTTCCTTCTACTAGATCTGACACAGATAACTATTACGTAAATCTGTGGACAAAAATTAAATTAGGATGCAATATTTCTGCAGGCAGGTCTATACACTAATTTAATTATGTTAGACAGGGAAAAACGTTAATATAGATCTCTAAAAGTGAAGCAAATGGTTATGACGTCTCTTTTTTGCGGCTATTTTATAGCCTCACGTTTGCGGCGCTATTTAGTATAGCCTCAACTTTCTTTATTTTTAATAAATATTTTATTTATTAAGTAGAAGCCGTTATTTGTCCCTTATGTATATCTTAATTTTTGAGAATGGATTGAGTGGATATTAATACTGAGAGATCAAAAATTATATATATAAGCTAGCTTTTTTTTTGGGGAAATATGGAGATCGAGATAATTTTTGTACATCTTTTGAAAATAGTCTCTATAGTTGTTTAAAGCTTGTCGTACAGTTTTGGGCACCATTCATTTTAGAATAAAAGGAATCTAAGTTCAGCTTAAAAAATGAAAAAATACTGAAGAGTTATTTAGTTTTTAAAATAAAATTGAATATAATATGACCTGTACGTCCTAAAAGAAAAGGCAGGTAGTTCAGTAAAAGGCTGCATTAACACAGAGAAAAGTATATTAACAAAATAAAAATTCTTGCAGTTATTACACTCCTAAAATTACGTTAACTAAATAAAAACCCCTTAGGCTATGAGAGTGTACATATTTAAACTAGAGTTCTATGAATTACTGATCCTAAGTAAAAAAACAAAAGGCTTGAAAAGACACGGTATAAAAGTTGGTAAAATTACCTTCGCGGATTTACACGTGTTGACTTACTGCTTGGCTTCTCCTCGTGAGTTTTCCATGAACAGCTTGGCGTCTCCTGGTGAAATTCTCATCCAGATATTGTCTCACCTGCCACTCTCCTATTTTCATTTGGGTAGCTAATCACTTTTTTACCCGAAATGTCTTAGGATGAGCAGAATAATTTTAGAATGGAAAAATTCCACTGCACTACGGCAAGATGGAAGACTAAGCCTACTACGGCTTGACGAAGAAAAAACTACTCTCTGAGAAAAAAAGAAAGCCGTTACTGCACTACGGCATGAGGGAAGAAAAAAGCCACTACGGCATGCTGGAGGAAAAAGCCGTTACTGCATCACGGAGGAAAAAGTTCCATATGGCCGTTTATATTCCATATGGCCCTTTATATATCTTTTGCTCCTTCTTCAAAGTGAAATCTTTAAAACGGCTCACTTCCAGAATGCAATTTTGAACAAATCAGACGCATTCAATGCAAACGAAATACGTTAAGTCGGCAACACGTTATACACGGTTGAGTTACACTGTTCAAAAATTTAAATCACTGTTTTAAGTTACACTATTCAAAAATTGAAATCACTGTCTAATCAAATATAAAAATGTAATAAAATATAAATTAGAAAGAAAAACAGTGTTGTAACAAGATCTTAACATCTAGGAAAAAATGAATGTTACAAGGTATTGTAAAACGAAAATATGGAGTGAACAAACTTATCGTCTTTTATACTTGTATGATACCGTAAAGAAAAACGAAACCCTCATTAAATAAAGACAAAGCTAAAAGTTTAATGGAAAGAAACCCTAGTTTAAATATTAAACAGTAATTAAGGTCTAAGGAAAATTAGCAAAGAAAAGTGTCATGAGATGAGTCCGTAACTTAAATGAATATTTTACATTAAAGATGTCTACTGGGCTTTTTTTACTACTTAAATTATAATTAAAACCTGAAGATATTAAAATGCACACGGAGAAAAATAATTACGCAATATCAGGTAAATTATGTATATTTTATTAACCCAAAATATTAAAAATGTTACTAGAATTCATTTTACTTTCTATATGTCAAACTACAGAAATGCTTTTTCTACAGAATTGTTCAGAATTATACTACAAATTACCTAATTTTAACTTTAATAAAAATGATAAAAAATTTCAGTCAAGAATTATGTAAAATTTGCTCTAATATTCTGAACCATTTTCTAAATTAACGACTTCGTAACAGAAAACGTCTCAAATATTGTAAAGAAAAAAAAGTTGATTATAGTTAATTTCCTGCATACAGGAGAAAGATACGTGTGTATGTAAATGTAGTAATTTCCTTCCTGCTAGAAATGTGCCACAGTTCAGCCGATACTAAAAAAGGCAAGAAGACCTTGCCAAATAACTACCGACCAGTCGCACTGCTTTCAATAATATCGAAAGTCGTGGAAAAAGTTATCATCAATCAGCATCTTCCAAAATATCTTGAAGGATTCAACATTATTAGCGATCACCAATATGGCTTTCGTAAACATAGATCAACAGGAGATCTTCTGACTTATGTAACACATGTTTGGAACAACGCAATTGAACACTTTGGAGAATTTCGAGCGGTTGGCTAAGCTACACTCTTACAGTATGTCTGAAAAGTTCTGTTTGTGGCTCTCATGTTTCCTCAGAGAGCGTTCTTTACGAGTAGCGGTCGACGGATTTCTTTCCTTCACTATCAACGCCGGTGTGCCCCAAGGCTCCATACTGTCTCCTACTCTCTTTCTCATTTACATTAACGATCTGCTGGAAAAGACCCGGAATCCAATCTACAGCTTTGCAGATGACAATACGCTGATCTCTTTATTCACTTTGAACGCTCGGACATCGGCTACTCAGGCGAATATCCGCAGACAGCAGGAGGTCGCTCAACTTAACAAAGGCCTGGAAGAAATTCTATCTTGGGGTGACAGTAACCAAGTGGATTTTAATGCTACAAAAACCCAGGCGGCAGTTTTTCCTAAAAAACTTTGTTGCTGAAACCGACATAGTCTTGTCGGGGCGCTCCATTCCCCTAGCATCGTCACTCAATTTGTTGCTCAAATTCGACCAACTATGGAATACTACTCCCATGTTTGGGGCTCCACTCCCACACACGCACTGCATTTGTTGGATTCTGTTCAGGTTAGAGAGAGGAGAGCTGTTCGACTGATTGGAGACCCGGAACTGACCGGCGGCCGTGATTCGCTAGAACATCCAAGGACGGCTAGCAACTTGAGTCTGTTCTACAAGTATTTTCATGGAGAGTGTTCGAGGGATGTAGCCCGCTTAATTCTTCTCAGAGCGGTGCATGTTAGAAATACACGTAGCGCTAATACTTCACATCCGTATGAGGTTCAGCTTGTTACTCCACGTACAACGTTGAGACCAAAAATTTACTTGAAAAGAAGATGTGCAGTCATTGCCGTAGATTAAAATTAGTTTTACTCATTTTTCAGGGAAAAAAAAACTTAAAAACTGCAAAAGGCAACAACTTTGCACAACATTTCGTCAAAGTACTTAAACAAGATCAGCAATTTGACAATCAAGCAATTTTTGCTATATGGCGTCATTTCCATGACTGGGTAAATAACTTAAAAAACATCCTCGTATATAGTTATTCCCAAACTATAGATTATTTTAGGTTTAACAAGAAACCAATCTAGGGCCAGTTTGGCAATTATTGGGTTAACCGGCAATAAAAAGTAGAAAAAAGACAATCAGATTTTAAGTGTCCGAAGTTAAAAGTCTACAGTTTAGTTTTTGAGTTATAAATTAGTTCTTATATCGAATGTTTGGATCACGATAAGGTAGAATCTAAAGACCATTTTTTTTGTCAATTTCGGTTTTGAAGTTATAATTCACAAAATCAGTAGACGGTTACACATATCTTAGACAGTACAGTTATTTTTAATAAACTAGCTTTAAAATTAAAAAAAAAAATACAAATTCAAATTTTTAGGTCCAAATATCTCAGTAAATATAACTCCTCTAAAAAAAGGTATTGGGCTTTTTTAATTGCGATTTCATGGCCTGAAATTTCGCTATATTAAATTTTTTATTTGATAAGATCATATTTCTTAATCTTGGGCACATTTGTATATTCTTTCCAGTTAAAAAAGGTTGTTATTAACCTGTATGTATTATTTCTGTCAGTTTCCAATATTGTCATATTGTTCGTACAACGTAAATTACTTTCGCAACACTTTGCATACAAAGTGAATAAACGCATGCAATTTGAAGGTAACAAAATAGCATATAATCAACAATAGCTTTTCCTACACATAAATACGCAATACGATCCCTTTTAAAGACACCAGGTGGTGCCCGCGGCAAGCTTCAGGAGATGCGGTAAAAGCGTCTTTACTAAATAATGGGGTCCTAACTTCGTTATTTGCATTTCCGTAATGTACTTTATCCAATTTTTCTTCTTACTTTATATACTTTTAGCGTTATTTTCCTCGGAATGTTTTGCTATAATATGTATACCTGGTGATTCGCAGATCGCTGCAATTTTTTTAAGTATACAAATAAAAGACTTATATGGCTATTCTAAATACAATGACAGTACACTTGTCAGATCTTAACACGTCCTGTCTGTTCTTAAATTTAGTTTTTCATATTGTGATCCATTCAAAAAGTTAATTTTCCATTATAATATATTATACCAAATTAATAACAAAAAATATTCTTTTTAAATACACCTTTCTAGTTAAAAAGTAATAAAGTTCAAAAATATTTTGTTTTAAAATGAATGTATATCAAAGGGAAATGCAAGAAAAATATCAACCACCAATATTTTTACCACTACTTTTAAAATTAACCTCATCATGACAAAAAAAAAACGAAATAAATAAATAAATAAATATAAATATATATATATATATATATATATATATATATATATATATATATATATATATATATATATATATATATATATACATATATATCTATATATATATATATATATATATATATATACATATATATATATATATATATATATATATATATATATATAAAAATACAATCTTAGTTGGGGAACTCGGCAAATTTGGGGCGTGATAAGAGATCACACAATTTTCATTAAGCCGCCAATATTTCGGTCCTGGATTAGGACCTTCTTCAGGGCAGAACTGAAAAGAAGAACAGAGCGTATTCACTGATCATGTCTGGG
Source organism: Pachyrhynchus sulphureomaculatus (assembly GCA_019049505.1). Classification (NCBI taxonomy): domain Eukaryota; kingdom Metazoa; phylum Arthropoda; class Insecta; order Coleoptera; family Curculionidae; genus Pachyrhynchus; species Pachyrhynchus sulphureomaculatus. Next base: position 124,240,392 of record CM032453.1, read on the forward strand.
ACAGCTTTAAATTAATGATGTTATCATTAGGTTGTTATAATAAATAAAATTAGTGTAGAAAAAGAATAAGATATTAGTCATAATAAGTTAAAAAACTCACATGAGAAGTGCAAAGATTTCGTTAGCCTGAATGGCCGTAGGTTATACATACAAAAGTTGTTACATATAAAAGTTGGTTAATCCATAAAATATATAAAATACACATTAAAACACTGTAGACAAAATTCTAAAAAACAAATTTAACACATGGATGTAATTGGGAACCTTGGATGTTGAAAACATCGTTAATTATTTCACTTGTGACCACCACATATGGCCACCGCCATTTAGGAACAAATGACAAGGACGACAGGAGACAGCTGCATGACAGAGATAAGGGGTTTAGTCAAGAAGACTCAAATAACCAGAATGCGGGGTCGACACCTGGAAGGAACCGATAGAAAAGGAAGTGCAAATATTGGACCCTAAGTGAGAGAGAGGTAGCCAATTGAGCGACCAAAACCACCCGGTATGTGGTAGCGGAAGGATAAAACATAACCTAATTATAAGTAAATGGTGAGTGAGGGAGCGAGAGAGAGAGTGACAATAATGGGAGCAACGAAGAAGAAGTGCGGTTTTATGTGCTCGGGGCGTGGCTCTATTGGTTGGACGGATTTGGCCAATAGAGGCTCGGCTTTGGCTACGCGTTGTCGGTCCTGTGGTTCTTTGTAATGTTTGTGTTGTTGGTGAAGTAACATATGGGTGAATTGTTGTTTCTCTTGGTTGGACTTGGTACTGGGATAGAATATGTTTCCAAGAGTTCGGTAAACGTTGGCTATCATCCCGATTATTTAAGTTGTGGGCCTCTTTTCTATTTCTATGGCTTCTTTGATTACCCTAGTGCAGGGCTGTCAAGGTCATGCACAGTTCGAGCCAATTTCGGAGGTAACGCCTCCCGCTGCCCCCACCACTGCTGCTGTCGCCGTTCGCGCAGTCTCAGGAGCGGCTATGAGAGACATAGGAGGAGCGCATTGTGTTTGGTAAGCGGCCGAGCCGCGATCGGCGGCTCGGCCGCTTAACGTCTAGCAGTGGTGGGGGCAGCGGGAGGCGTTTCCTCCGAAATTGGCTCGAACTTTGCATGACCTTGACAGCCCTGCCCTAGTGGATAGGTTATCACTTTTTTGTAAGGTTCTGGTTTTGTCAAAATCGATTTTGTGGCCGGTATTATGTGCATGTTGTGCTAGAGAAGAGGTGGTGGATTTTTGTTTTACGGCGATATATAAATTAAACATTCAGGATAACAGGACATATTTTCCAAAGACCCACATCCACTACTTAGAATATAATTATTAAGAACTTAACAAACCTAACCTAAAAACTAATTTCTAGAATAATCTAAATATTCAACCAATAACAAGGACACTTGCAAAAATTTCTCCTTGATTACATTCTTAAATTACTTAAAGTTCAGTCGAAAAACATCTATGTCTGAAAGATGGACGTTATAAGTGCATTGCAACCTTGTTAAGGGGGTGTTGAGTTCCAAATTGGTGCAATGACATGGTACGTTAAATAGAGGTAGATTTTTTTAAGTCTCTTGTGGGTATACTAAAATTTATTAGATACAATATATTAAGAACAGCAACGATGTAACAGTATAAGATATAAGTGTTTTGTTTCTGACATAAAATTATTGGAGTACCTGCTGAAAAATCATTAAACTCAGGGTTTCTTCAGTTATGGAGAAGCGATATTTTTAATTATTATGTGCAGTTGCTTCTGAAGCAATAATTTGTTGGTTTCAATATAATGAATCATGCTCATAACATCATATATATATATATATATATATATATATATATATATATATATATATATATATATATATATATATATATATATATATATATATATTTAGCCTCTGTAATCCATTTTAAACTTAAGAAATATATATAATTTGCAATCCCTCGTCTGAATCCCACTAACATATGCTAGCTATTTTAACACACGTATTTTTACAAAAATGATTTGTTTGTAATGGTTTACCGGAAGTATAAACTCAAGAAGAAATTTACATATCTTAGGGATGGATGTGTCCATATTTAACTAGAGGATAAATTTGTGTCAAATCTTAGAACGCTCTAATTTTATTATGTTTTAAGGAATTCCTACAAAAAATGTAAAATGTTAAAGGAAATTTCGTTAAGCTGAAACCAAAATTATTTTGCAAAGAAAAACATTTTTTGTATCGGTTCTCGGTAAGTCTGGGTCATTTTCTACAATTTAGGAATTTTTAAGACTGAACTTTTCTTGGACAGAAGTGTTATTAATAGTTCATTAAAATGCTGCGTTATTAAAAAGATATTGAATAAAAATCACACAAGTATTGCTGTACTATAAAATAAAAATATATGACACTTACTATTGATTAACAAGTGGTCTTTGTAACGAAAAAATGAAAAAAGAGTACGTTGTAATTCACTGAAATGGGCTATGATAAATATTAACTTAAACATCCACGTCCAAGCCAAACTAAACAAGAATTTTGAGTAAGGCAAACTGTGCCGAAACGTCAATAATAAAAGGAAAGGATCACAATAAATTTTGGGAAGTTTCATTCTATAATTGACCTCTAAACCCAAAAAAAATGAAAAGTAAAAATAAAAAAAAATACAGGGTCAAAGAAAAATAACAAAATTATATATATATATATATATATATATATATATATATATATATATATATATATATCTATATATATATATATATATATATATATATATATATATATATATATATATATATATATAAAACAAGAAGCAATCGGACACTATGGTACTTGAAATACTTCAGGACAACCTTGGTTCATCCAAAGTTGTCTAGCCTTAAATAATAATAAAATAGTGAAATATAATCAATTCCATACAGTCCTAAAAGATATATAAAATTGTGAATACGTCTGATTTCTTGTTATTTGTCTAGATAGATATTTCCCAAGGGTATGGTATAGGTATGTGGATGATATTTTCGCGATTTTTGATACAAAGAAAGCAAATATTGATGATTTTGTTTCTAAATTAAATAGCCGGTATGATTCAATTAAATTCACGTACGAAATTGAGAACAAAGGACAATTGCCTTTTCTAGATATTTTAATTATTAAAAATAATAATAGATTAGAATTTGATATCTATAGGAAGGACACAGTAACAGATAGATATATTCCTAATGATTCATTTCATTGCAAACAACATAAATTAGCCTCAATACATTTTTTAGTTCATCGTTTGGTCACTTTCCCTCTGAATAGAGTAAACTTTAATAAAGAAAGGAATCGTATTAGAAATATAACTAGAGTTAATGGTTATGACGATAACTTAGTAAATAAGCTAATAAATAGACATAAATTTAGGTCTAATATTCAGAATTCCACCTTTTTTACACGCGAAGAAAATAACACCAAGTATGTCTCCATACCATATAATCCGAAATATAGCAAGGGACTCAATAAGGTATTTAATAAGGTAGGCCTCACCTTAGTCTATAAAGTCATCAGACAATCTGAGGAATATCTTAGGAAATCCCAAAGATAAGATTCCCAATTGTGAGAAAAGTGGAATTTATGAAATTAGTTGTAATGATTGTGACAAAAAGTATGTTGGGCAAACTAAAAGGTCAATTAAAACACGATTTAAAGAACATTTAGCACACTTAAGATACAATAGAACAGAAAAGTCTAGCATTGCCGAACATGCCCTTGAAGCTGATCATACTGTAACATTAGATAATCTAAGATTAATAAAAAATGTATCTGATAGGAGATTGTTGAACGCATACGAAAGTATGGAAATCATAAAATGTAAAAGTAGTTTAAATAAAGACAGAGGGCCTATTCCTTATAGTCCCCTCTACTGGTTACTAGACCGGAACTGATGGCCTTGCCTATGTCATTAGTTCCGCTTGAGTAATTCTAGGGTTAGGCTAAGTATAAATAGGTTAGATATGTAGTTTACCTTTAGTCAATCATCGCTCCTGATGAAGCTAACATGGTTAGCGAAACGCGCGTCGAGTGCAAAAATAAAGTGTTTGGTGTAGTGGTGATATATACTGAGTAGTATCATTGTGCCAAAGATTCCACATTCCCAACTTATTTGTCTAGAACTCAAACTATGTTGGAACCTGCATATTGATAAACTAAGATCAGTTTCCAGACGCATTCCGAAGTTTAAGCTGTTCACACGCTTGAACCAACCAGACTCATTCAGAAGTCTCTGTGTTAAATTCTATAATATGATTTCCTGACACTGTGCAACATTTTCGAGGTCATCGAATGTAAACTAAATTCTGACTTCAGTTTCTGGAAGTGCCCACCCAAACTAGCAAAATCCTATTTGGGTTTTGATAGTTCAGTTCGAATTTTTTTTTTTGCCATCATCAATTTTTTTGCTCGAGCTTTGGTTTTGCACGGCTATATCTCGTAAATTATTGGGAATTTCTTAATGTAACCTTCAGACGAAATGTTCTGCATGCTAAAATACACAATTTTTGTGAACATGTCGAGGCCAGATTTTCACTCTTTCGGGGTGTTTTTAGTGCAGAAAGCCCGAAAAAATGTCATTTTTTCACATTTTCGACCATAATTCACAAACCGTGCATATTTTAGCATAACTGTCTTCGACAACAATATTCTCTGCATAAACACGAGTAACTTTGCTGAACATTGCAATAACCTCGTGGTCGTTTCATGTTGGTAAGGCATATGGCCATCACGAAGGCGCTTATTCGGCGACGACGAACATTACATAATGATGGCAAAAAAAAATTCGAACTAAACTATCAAAACCCAAATAGGGTTTTGCTAGTTTGGGTGGGCACTTTCAGAAACTGAAGTCAGAATTTAGTTTACATTCGATGCCCTCGAAAATGTTGCACAGTGTTAGTAGTTTTAAGAACACGTAGGCTGAAAAGTTTTTGGTCTAGTTACTAAGAACTTCTTCGCGTAGTAGGCACTCTAGAGTGTGAATTCATATTACCTAATTTTTATATGCTCTATGCGTAATAGCAATATGTATATTGCCGTATTATATTGTAACGTATTTTTCTTTGCTTGGTTTTCCTCCGCTTTTCCATTGTGCCGAATGTAAACACTATAGCGTAATAGCATGAACTAAATAAATAAATAAATGTATTTCTAAAGAAAATAATATATTTCAGTCATACCTCACCATTACTTTTATCGTTAACGAACAATCTAGCACGGTACAACGTTCAAAATAAAAATTACTTAAAGCCTCACCAAATAAACGTATAAAATATAGGTTATGACTCCTAAAATAAATATAACGGGAGACCGGGTTTCGGCGATAAGATGAAAAATGTGTCGTTTTGACGTTCGAAAATCGCTTAACATATTTAAAGGGCTTGCGGATAATGTTCGGCAGGTGGAGGCACGTTCGCTGCTCATTGCGTCACGTGTGCAGATTCATATTGCTGTGTCAAAAGCGAACCCTTAAAAATATAGGAAAAATATTCATCAGTTGCAAGGATATATGGGCACTGGGAATACATATAGTCATTCAAACATAAAAGAATCTTTTCTCATATACAATTTTTAAGAAAACTAGTTTCGTAATTAAATAAGCTTTATCTTATTCAACAAATTAAAATATTTTATTTCAATAAAATGAACCTGCATGCAAGTCATATTAATAATAACTTGTTTTGAAATTATTTTCACGTTCGTTTCACAGATACATAACGCTGCAGGTGCATAAATATGTAGTATGCAACTAATCCTTCTCCTCTATCCAATTGCCCTTAGCAGGGCGTGGTGAATCCTCATGAGCTGGTTCCTCGTATTTGATCCTTCTAGATTTCCCGGTCCAGGGCAATTTGGCTAGCCTCATGTAGAGTTTTTCCAACAAGGAGCTGCAGTTGGTCTATCTATCTTGTAGATCTTCCTCTTGATCCTCCGCCGCTGACTTTTCCTTCGACTACCAGTTTCTCTCTACTTCTGGCGATGTGACCAAAATATGTCAGGTAGGCTTGGTTTATATGTTAGAGTAACCCAGTTTTCACGTTAATCTCCTCTAACACTGACGCGTTAGTTCGGTTCTTTGTCCAGGACATCCGAAAAACTCGTCTGTATACCCATATCTCGAAACTTTTGACTCTTTTTCTGGCAGTTCGCTTTAGTGTCCAGGTTTCGGCTGCATACATTGCATTGGGCAATATGAGGGCGTTAACGAGTTGTAGTTTGGTTGTCTTCGTTATTATGCGATCCTTCTAGATTTTTGTCAATTTTTTGGTCGCTGTCTCAGCCATCGTTATTCTCCTTTTGATTTCATCCGAGCATCCTCCAGCGTTGGTGATTAACGCGTCTAGTGTACGAAGCTATTGACAACATAGCATCGCTCCCAGCTACAACTCGCCTTTGGTAGGTTATCTTTGTTTTTATTTGTCAAAGCACGAGGGATTTGGATATAAAAGTGTTATTTAGCGTTCTTTTTCAAAATAGTGCCATTTCGTCTACATTAAACACTTGTTAAGGTTTGTATCGGCCATCAGCAATTAACTTCAAAAATTTTTTCGGATACGCTCCTGATGAACAATTTTAATGTTATGGAGTGATTGTCGCACTTCGAACTTATTAAACCTACCTTCTGATGCTTGAAATCTTCCATCCGAATGTTCCCCATCAGGTTGTTTAAAATGTGCGTAAAGAAGCTTAGCTTTTTGACGAATTACAGCACCACTTAAAGGCACTCGTCTAATTACGGTCTTCGATCTATATCGTTGATGCAGCTTCCATTTTTACTTTACTTGTTGCTGATAGTAAGGTTGAAGCTTTAGAAGTCCTTATTTTGCCTTCTGATTTCTTAATAGATCGTATAGTTTATTCACTAATATTAAAAGAACGACTCACTAAGACGTAAATGGTCATGCATTTCTATTTTTACCTTAAGCGGCAAAACAACTTTTTTCCGGATGGGAACTAATATTTCTTTCTTTTTAGTCGACATTCTAAATCGCGGACAAAACAAAGGACACGTGTTATTACAACATATACAAAAGAGTGTTGCGCCAGGCATCACGAGCGGTGTGGCGACTTTTGTCAAAGGACAGAGCGGCGAGTGTAACCCAGCGGCTATCGTCAAGTGTCTTAGGCGCGTTGAGTCGGCAATAAGTCAAAGGGTTATATGCTATTGCGTTTTAATAACTCGTAAATATGTATGCAAATAGGTGGGTTTTGTTTTTTACATATTTTTCTATAAAAAATTATATTCTTAGTTTCGGATAAGCCAATAATAAACTTCTCAGCCGCGAGTACAAAAACTCACAATTTTTTTTATCCGCGAATACTGAAAACGCGAATAACGAAACCGTGAATAAGGAGCTTTGACTGTGGTTAGTAATAAATTTATCTTCACCTGTTGAGTTAAAGTTATCAAAGATATCTCTCACTTTTTTCTCTCATTAAAAAATCTTGGATTTGTTACAAGAAAATTGTCTACCATTTCGATATTATTCTTGAAACAACATTTCTCAAATTCTGGTTCTATTTTGCCAAAACATATAAGGCAAACTGTAAAGTCAACGTCAGCTTTTAAGGAGCAATAACCTGGAAGACGTGGAACCACACCTCTTGTCGCTCCTTATCAAGGGATGTCTTTTGAAATAATAAAGAAGAAATTTTCATTATTATGAATAATATTATATTTTTCTAGATATGCGTATGATTTATTATTATTTTAACTTATTATTATTTTAATTTATTATTAGAAGAATTGTTTCTTAAATGTGAAAATTGAATACAATCGTGTATTTGGCTGGCACTGGGAAATTTCCATATTTTATTAAGCGTTTTCGTCTGCTTTATTCCAATGGCAGCTATTGATCTGATGTCAGGTGTGGGTTGGTATGGCAGTAAAATCCAGCTCTGCCTTTTATTTTATTTTTTAAAAATGTTCCTGTTTGAAAAAATATATATATTAAATGTGTTTCTATATGACTCCCCGAGTATTATAACACGTGGGCCGAAGTCTACTACTTAAAACACATTTTTTTGCAAAATTTGACTTTATTCATCAATAGAGTCTCCTTGAAGAGAGATACAATCAGTCCAACGCTTTTCTAACATCTCTATACATTTCTTGTAGAAGGATTTGCCTTTACCTTCAAAAGAGGCCTCAGTTTTGGCGATAACTTCTTCACTGGAGCCAAATATCCTTCCCGCGAGAATTTTTTTGAAGTCTGTGAATAGATAATAGTCGCTAGGGGCCTAATCTGGAGAATACGGTGGATGAGAAAGCAATTCTAACTTCAATTCATGTAATTTTGCCATCGTAGCCATTGACTTGTGACACGGTGCATTATCTTGACGAAAGAACACTTTTTTCTTGTTCATTTGGACCGTTTTTTTTGCGATTTCTGCCTTCAAACGCACCAATAACTTTATATAATAGTCGTTATTAATGGTTTTTCCCTTCTCAGCATAGTCGATGAAAATGATTCCATGCACATCCCAAAATACAAAAGCCAAAACCTTCCCAGCCGACTGTTGTGTCTTTGGTCGGTTCCGGCGGCTCTCACCGGTTGCTGTCCACTCAGCTGACTGTCGCTTTGATGTCGGTGTGTAGTGGTGAATTCATTTTCATCCACTGTCACATGCCGCATAAAGAAATCCTTTTATTATGCTGAAACAGGTCCAAACAGCGCTCAGAATCATTAACACGTTGTTGTTTTTGGTCCACTGTCAGCAAACGCGGTACCCATTTCGAACAGAGGTTTCTCATGTCCAAATGTTCATGCAAAATATGACCAACACGTTATTTTGATATCTTTAGGGTGTGAGGTATCTCACGCAATTTCACTTTAGGGTCATCCAAAACAAGTTCCCCGTAACACTTATCAAGCCATTGCTTTGCTTGAACGGTATTTTTTCCCATTAAAAAACAGTGTTTAATCAACATACGAAATTCGATTTGTTCCATTGTTTTGAAAATATTAAAAGTAGCGTCAATAAAGCAACTTGTAAACTAATCGTCGAAATGTCATGAAATTTTGACACGTATCGTTTCAAGGTTGATACTTCCTAAAAATCACATCGGTTTTTTGAAAAGGGCGACATCTATGTGTCAGACTAAAAAGTTTTCAGCCTATGTATTATATTTCAATATATTAAAGGATTTTCATAACATTCTGTATATGAAGTTATTTCAAAACTTATTAATAGAAATGCACATATCTGTTAACAAAATAAAAAAAAATCACTTACATAGTTAATCAGTTGTGGTATAGGTGGCGGAACGATAACAGCATCAACTAACTTATATAAAGTTTTAACAGTTTTGACCCCGCCGCACAATGGGCTGAATCCCGATTCTAGCTGGACAAAATTATTGTATGGGCTGAACAAGGTCCAAATGACTAGAATAGCCCAAAAAAAATAATAAAAAATATATATGAAGGAAAAAATAGGCGTTTTAGTTCTCAGAACTGAATTTTTACTGCATTTTGAGGTGTTTTATATATTTTCTTAGGAAAAAATTGGTATAAAAGAAAATGGAAAGATATAATAGAGATACTAATTGCTAAATTTATGTATTTGCTAATAAAATGAACTATTCTTTTATATAAATTCAAAATCAGAATCTTCCGATTAGCTCGGAGAATCATTCTCCGCATCGCTATGCTGCTCAACCTCTTCCACAGAATCCGTGAGTAGTTCCTTTGCATCAGGACTCAGCTCCTTCAACGGGACTGTCTGGAACGTTCTAAGACCAGTAATAACAGAATCCAATGAAATTAGAAGCATATGAACTAAGTCTTCATAGGTTTTAAAATATGAGGACTTTCTAGTATGATGGGCTCTGAATCGCTTCATGTCTTTATTCCTTGCCTCCTGTGCCTCCTCTGAAAGCTGCCCTATTGGAACAAGGGTATGTTTGATGGCTAAAGAGCCATGTAAAAGGTTTTTGTGTACGCTGGGAGGCATCCTGTACCAGCCATATAACTCTACAAACCGTTTTGGCAGTATCATAGGCAAATATGTTAAATTTGTCTTCCTTGATTGGATTCCCGCTTGAAATAACCTGCAACGATAAGAAAAAGTCATTGTTATAGTGAAGAGTTTTTTAGAAATACCTGAAGAATAGTTCCAAATCGAGATATTAATCGATTATCAACTCCTGTAGCTACAGCGGCTTCAACTGCATTTTTGTTATATCTACATTTATGGTTCATTATGGCTTTTTCCCTTTGAATATGTTATTAGTTATATTATAATAAATAAATTCTGGAAATTAGAAGCCGGACGGAAGCGGACTTTAAAAGTGGCGCATTAAAATATAAAAGATATTTCACTTTCCACGAAGCAAAATCACACTCACTTACATTGTAATGGTATGAACTTACCTTCTTTAGTCGGATGTTTCCAGTGCTTGAAACTTCTTCTCAGAATGTATCTAAACCAGAAAAATGTATACTCAAACGAAAATAAACAATCCTGTCACTGTACAAATAATATAAAGGAAGGTCTCATAAATGTACAGTGAGAGCGTCTCACGCTTTACTCGCATTCGACCGTTTACACAGTAACTTTTTACACACTATTAGTTGCTATAATAATAAAGTGAGGGTGGAACTGAGTTTATTAAACTCTTAAAAAAACATTTTCTTTATTTGCAAACCCTACATTTAGACACTGATTTGTAAATTTTGTCCAGATAGAATCGAGATTCAGCCCATTGTGCGCCGTAGAAAACTGTTTATGCAACTTTTATTGCTTTGTGAAGCGGTAAGAGATTAGTATTATGTAGGACTACTGTGGCTTTTTTCATGTTCTTTATTATTTTAATTGTGCAAATTGTGTAGTCTACACGGGCGACGCCGCTCTCAGTTATACACTCCTGGACAAAATTAACGCAACAATCTGAAAATTAATTTATCTTTTTCTTATGCCAGTTTTAAAGTTTATCGAGTATTTGAATAGTAGGCTATGCATATTTTGTTTCGTTTTTCATGGCCGAAATCAAAACAATTCGTTTATATTTACAGTTTTAAAGAATTTTTTAGAAGATAAACAATTTTCTGTAACAATGCGATAGATTTTCCTTAAAAGTAAGCTTATAAATTGTTCCCTTTTTCAAAGTAATACGTTTTTGTGGTAGACTGTTTTATTTTTGACCCCGAAGAATTAGAAAAATGAATCGAACAAGGAATTTAACTGAACACGAGGTAGTGCGAGCCTCAGTTTTATTGGACGAGGGATATTGTCAGAGTTATATTGCCAATTTGTTAGGCAAACATCGTTCCACAATAAGTCGTATGGTAAGACGCTTGAATGAAGTAGGAACTTATTCTTGAAGGCTAGGGCAAGGGCGAAAACGATGCACTAGCGACCTAGATGAACGTTTTATAAGACAATATGCTTTAAGAAACATGACTGTCACTAGTTCTATAATAAGAAACGAACTCGAAGCTGTTCGCAATGTCACAATTTCTTCTAAAACAGTTAGAAGATGGTTAAATGAAGCTAGATTAAACAGTAGGAGACCAGCCACTGCGCCCTTGCTTACTAGAGAGAACAGAGTTTCCAGGTTACGTTTTGCTCGAAATCACGAAAACTGGTCTGTGGATGATTGGAAACAAGTTTTCTTCACAGATGAAACTAGGGTTAGTCTAAAACATCCAGATGGTCGTGAGTGAGTATGGCGAAGACCAGGAGAGAGGTTTGCTCCTTGCAATATCTCTGCAAGGATTCCATTCGGCGGTGGCTCTGTTATGTTCTGGGGTCGCATCTTCTTTGATGCTCGCACAGAGTTAGTTCCTGTCCGTATGAGATCCATGAATGCTGACTACTATCTTGAGAATATTGTAATAGAACATGTGATGCTTTTCGGTCATTTTGTGGGGCCTAATTTCCTGTTTATGACAATGCTCGACCTCACGTGGCTAGGGAGGTACTCGATTATCTTAATCAAGTTGATATACCGATTATGCAATGGCCACCAAAAAGCCCAGATCTGAATTCGATAGAACATCTATGGGATCTCCTTAAGAAAAATGTGAAACGCCATATATCTACTCCTAGAAACCCGAGGGAACTTGAAAATGCAGTTATCACAGAATGGGAGCAAATTCCTCAAGATTTTATCCAAAATTTAATTAGAAGCATGCCTAGGCGCATAAACGCTGTCATCCGAAGTAGAGGAGGCAACACACGCTACTAGTGTCCCAGTTACACCATTAATTTTGCTACTACTGTCCCAGTTTATTTTTTTCATTATTACATAATTTCAACGATTTTGTTATTAGGTCTTAAGAATAATTTTAATTCGAATCTTATAGAGAAATTTGGTAGCTAATTCACTTTTAAAGTTTCCGAATAAGTTTTCTCTAACTTTTAGTGTAACCAATGTTCATAAAAAATTATTAAAATTAATTCATTATAGAGATTTGTATGATATTGTTGCATTAATTTTGTCCAAGAGTGTAGTTATAGCTATAAGAATAATAAAGTTAGTTGATATTAATGATTCTGATTTTCAGTTGTTTTATGTGAGAAAATGCATCACTCCCATCTATGTATTTATACATCTTCATGCTGATAGCTTACAACGTAAAATAAGTACCTTATCTTCTGGAATTTTTATTCGTTTATTTTCCTCCTGTCTAAATACACTTTAAAAACATCAAGAAACAAACAATGAGAAAATAATTTTAAAGGTTTATTTATTAATTCCATCGGTTCAATCGCATTTATGGAAAAGAAAAATAAACGCATAAAACTTGTAACTAAAGAATCCAGTTTTGCTTGTTTTCTGAAATACTACCATTTATGTTTCTCCATTACTTCCAGCACAGTATTATCAGAAAACTGTTGTAATAAAAGAACTAAATCCAATAAGATGGTGAAATTGATTTACCAAACTGGCAAATTTAATAACTAGTGCTTTTCTCTCGAGAGAGTTAGACGTTTTCAGATCCATTATTTTTTGGAGAAAGAGAATAAGATAGGACATGTAGTATTACTAAAACTCTATTAGGTTTAAAAGTTTATTAATTGCTAGCATTAGTTTTTTCTATTCAATAAAGTTACGAATATAAAAACATGTAACATAAAAATAAAATTAAACAATTTCCTAGTAGTAGTACAGTTTGTATCTTGTATTTTGCATCGCATAATTTAGCTAGTATAGATTAAGTAAAAAAAAATGTGTGGCTTGTGCGAGGAAGTAGCGATTTACAGCAGCCCTGAATCACTACAGATTGTCCACACACGGTCCTAGGCGATTCATTCTATATAAAAAAGATGGGTGAACAAGTTTATATCTGGAAAGAATCAAGAAAATGCAGAATATGTATGAGAGCAGAGTCAAAAATATGAGAGCAGTACTTCATCGATTGTAGAATCTACGCTCTATGTAGGATCAAAAGCTGTGGTGGAGTACACAGTTTTCTTGTAGAAAATAATATTACGGACTATTGACACGCCCTCTTAGCATGCAACATGATCATGTCAAGACATTTTGCTCCTCAGTTAACGATTAGTTGAGTAGCCATGCTAATAGAATAGAGTGTTCCTACATAACCGCGTTAGGTTCTGTGGCATTAACCGTTTTTAAAAAAGACTGCTGTCTGAGTGCGTATAGCGTTAAACACTACATAGTTACTGTCACCTCAAGATAGTATGTCCACCAGATCTATTAGGCTGTGTAAGTTCCTACTGTCTGTGCATGTTTGCACCGGCAGCTTATGGGCGTTTAAGGTAAATGAAGAATTAAGCGTAGTATTATCAGCAAACCTATAGATCAGATGTTTAGTAGAGTCAAGCAGAACGTTAGTATAAGGAAGAAGGAGAGTGAAAGACGGCATCGAACTCTGAGATAGTTCAGCGTTGGCAGTGAAGGTCTCAGAAAGGAATCTATCTATTATATATAATGGATATCCTATGTTTTGTTCAACAGTCGATTCTAAACATATTAATATCGTATATAGAGGTTTACCAACTCGAAAGAGTAAATTACTTCTATTTTCAACAGTAGCATTGTATACTGTAGTATCCACTGTTCATTGTGGGAACAGGGTTGGAATAACTGCTAAATCCGGTGCTGATTGAATATATCTAAATTAGCCGAGATAATTAGAGTATTATTATAGTATTTTTCCCACCACTACTTCCCTTCCTAAAAACTTAAACTCCTGTGAATGTGAGAAGTAACGATACACAAATGTTTATAAAAATATTTAAAATAAAAGATAGAATACAATGCATATTTTCGCTACTCTCAATAGTTTTGTAGTCTGACGAAAAATTAAAAGAGGTTTAATTATTTGTTACATCAAAATTATTTTCCTGCCCGCAGGTCGCTGGGTGGATGGAGTACTTTAGTTGCCTGTTGCCGGTCTCAAGCCCGGTTAAAGGAGGAGGGTACCATGATCAGGCTAGCCACATACCTAGGATAAAAACCAAAACGGTCCCAGAATGAAAGCCATGTCCCGGAATAGGACGGATTTAACGTATATAATATATATATATATATATATATATATATATATATATATATATATATATATATATATATATATATATATATATATATACATATATATATATATATATATATATATATATATATATATATATATATATATATGTATATGTATATGTATATATATATATATATATATATATATATATATATATATATATATATATATATATATATATATATATATATATGTATGTATATATATGTATATATATATATATATATATATATATATATATATATATATATATATATATATATATATATATATATATATACTTACTACTTTGTAAAATGATATCCTGTGTAACTGTAATTTTACCGAGAATACAATAATAATAAAAAATAGTATACATAGCCGCAATTCAAATATTAAGGTTTAATAACAATTTTCTTAATGAATGCACAAATGAATTTAAATACGTACTTACATAATAACCCGGAACCAATTAGGAAAACAGAAGAACTGTAAAATTAGAACAAAAAAGAAATTTAAAACTATATTCCCTTTTTAAGTGGTATTTACAGTTTTATGTACCAAACAGAGTTGTCCTAGTCTTGAGGGGAGTATCCCTCTCTAGTTTATGTAATCTCTTTACCACAGATTAAACAAATATCATAATCATATATATATATATATATATATATATATATATATATATATATATATATATATATATATATATATATATATATACATATATATATATATATATATATATATATATATATATATATATATATATATATATATATAATCATGGATGCTCAGTTGTCGTTTAGGGAACACTATTTTTGCATGACTAGGAAGGCATTCCAAATGTTGGGACTTCTTTTTAGAATCGGAAGAGATCTATCTATGGACTCAATGAAGAACCTATACTGTTCGCTGGTGACATCTCACCTTGAATATGCATCAACGGTATGGTCACCTTACTATAGTGTTCATAGCGCGGGTATCGAACGTGTACAGAATAAATTTATTAGATATTGCTCTTATAGATTAGGGTTCGTTGGTGACAGTGGAGTGCTAGTAAGCTTGGTCTGCGGACATTAGAGAACAGAAAAAGAGCATCAGATCTTTGCACCATATTTAAATTGGTGAATGGTGTTATTGATTGTGAGATCTTAGGACAGATACAGTTGAAGGTTCCAGTACGTTGCTTAAGAAGAAATGAGATATTTGTCATCCGTCATCACGGTACTAACTATGGAGTTCATTCTCCATTAGCAAGATCATTGCTCTTCCTAAATAATAATCCTTCCATTGATCCGTTCGGAGGCTCGCTGTCTGGCTTTAGAGGGCAAATCATTAATGTTTCCTGTTTATTAGATTACGTGTTTTGAATTGTGATGATATATCATTTTAAATATTTTTTTTCTGTATCTAAAATACTTATTACTGTACTGTTGTTATTACTTATATATTGAATATTATAACTTTTATAATGGAGTTTCCCGTTTATTGATAATATATATATATATATATATATATATATATATATATATATATATATAACAATTGGAAGTTTAACTACTGGGGAACGCCCTTATGAGGAGAAGAGATAAACAATCAATAGGCTCTAGTATCTGCTTTTCATTTTTTGTTATCAAGTTTTCGCTGCCTAATTGGTAGCTTCTTCTGGATACTAAAATGCAAACAAGGTACAGAAAAACAAAGTTAAGACGTTCGTTATGATATGTGATTTAAAAATTTATAAAGTTGTATAAGAAATTACTTACAAAATTTAGCGGTTAATTCATCTCTGGTGAATAAAATAAAATTTGCATTTCGTTGGCCAAGTAGTAAGTATATCGCAAAAAAAATGACAAAAGGACACTCAAAGAATTACACAGGTATCAGAAAATAAAATACTGTTAATAACACTATTTAAAAACACCTTTTGAAACAGAAACAACTGTGAGAAAGACCATGGTTCTCCATTTTAAATTTGTTGACATCGTATTTAGTAACTTTTTAGTAATATCTGAGTCCGAACCGGACATTGTTGGTAATCTATGTCGTCAGTAGGTCGACAAAAACCCCAAACATTAAAGCTAAAGATTCAGTCAGTTTTGGTGAATGCTTATATTAGAAAAGTTATTTATTATTTATCATATTTATTCTTTAATTTTATTACATAAAGACTTATAAAGTAATTTAAAGTATTTAAAGAGAATGCCATTATTGGAAAAGTTATTTATTATTTATCATATTTAATTTTTAAGTTTATAACAAAAAGACACAAAGAAATATTTAAAGAACGGGAATAACAGAAAAGGAAATGACTTTACTGGAAACTAATTTTTTCATAAAAATCGTTTTTGATTGGTTTGGTGTGATTTTGTATTAGCAAATAGGTGTAAATAGAGCTCAATCCTTCTATGTCTTTTATGTTTGCTATCACTTTTGTGTAAAGCTTTTGTGACGTTTGTCCGATGTAGACCAAACCACATTGTTAGGGAATGTCATAAATTATATTAGATCTTTGTAAAGCATCGGTTTTGTCTTTTAATTTATCATAAAAACCATTCATCTTTTTTAAATTATACCTAGCAATCTTTATATTTGTATTTGCAAATAGGGAAGACAAGGACTGGGAGAGACCTTCTATATACTGTAACTTTCCTACTTTAATTTCGTTATTGGTACCGTTAGTGAGAGCAGTTGGATTGATTTTTTTGAAATATTTTTTTTAAAAGGATTTTGTTAGAAAACATTTTGAGACCAACAAAATGTTTTCTAACAGTTTTACATTTTTTTCTTTGAAAGAAGGGTGGCAAATCTTATCTATTCTGTTTTGTAATATTAATTAATTAATATATACATATATATATATATATATATATATATATATATATATACATATATATATATATATATATATATATATATATATATATATATATATATATATATATATATATATATATATATATATATATATATATACATATATATACATATATATATATATATATATATATATATATATATATATATATATACATATATATATATATACAATATATACATATATATATATATATATATATATATATATATATATATATATATATATATATTTATTTATTTATTTAATTATATGAAGCTTACTAATTACTTCTACTATAAAAAATTAGGTAGTTAAATTCTTCCAGCTGTTGTCCGTTTTAGTACCTGGCGACCTTCCATCTGAAATGAGGAAAGCTATGGTGTCTAAAAAAAGAATACTACCTGTATCTTCAGAGGAAGGTAAATTTCAATATATTCACAATTATAATTAAATAATTTAAATGTTGCCCTATTTTGTCTCGAAGGGGTTGATAAAAGAAAGTCATCTACATATAAGGTGATGAAAGACTATAAGAAAGAACTAGCCTTGTTAATTCATTCTTTATTGTGATCATGTTAATGTTTTAAATTAAAGCCCAAACGTCGGCGAATTTATCAAGCAAGAAACTTTACTTTATCTAAACTTAACAGCTTAGTGCTTATGACAAGTACGAAAAAGTACAAATAACACATTTTAGTCCACTTCATATGACTCAATGACGTATATTTTAATTTAATATAGGGACCAAGGTTGTGTATTTGAATATTTCATATTTTTTATCTTTACGAGGCTGGTTTGAAAAGTCCGTGCAAAGTCCGAGAGATGGCACCACCGGCGTGTATCGAGGTCATGTTTAGTTAGTAGCATCTCTTGAATGAACGCACACCAAGTTTCAGCCATATTGGTATATTTCTTTGTGTTTGGCATTCGTGTGAATCAAGGAAGTCGAGTGATTTTCAAGAAATGGATGAAAAAGAGTTTCGTGTGGTGATTAAACATTACTTTATGAAGGGCAAAACACCTCAGGAGACTAAAGAGAAGCTTGATAAACATTATGGTGACTCTGCACCTTCGATTAGAACAGTTTATACGTGGTTTCAAAATTTTCGGACTGGCCATATGGGCACAAGTGACGCTGAACGTTCTGGACGGCCTGTGGAGGTTACGACTCCAGAAATCATTGATCAAATTCATGATATGGTGATGGATGACAGAAGAGTTAAGGTGCGTGAGATTGCTAGTGCTGTGGGCATCTCGACTGAACGGGTACATAATATTTTTGCATAAACATTTGGACATGAGAAAGCTATCCGCAAGATGGGTGCCGCGATTGCTCACGCTTGACCAAAAACGGAATCGTGTGAAGTGTTGCAAGGATGGTTTGCAGCTGTTCCAGAAGAATCCGGAGGACTTTAAGCGTCGTTTCGTCACTGTGGATGAAACATGGATACATTACTATACTCCTGAGACCAAACAACAATCTAAACAATGGGTTACCAAGGGGGAATCTGCACCAAAGAAGGTGAAGACCGTTCCTTCGGCCGGAAAGGTTATGGCGACTGTATTTTGGAATTCGCAAGGGATAATCCTCATCGACTATCTGGAAAAGGGTAAAACTATTACAGGTGAATATTATTCATCGTTATTGGACCGTTTGAAAACCGAGCTGCAAGAAAAACACCCGCGATTGGCCCACAAGAAAGTCCTTTTCCATCACGACAACGCACCAGCACACCCCTTAGCAGTTGTGGTCGCAAAATTAATGGAAATAGGATTCCAACTCGTTTC
Source organism: Pachyrhynchus sulphureomaculatus (assembly GCA_019049505.1). Taxonomy (NCBI): domain Eukaryota; kingdom Metazoa; phylum Arthropoda; class Insecta; order Coleoptera; family Curculionidae; genus Pachyrhynchus; species Pachyrhynchus sulphureomaculatus. Next base: position 124,259,551 of record CM032453.1, read on the forward strand.
ACATCCCCCCTCTTCTTCAGACTTGGCTCCCTCGGACTACTATTTGTTTTCCAATTTGAAGAAATGGCTGGCGGGACAAAGATTTTATTCAAACGAGGAGGTGATTGCAGACACTAATGGATATTTTGCAGACTTGGACAAATCCTATTATTCGGAAGGGATCAACAAACTAGAACATCGTTGGACGAAGTGTATAAGCCTAAAAGGAGAATATGTCGAAAAATAAAAAAGGTTTACCCCAAACACATAAGTAGTTTTTATTTTTGCAAGGACTTTTTAAACCAGCCTCGTAAATATAACAAAACACAAAGTATTCTCTTTTGTTCTCCTATAGCATCTTGATGTACAACGTAATAATTCTCTTATTTTAATTTCTTGTTTGTGTATTCGCCCGGAAAATTTTTACTTTATGAAATATTTCTTGCTAGAAAAATATAATTTTTAACATAATATCACAAAGCAGCAGTAGCAGACCATAAGATATGCTTGTCAATATTTCGTATCCGTCATGCAAACTTTGATAAATAGATTATTTTTTTGTACTAAATTACACGAATGCGGAAAACAAATCATCAGTCTCAATGTCCAGAAAGTAGGAGTGTTGCAAAAGGAATTGTCAACCTTGTGGAACTACATATAGAGTCGTTCTAGCGAACTTGATACGTAAATAACCATTTAACTGCAAAATACATACTTAAATTATCCAACAAACTTTCCTAAAACTTAAGCTTCCGAATAAAATAACTCAGACATGGTTACTGTCATGTCTTAAGCTTAATTTATAGACTCAGATATGCATCGGCTACGAAACCGGGTCTATGAAGATAAAGTTATCTTAAAATACCAATTTTACCGGTGGATCATGTCATTATCGTAACGCTTAAAATGGAGAGTAGGTATTATAATTGGAAGTTTTTGCAAAAGGCATTAAAAGATATTTTAATTTATTCTAATTTTGCAGGTCATTTTTATTATTACTACTGGTTTGAAAAGGAGATTCGTGTACAAAGCTGTTGGTTGGCAAACTGGTTCCGATAAAAAATATTCCAGACAAAATTCTCTCATAGTCATGATTACTGTTACCGAAGATTCCACCAATCTGTGAATATTTAGTAAACAAATCCAATTTTCTTTTGTTTTTTTTTCTGAGTATATGCAAAATTCTGACATTATATTCAAAATTGCAGGGGAGCTGATCTACAGTTTTATGCATATGCTTCCCAGTTATGTTACACTACTGCTAAATAAGCAGAGAAACCCGTATAGCACAAAAAAGTCTAAATACGTACTTAAATAACAACTTGGAACCAATTAGGAAACAAAAGAATTGTAGAATCAGAAAAAAAAATGGAAATATAAGACTTTTTTTTTTTTTTTTTTTTTTTTTTATGGGTCTAGCACACGTGCTACAGGGAAGTCCCTAAAGCGCTACAGGAGCGACACGTGTGCGGAGAAAACGATTCACGTTGTTCTTGAATCGCTGTAGATTGTACTCGATGGGAAACACAGTCCTGGGTAAACCATTCCAAAGGTATGATGTTCTCCATATAAAAGACTGCTTGAAAAGCGTTGTACGAGGAGTAACAAGCATATCCCCTTTTTAAGTGGTCTTTACAGTTTTATGTACCAGAGTCGTCCTAGTGGACGTCCGTGGCGTGCCTGTCTAGTTTATGTAATCCCTTTTCTACAGGATTAGAAAACATCATAATATATATATATATATATATATATATATATATATATATATATATATATATATATATATATATATACGAGGCTGGTTTGAAAAGTCCGTGCAAAAATAAAAACTACTTATGTGTTTGGGGTAAACCTTTTTTATTTTTCGACATAATCTCCTTTTAGGCTTATACACTTCGTCCAACGATGTTCTAGTTTGTTGATCCCTTCCGAATAATAGGATTTGTCCAAGTCTGCAAAATATTCATTAGTGTCTGCAATCACCTCCTCGTTTGAATAAAATCTTTGTCCCGCCAGCCATTTCTTCAAATTGGGGAACAAATAGTAGTCCGAGGGAGCCAAGTCTGGAGAATAGGGGGGAGTTGGAATCCTATTTCCATTAATTTTGCGACCACAACTGCTGAGGTGTATGCTGGTGCGTTGTCGTGATGGAAAAGGACTTTCTTGTGGGCCAATCGCGGGCGTTTTTCTTGCAGCTCGGTTTTCGAACGGTCCAATAACGATGAATAATATTCACCTGTAATAGTTTTACCCTTTTCCAGATAATCGATGAGGATTATCCCTTGCGAATCCCAAAAGACAGTCGCCATAACCTTTCCGGCCGAAGGAACGGTCTTCGCCTTTTTTGGTGCAGATTCCCCCTTGGTAACCCATTGTTTAGATTGTTGTTTGGTCTCAGGAGTATAGTAATGTATCCATGTTTCATCCACAGTGACGAAACGACATTTAAAGTCCTCCGGATTCTTCTGGAACAGCTGCAAACCACCCTTGCAACACTTCACACGATTCCGGTTTTGGTCAAGGGTGAGCAATCGCGGCACCCATCTTGCGGATAGCTTTCTCATGTCCAAATGTTTATGCAAAATATTATGTACCCGTTCAGTCGAGATGCCCACAGCACTAGCAATCTCACGCACCTTAACTCTTGTGTCATCCATCACCATATCATGGATTTGATCAATGATTTCTGGAGTCGTAACCTCCACAGGTCGTCCAGAACGTTCAGCGTCACTTGTGCCCATATGGCCAGTCCGAAAATTTTGAAACCACTTATAAACTGTTCTAATCGAAGGTGCAGAGTCACCATAATGTTTATCAAGCTTCTCTTTAGTCTCCTGAGGCGTTTTGCCTTTCATAAAGTAATGTTTAATCACCACACGAAATTCTTTTTCGACCATTTCTTGAAAATCACTCGACTTCCTTGATTCACACGAATGCCAAACACAAAGAAATAGACCAATATGGCTGAAACTTAGTGTGCGTTCATTCAAGAGATGCTACTAACTAAACATGACCTCGATACGCGCCGGTGGTGCCATCTCTCGGACTTTGCACAGACTTTTCAAATCAGCCTCGTATATATATATATATATATATATATATATATATATATATATATATATATATATATACATATATATACACACATATATATATATATATATATATATATATATATATATATATATATATATACATATATACATATATATATATATATATATATATATATATATATATATATATATATATATATATATATATATATATCTATATATATATATATATATATATATATATATATATATATATATATATATCTATATATATATATATATATATATATATATATATATATATATATATATATATATATATATATAGCTTCCTAACTATAATTTTTCAAAAATAAATAACTAAAATAATAATATTGAGATATTCCAGTCTCTTTTGAGTAAGAAGTTAGTACTTGTTTTGTAATATAGGAAGACAGTAATTAATTTTATATTTACTACATTAATTTAAAAGAAAAACATATGTTTGTACTGTTAAAAATTTTCGGTACACCATTTATAAACACAATTATTTTTAAATTGTAAATATTGACCATAATAATCAAACACCAGTCATGAATTTTCATAATAAACTTACAACGGACAAAGGAAAATTTTTGAGATACTCTGCATGCATAGGGTCAAATGAGGTAAGTTTAACATTAAATTAATTGAAAACAAGGCTCATAAATTTGTTCAGACGTCATTAAAGTATAAGTAGATCACATTTTTGTTTGGTTATTTTTTTTAAGAAGAAACGAAAATTCAAAAATATTATTTTTTATGCATCATAATATTTTAAGTTAGTTTTAAGACATCTCTTAACGTTTCAAATGGACTTGTAATTACAAAATTATATAAGACAAATAGTCTGAACAACATATATATCCGATATAGTGGTCAGAACATCAAGCCAGTGGTATTAACAAGGTCTTAAAAAGGAATTTTATAATAATCTTCAAGGGAATATCAACCCTTGCTCTTATTTGTGGCTTAGTTTTTGCATTTGGGGTAATTATACAAACATACTTACTGTCCTTTACTTTTTTAATAAATGTAAAAGTAATTTTTTCCTGGAAACTGATAAAAATTAAGACTTTTTTTGCAGAAAAATGACTTCAGATTAGTGAAAAATTAATATTTAATATATATTTTAACATATATTACAGTGCCATTTTTTTTAGTTTATTCTAGGACATAGGGTAAATACTTGTTAGCTTTCATCTATGTGGGATAAAAGACAACAAATAGTTTCAGTAATAGAATATAAATAGAATATAACTGGTTTAGTGTTATCCCTATTTGTTATTAAATACAACATTCCACAAACAATTAAACCGACCATTGAACAATTCTTATCAATCAAAGAAAATATTCACAAATACCTAAGAGATCAAAAAATAACCATATAATTGTTAAATATATTTAATGTGGTGCGCTAAATGACCTTAGCAGTCGATGCGCCCTGATCAATTAAAAAACAACAACCTATTTGTTATGAAGCTGAAAAATGTAATTCACGTTAAGAATAGTGTTTAAAATTACCGTTGCTTTTCAGACGTAAGAGGTAAAGGTAAACCCGGATTTATTAATTAACTTAAAAATTATTACTTATACAGGGTTTTGTGAAAATTGCTTATTGTTTTAAAACTGGTATATCTCTAATGCCAAAGGAATTTTACGATAATATTGATACGTAGCGTACCTTGAACACGAAAAACTAACTTAAAAAAATCTCGAAATCAATTAGTCCTAAATTTTCGGCAATAACAATAGAATGCTTAAGGTACTTTCGGAAATTGCCAATTTGCAAAATTCACAAAAAAACTTTCTTATAGCATGTTTCATGATATAAATAAAACATACTATCTGAGAGTTGACTTGGCCGGTGTGATATCTCTCTTCACCTTGTCTTAAAGCTATTATTGATGCATTGCAAAGTTGATATTAGCTGATTCTCGCGCTGGCTCAATAATTTTGTAAAATTACGTACTAGAGTAATTTTGGATTTTTTTTAATGTGTCTCCATTTCAATCGAGTAATTTCCGGTTTCAGTATATTAAATTGATTTCAGTCCATTATATATATATATATATATATATATATATATATATATATATATATATACATATATATATATATATATATATATATATATATATATATATATATATATATATATGTATATATATATATGTATATATATATATATATATATATATATATATATATATATATATATATATATATATATATATTGATTGATTTCAGTCCATTTTATATATATATATATATATATATATATATATATATATATATATATATATATACATATATATATATATATATATATATATATATATATATATATATATATATATATATATATATATATATGTATATATATATGTATATATATATATATATATATATATATATACATGTTATGTTTTTAGAAAAAGAATATATAAGAGACTAATTCCTTCCGAGTAATGCCAATTTTTGGATATTTTCATATTCAAAAAATAGCGAAAACAAGCGAATTCTCACTACTGTCATCCCTAACCTTAATCGATAGACTTAGATATGCATCGGCTACAAAACCAGGTCCATGAAGATAAAGTCGTATCAGGGGAACCGCAATATTGCCGGTAGACCGTGTCGTTACTGCAACCGTTATAGTGGAAAATATTACATAATAATGCGGTGTTCTTGTATCAGGGAGGTTCGGTATCCCTTGTTGCGTTTTAACTTAGCATTAGGGCTATAAATTTTCATGTTACGGCTTCCTTTTTTCTCGGTTTCAGTTTTAAAGTATGAAATATCAGCTGCATTATATACAGCATATGAATATTGAATATAAAATAACTTGTGCATCCGCCAGGAATATTATTATTACCTAAATAATTTTTTATAGATATATGGATATATATATATATATATATATATATATATATATATATATATATATATATATATATATATATACATATACAGTCGCGAACAAATGGAAACATTTAAATTCCCAAATCTAGTCTTAACATTTAAACGGTATGGAAACATTTTTGTTACAAAATAAAAATAAGACGACTAAGATGTCGAAAATATTTAATATTTAGTGGGATATCCTTTTGCGTTAATCACTGTTTGACATCTTCTGCCCATAGAGTCAATAAGCCTAGCACAAAAATCGGGTGGTATTTTTTTCCCATTCTTGTTTTAATGCGACCCAAAGTTTGTCCCGGTTTTTTATTTTTTCTTTTCCTAATTTGTTTATCCAGATAGTGGCAAAGATTCTCTATCGGGTTCAAATCAGGTGATTGTGAAGGCCAGCGCATCACCCGAATCCTTTGTTCAGAAAACCAATTCTTGACCAAGCGAGATGTGTGTTTTGGGTCATTATCTTGTTGAAAAATTCATGACAGTGGTAAATCTTCTTCATAAGGAATCAAATTATTTTCCAATATCTCAAGATACATTTGAGCATCCATTCTGCCATTTATCTTTGCCAATGGCCCCGTACCAGACCGTCGAAAACAACCCCATACCATGATATTTCTACCGCCATGTTTAACAGTAAGTACTAGGTACTTTGGGTCATATCTTAGACCAACTGGCCTTCTTACATAACCAGTAGAATCACTTCCAAAGACATTGAACCTACTTTCGTCACTAAAGATTACTAAAGACCACTGATTTTGAGTCCAGTCTTATGTTCCTTAGCAAATTTCAATCTCTCTTTTCTGTGACGCTTTGTAAGGAGTGGCTTTTTAACAGCACGCCTACCATGAATATTTTCAGATAACAGACGACGCCTAGTAGTCATGTCTGACACCAATACACCTTTATATTCCTGCCTTAGTTCTTTATTAATATCAACAGCAGTTTTCTTGGGATCATTTTTCGCTTTTCGAATTATAATTTTGTCTACTCTCTTACTTGTTTTTCGAGGTCTACCACTTTTAAATGCCCGATCAACAGTACCCCTTCTCGAGAATTTCTTCTTCTTCTAATTGTATGCTTCAGATCTGAACTGTAATATTTGGACTTTGGCAAAAACCGTACTCTTAAACAATGCTACTAAATTACTTCGTATCAACAATAACGTATTCTTAATGCAGAATGATAAAAATGCTTTCGATAAGGGCAAAACGCGTTTCTTAAAAACCTTATCTATCAAAAAAGGTAAACAAAGTTTTTATAATCGATAATAAAATTCTATTAAGAAATTGTCAACAAAATAAGACTAGTTTTTTTATTCCTAAAGGATAGTATCGCCATTGTATATATATATATATATATATATATATATATATATATATATATATATATATATATATATATATATATATATATATATATATATATATATATATATATATATATATATATATATATATATATATGTATGTATGTATGTATATATATATATATATATATATATATATATATATATATATATATATATATATATATATATATATATATATATATACGTGGGTAAATCAAATATAAACGGTAATTTTGCTATTCTTCTTAGAATGCAGTTCTTAGCTAGATGATGTTGTGTGGAGTAGATGTTTGGTTTGTGAGGAGTGGGGGAACCGGATGGGTGCGCGCGCCAACTAGTCTTTGTCGTCAGTACAGCCATGACCGAGCAAGAGGTACCTTCGTCTGTTGCGCAACGTATTATCATCAAGTTTTTAACCAATGAAGGCGTTAAACTGTCAGAAATTTTAATCCGTTTGAAGGCACAGTTTGGGGACAGTACACTGTCTCAGAATCGTGTTTATATGTGGGCAAGAGAATTTAAGGGCGGACGAGAACGGGTTGAAAACGAAAGTCATGATCGACGCCCTAGGTCAAGCCTTACAGATGACAACATCCGTGACATTAGACACCTTATCGAAGGTGATAGCCGATTAAACCGTTGAAGAAATTTCCTCAGAAATGGGTATCAGCTATGGAAGTGTTCAATCCATAATTACTGATCGACTCGGTTTCAGAAAAATTACTGCTCGATGGGTTCCAAGGTTGTTGACTGGAAACTAAAAAACAGGTCAGGTCGGAGATCGCTGAAAGGCTTCTGAATCGATTTCAGCAAGAAAGGGAGGCCTTTTTATAGCGCATAGTGACATGTGATGAGACGTGGGTACATCACTACACTCCCGAGTCCAAAATGGCAAGTAAGGAGTGGCGAAGAAAGAATGAAGGTTCCCCAGTGAAGGCCAAAACTCGTCTCTCTGCTGGAAAAGTCCTTGCAACGATTTTTTTTGACTCTAGGGGAACTTTACTGATCGATTTCCTGCACGATCAACGTACGGTGAATGCGGCTTACTACTGCCAGTTGTTACGGTTGGCAAAAGCCGCCTATCGAAAAGAAGACGGGACATGCTCATGAGAGATGTAATTCTCCTCCAGGACAACGCCAGGCCTCACACTGCGGCTTTGACAAGGGATACACTGGAAGAAATGGGCTGGGAAACCCTCGAGCACCCTCCTTATAGCCCTGACTTATCCCCCTATGACTATTTTTTGTTTGCGCCTATGAAAGAATCACTGGGAGGACAGTGATTTGGAAGCAATGAAGAAGTCGAGGAACACGTGCGCAATTGGCTTACAACCCGCCCTCAAACCTTTTATGACCAGGGAATACGGAAACTTCCAAATCGGTGGCAAAAGTGTGTAGATCACGCAGGAGACTATATTGAAAAATGTTAAATCAATGATTTGTGTATAAGGTTATTCAATAAACGTATAAAAAAAAAATTACCGTTTATATTTGATTTACCCACATATATATATATATATATATATATATATATATATATATATATATATATATATATATATATATATATGTATATATATGTATATATATATATATATATATATATATATATATATATATATATATATATATATATAAGAAAAAAATTTAATGCTTCTTTACCCTTAATGTAATGCAATCCAGCAAGTAAGACTTCACAGCTAGAAATCTCTTTGAAGTACAGTTCAACTATTCCCAACATTAATTTACACCGTATGGCACCACCTGATGCAAACTCTAAACTCTTAGAAAACACTACAATTCAAGATTTATCAGAGAAAAGGACAACCAGAAGATCGACACAAGAACCCAGTAAAGAATTTTTAACAGGCATTAATTCTTCGGAACATTTAAGATGTATTCTTTCTTAAACTATTTGGGAAAAAGGTAGATTTTAAAATAAGTATAAATATTAGAGAAGCTGAAAAAGTCCAGCAAAAAGTTTAGCTACAACAGAACAGGAGGAAAAACCTGAGATATAAAAAAAATAATTGAACAGAGAAAAATAAAACAATGTTTGCACATAGGTACAACGGTCTTGCAACACAATAAGAAAAGAAAGAAAAAACCTTTTCTGATAACGATATTGAAAGGACAAGTAATTTTCCCTCTGATGTTGTCCGCAATAGTCTTTTTTTATTTTAAAATGTGCAAAGAACTAAAGAAAAACAAATTCAACTTTGAAAGTATTAGGTTAGTCCTGATAGAATTTAACAAATTAATGGCGCAGATAACCGAAAAGTTTGAAAATGGATCATCATTCCTTCAAGTAATATATTCTCTACTCCTCTAATAATTATTTTTATTCTTGATCAAAACTGAGAATGAAGTATATGAAACAGTTTATGTTAAATCTTCTTGACCTCACATATATTTAATATTCTTGAGAGATGATTACTCTGGATGGGGTAGGATCTTGGAGCGTGTCAATCATTATTTATCTGTCAAGTAAGAACATGTCCGCGATAATTCATTGGTATTGGTATTGGATAATTGGTAGATGCGATTCTAGCGATTCAAAAAAAATCGGTAGGGGAGACGTTTGTCTCCCATTTTAGTAAAGGTATCAGTCGATTCCGAGCTTTCGTCGAAATCACGTAAAATCCGAAATTAGTCACTTGTTTGCGCCTCAGTTCGAGGCAGTCTTTCTTTGTTCCCATCCAAAGGGGCCTAAAATGAGATATTCCGCGGCCGCTAAATATATTAAAAAGTCGGTATCGTTTGTGAAGAAGTGGGTAAATCATTTTAACGAGGCGAAAAATGTCGACGACTTGCCAAAACGTCGCTCGGTAGGCAAAGTCACTCCGAAAGTCAAAAAACGAATCGTGTCTTTGTTTTCACGGGATCCGAAATTGACGCTACATCAAGGAGCGACAAAATCAAAAAAATCGGGTTTAAATGTATCCTATGAGACCATTCGACAACATCTTCGTGCTTATAACGTCAAAACCTTTACTGGGCGAAAGTCACGTAGCGAAACGGCCCGCTTGGGCCAACGATAAGATATACAGTAGTCCTCACAATCGCCGGACGCCAATCCTACTGAAAACGTTTGGTCCCTTGTAAAGAGAAAGCTCAGAGGAAAGACTCTGAGGTCTTTGGCTCAAAAATTTGCAGAGCATGCAGAAAATCTCGTCGACAGCATGCCTCGAAGATGCCAAGCGAATATTGATGTGGGAGGCGATTGGACAACTTACTAAAGTAATTGCGCCGTTGTTAGTACACCAAAGAATACATTGATGGCAAAAAAATATTCTCAAAAAACACTTTTTCGAGAATACTAGCGGTGATGTCCTTACTTAACAGACTGTAAAACTTGGTAAATCGAGATATATACAGATAATGCTTATCCGATATATGTTGTCCAATTTAGAATATGAGCACGAATATATTACGGGGCATAACAATAGTTTATTAGCAATTTCTCTATTTAATAAATTACTACAGTTAAAGAGCTATTATTTTTGTATTCGCATAGTTTCAAGTTAAATAGTCCTGCATTTTGAACTTACATTTAATCATCTTAATTTCTACCTACATTTAAGTGCTTCTAGTATTAAAGTAATATTATCTAGTCTAATACTTACTAATAATTTCAAACGAAAAGCTTATTTTTGCATTACTGAGAAACTAGTAGACTTAAATAGCATAAATAGTTAATTATTTTGACGTGGCGCTAAAAAATTAGTTTTATCAAATATTAAAACAAACTGTGAATTCGTAGTTCAAATATCTCTAGCCCGACACAGCAAAATAATTAAAAATTTAACCTCCTCGTCTAATGGTCTTCCGAAATTACATAAACAAGGTATTCCATCGAGAGCCACAGTAACATGCATTCAATCTTTTCTGAAAATCTCTCAAAATTCTTAAAAAATGTATTACGTAATAGATAGAATGTTGAGGACGCAACAGATTTTAAAAATAAAAAAAATATATGAAAGGTGTAGTTTCTTTATTAAATAATTGGAATAAAATAAAATTTTTGACAGATAAACTTTTAGACGAATTCTCAAATGCAGTTGAATTAACCCTAAAGTCTATATATTTTCAATATAATAAAATTCTTATAAATGAATAGATGGATATACAACGGAGGCCTCAATATCTAGTGTTATTGCACAGCTAGTCCTAGAAAACTTTAAAAAATCAGTAACACCAAATTTAGGTTTTAATTTGTGTTTTTTTTTTTAGATATGTAAACAGATAAAAGCTAATTTCTTAAATTGAGGTACCAAACGTGCTTTTCTGTTTTTATGTTTAATATTAGAGGTGTCCTACACAACTAACAGAACACAGCCAGCCAAGTACGATTCGAACTCCAAGCATTTAGGTTCCGTACCAATTAGCCACATAAAAGATCATATGAAAATATTAAGATTATAAAAATAAATTGCTATAAAATATGAACAAACTGCGATCCTGAATATGGATTGGAAAACTTGAAACAACTCCAAGCATTTGGGTATAAACTACCGTTGCCACTGATTATAAAAATTGTGGGAATGAAAGTTGTATAATGATTTTATCACTCAGCTAACTAATGTTTTTTTTTTCTATGCATCAAAATAAATCAATACTTTAGAATCTGTGATATTTATTAGTACTGAATTTACTTAGCTACGTGTCGTTTGTTGTCCGACACACATCAAAAGTAATTAGATAGTGTATCAATAACAATACTTTTTAAATTTAAACATAAGTAATTTCTAAATTAAAGTTATGGGCTTTGACAGTGGACTAGTGCTTGAATTTATTTTCCCCGGAAGATTGGGATGGAGGCATTTCTGTGGGACGTCGAAAAGTGAACAACCTGAGATATATTGAAAACACACTCATTATAGCGTCTAACGAAATCAAATTGGAAAATATAATGAATAGGCTTAATACAGAAAGCTAGGAATATAGACCACTACTTAACAAGAATAAAACTAAAGTTATGGTAATAGATCGAAATCCAATGAACCACAAGGAAACAGCGGGTTTTGAAATAGTTGATGAATTTGTGTACCTCGGATCATTAATTCCAAAAAGGGGAGGTTGCGATAAAGAAATAAAACGAAGACTTAACATAGCTCGAAACGCAGTAACTAAACTAACTAAGATTTGAAAAGGCTCAGCAATATTCCAAAATAACAAATTAAAACTGACTAATGTTACCAATGCCTTGGAAACTTGGACGATAAATGTTGTGGCTCGAAAAAAATTTGACGCTTTTGAAACACGGGCATACAGAAGAATGTTGAGAATACCCTAGTAGTGCAGTAAAAAAAAGGTCAAAATAATGATGAGATTGGCATAGTTTAGATACAGCAATATTATGATTGTATCGTCTCTGTGGTATCACCAGAAGTTTTGTCCTGAGTTTTGGACCTTGAAAAATTTGTGCTCTTTTGATTAAAAACAACTGAAGTTTTCAAAACGCGTTTTTTGAGCTTAAAATGTGAATAACTCCGGATATATGAGTCGAATCGAGACAAAAAAAAATCAAACTCTTTATAATGAAATTTCCAACAAATCTTCGTTAGTTTTAAGTCGCTCAAGCAGGTACTTAAACTACAAAACCGCAAAAATCGGCAAAAAACTTTTTTTTTTCATTTTATTTTACAGGTCGACTAAGTGAATCGATCCGCTTGAAACTTTCAAAAAATATGCCCTTTATTATAGCAAAAATACTCTGAAATTTTGGTACAAAATATTGAACCCAGTGGGCATAAATGAATTTGTTATTTAAAATTTGAATTGCCCGCCATTTTATGCCATTTGGTCCAAAATGAACCTTTTTTTTTTAAATTTAGATCTCGATGCCAGCTTTCCGATGCCATTAAAAAAAAATTTGAGTCATTGTAACAGTTTTTTTTATTAATCCAATAACAATTTCGTTTTTACGGCCACTTTGAAAAAAAAATTAACAAAAATGATTTTTTTTAAAAAAAAAGGAAAAAATTTTCAATGTTTTTTTCAAAATGGCTGAAAAAATGCATTTGTTTTTATTTGATTAATAAACAAATGTAAAAAAAAACGGTTAAAATGACTCAATTTTTTTTTAAATGGCATCGGAAAGCTGACGTCGAGACCTAAATTTTGAAAGATTAAAGATCCATTTTGGACCAAATGGTATAAAATAGCGGGCAATTCAAACTTTAAATAACAAATTCAATTGTGTCCACTGGGCTCCATATTTTGGATCAAAATTTCAGTGTAACAATAAAACTAACGAGGATTTGTTAGAAATTTTATTACGAAGAGTCTCGATCCGAATTATATAACCGAAGTTATGCACATTTTAAGCTCAAAAAATGCATTTTAAAAACTTCAATTGTTTATAACCAAAACAGCACAAGTTTTTCAAGGTCCAAGACAGGACAATACGCCTGGGTAATACCCCAGAGAGGATAAAATTATAATATTGCTGTATCTAAACTGTGCTTTGCTTGCTTTGGATGCTTTTTTACTGCACTATAGATACAGCGTCAAACTAATGTCTCCATTCTAAATCAACCAAATATCAAGAATCGTCAGCCAATGACAAAGGTTCTCACTACAGATGAAAGTACACCAAAAGTTATTCACGAAAGAACTGAGACATGTACGGCAATGATGGCCCATCTTATTTTCAAGTAAAATTTTGGACTAAACGTATCGATAGCGAATGGTGGAGACTAAATTCTAGACTATCCTATATCAAGAAGATCGGTTGAGGCAAGGGCTAAAGACATATCAGGTTTATGGAGGATGTCAAATCGACGAATGAAGATCCCGGTGCTAAAGAACCGGGAGTATCTGAAATTACAGTTTTAAAATATTCTGTACAAAGGCTTAGAAATGAAAAAAGTTTCTGCAAAACGGATCTTCAAACTGTTCACACCAGAGCAGAAATTGAAGAAATTTCTCAAGAACATTTGGCCGTAGTAAGGAACAATGACATTTAATTTTCGAAAATTGCTACAGGTGGCGAGGTTTGGGTATTTTACTTGGATCCTCACGCGAAGGAGAAGTCGATACAATGGATTCCTAAGAGCTCTTCACCCTTCAAGAAGGCGAAAACTAAGTCGTCTTCTGGAATGGTGCTCGTTTTTTGGAACTATAAAGGAATTTTGCTTATTAAGTGTATGGAAAAAAGGTACCTAATAAATAGAAAGGTTTATAGGAGCAAGATCTAAAACCTAAAGCAGGTCTTTAAAAAAACACTTTTTTTGGTGGAACCAAACAACTCGAGAAACGCTGGACTAAGTGCATTAGTGTCGACGAAAATTATGTGTAAAAATATTTGTTTAAGCTCTACTGGTTCTTATTCATAAGTAGAGAGAACACCCTCATAGTTTTTACTAAGGTTATTGTCTTCTGATGTAAAAATTGCATAAAAAATCCAATCTATGATGAAAGTTTGATGTCACGATACAAAAATTTTAATATAAATAATTATCATGAAGAAATTATATAGATTTCCTTCGTAACGAAAAATGTCAGTGAAATGAAAATCTATTAAACTCTCTTGGCATTTTTGTGCCCTCATAGGCACCAAGCTTTTGCTTCATATTTTTCGTATATTATTCTTTGCTTTTAATAAAAAATTCGACTTTTAAAGTAACATGTCATTGACACAGTTTTAGAAACATATTCTAATAGACTCATGAATTCTTAGCACATACTTATGACTTCTCAACTCCTCTTGAAACTTTTAAATACTTTTTATCCGTAAAAATTTAGAATTCCTTCGTAAAACTTTTCAAACATCACCAAGTTTTACCCTACTACGTAAAGACAGCCCAAGAAAATCCCTGTGTTGACAGAAGTAAAAGCTGGTGGAATAAAGAAATTAAAAGTCAGTGGATTATGATAAACTTGCTAAAGGGGCATAAATACAGACTTTCCATTATACTACAAGTTGTAAGTTTTTAAGATAAACGGTAAGTTATAACAACTTACACAGGCCACCACAGATTTTACATTACCTAAATTAACAGTTTATCTTAAGAGAGTATTACAGTCTAGACGACGATTTCCTGGGCTTAAACATGCGGAAATTATTAAAGTTTTAGTAAATAATATAAATTATAAGTGAAGCTATACGCGGTGTTTCAAAAAAAATCTGACAGGTTTTTAAATATCCCTAAAAGCTTAAAAGACAATGCTTTTAAGTAATAACAAAAAAATAAAAAACAAAAAAAAAAACATTTAAAAAAAAGAAGAGAAAAAAAAAATAAATAATGAAAAAAAAAAGGAAAAAGGAAGGAAGATGAAACAGAAATAAGTAAAAAAGAAAAAAAAAATAAGGAAAAAAAAATCAATTAGACAAATAAGATATACAATGGGGGAATAGTCGAAAAAAATTTTTTTCTTTAATTCTTATTTCCTGCTGGCCAATTCATTATAGCTAGTGCCAAAACACTCACACACAAGTCATAACACTGTGACATTTTTTGCTCTCCCTGTATAACATATAATTATGTTGCTACCTAAAGTAACGAACCGCACAAGACGATTGTAGTTTCCAGTTCGCCAAAAAAAGAAAAAGAAGCAAAAATAATCGATTGTTATTAAAACTTCTAAAACTTCCACTTTTCATATATATTATTTTTTTATATTATTCGACTGGTTGTTTAATGAGCTGCGGTCCAAGTTGTCTTAAAGCTCTTATAATTTATACAGACCCGAATCTAAACATTTTCGAGAATAATTTTTGGGAGTCTATAAAAAATACGCTATATTTTCCATCTGATTCTTAATTTTAACTACCTGTTACAATTAAGAACACCCCTAGACTATTTAATGAAATCTTCGCAGAATACACCCTTACTAATTTTTTATTCTTTTAGAAATTTTATGAATTTTACTCACTTAAATGTGGTATAAAAATACCGAGGAAATGCCCTAATATGTAGTTAAACATATAAAATGATAATATACGACAGATCAAAAATTTACAGTTGCATCACTTCACTGCGTTGAGTCTTTACTAACTTTATCATAACCTTTAAATAATTATGAATGGGAATATATATATATATATATATATATATATATATATATATATATATATATATATATATATATATATATATATAAAAATACAATCTTAGTTGGGGAACTCGGCAAGAAGGGGGCGTGATAAGAGATTACACAATTTTCATTAAGCCAATATTTCGGTCCTGGATTGGGACCTTCTTCAGGGCAGAACTGAAAAGAAGAACAAAGCGTATTCACTGATCGTGTCTGGGACAACTTTAAATTAATGATGTTATCGTTAGGTTGTTATAATAAATAAAATTAGTGTAGAACAAGAATAAGATATTAGTCATAATAAGTTAAAAAACTCACATGAGAAGTGCAAAGATTTCGTTAGCCTGAATGGCCGCAGGTTATACATACAAAAGTTGTTACATATAAAAGCTGGTTAATCCATAAAATATATAAAATACACACTAAAATACTGTAGACAAAATTCCAAAAACCAAATTTAAAACACGGATGTAATTGGGAACCTTGGATGTTGAGAACATTGTTAATTATTTCACCTGTGACCACCACCCATGGCCACCGCCATTTAGGAAAAATGACAAGGACGACAGGAGACAGCTGCCCGACAGAGATAAGGGGTTTAGTCAAGAAAACTCAATTAACCAGAATGCGGGGTCGACACCTGGAAGGGACCGATAGAAAAGAAAGTGAAAATATTGGACCCTAAGTGAGAAGGAGATTGAGCGACCAAAAAACCCGGTATGTAGTAGAGGAAGGATAAATCATAACCTAATTATAGGTAAATGGTGAGCGAGGGAGCGAGAGAGAGAGAGAGACAATAATGGGAGCAACGAAGAAGAAGATTATCTAATGAAATAATTATTAATTTATTAATTTCTTGTTGGAATCTGAATGGAGGAAGAGATTGTTAGCAAAAACCAATGAAGACTGGAGGCACCAGAGGTGTTAGAGGGGTGACGCAAGGTACTGTCAATGGAAGGAAGACAGTAATCGCTAGGTGCAAGAAATGGCCCAGATAAAATGGAAGGAATCTGTGGAGCCCAGGATCAAAGAGAACCGTAAAAAAAGAGAGGAAAGAGGAGAGAAACCCTGGAAATTTCTGAGCTAAAAGAGAGACGACCAACGCGGTTCAGATGGATCATAAAACACTTGAAGACAGGGAATTATTGTGTGGAATTGATTTATCACAGGAGAGGAGGAAACTATATATGCTACTAAGACCATCTAGGTCGGTTCTTTTATTGATATTAAGGTGATTCTCCTGGATGTAACACATCTCAAGGAATTCTCTCTTGGAAAGATTGTTAGAGAAATGAAGAATTTTGGGTTCCCTGAAATTAAAAGAATGACCATTGTCAACAGAATGGGTCGCCAAAGCACATCTGTGTGGATGGCATCTAGTATCACTTTTATGGAGTGTAATACGACGATTCAAGGATTGAGAAGTTTGGCCAATATAGATTGATGGACAATTGAGGCAGGAAATTGAGTAAACCAAGTCTGACATGGAAAGAACTTCAGCTTACTGAAGACACGTCTGTTTTTGAAGAAGTAATATTTAGCAATTTTAATGTTAGGAATGACACGCAAAATGTGGACCAATTTGTTTTGTATTATTTGTATTGTTTGTATTTTATATTTATATATATATATATATATATATATATATATATATATATATATATATATATATATATATACATATATATATATATATATATATATATATATATATATATATATATATATATATATATATATATATATATATATATATATAAAATAAAGAGAGAGAAAGCAAAAGTTCACTCAAAATAAAAGGGAAAAGGTTGAACAACCAGAAAAGAACCGGTTAGGTACAAAACTAGGCACTACGTCATAGAATGGAATAAAAGGAAAGAGTACCCATTGGGAACGCAATTTTTCAACGGTATGGAGATTAAGTGGCACGTATTTATCCCCTAGGTGTCCCTTCTTTGGGTGCATGTTCTCTTGGTTTCCCGTGAAATTCTTTACAATTACATCCCCTTTGTATTAAATTGCTTAGTATATGCCAAATTGTTAAGAAAACCCAGTTCACTTTTCAGCTCCTTTTCCATCCTCCTATTTTCCTCTCAAAAAGAAGATAAGTTGTTTCCTCCCTATACTACTTAATCTCCATACCGTTGAAAAATTGCGTTCCCAATGGGTACTCTTTCCTTTTATGCCAAAATTCCGTTCTATGACGTAGTGCCTAGTTTTGTACCTAACCGGTTCTTTTCTGGTTGTTCAACCTTTTCCCTTTTATTTTGTGTGATCCCTTGCATCTGTCACGTGGTCGTCCTTTGTCAGCGCCCTGTCAAACTTGTCATTTCTCTTTTCAGATGGCAGGTGGTTAATTAATTTTGATCTCTCAACATCCAATGTTTCTAATGGCATCCTTGCTGTAAATGCCATACTTTTGAATTAATATGTTAGTGAATAGTGGCTGTTTTATTTCAGTGTTGGTCTTTGTTGTGGCAATTGTTGTTTATGGTCATTCTTGTTAGATTGATTCGTACACTGCATGTGAGTTACTTGCAATTTTTGTTTTGACATTTCTTCACAATAATAATAATAATAATAATTATAAATATATTCACATCCTTATACGATCTCAATTCACCAAATACAGGAAATTACACCCCAACGCATGCAAAGAAAGACTTACTATCGAGAGGAAGGCAGAAGGAAGAGGAATTATAGACATCAGATCATTACACACAAAACAAATACAAGCACTTAGGAAATTCTTTCACAGCAAGCAAACCAGCCTCCACACAGCGACAGTGAAAGCAGACAAAAACTACACACCTCTCGACTTATCCCGGGCAGACCACTCGGCAGACACACACAGTCACACCCAATTACAACAGGATAAGATGAAAACGTGGCCAGAGAAAACACTCCACGGAAAACACAGATACCACATAGAACAAGACCACGTAAATAAAAAACAATCATACACCTGGTTACAGGATGGGCAGCTATTCCCTGAAACAGAAGGCTTCTTACTTGCCATCCAAGATAAAGTCATATTAACCAGAAACTACCAAAGACCCGACTATTGCAGAGGACATGTAGGAAATGCCACCAGCAGAAAGAAACGATCGAACACATAACGAGCGGATGTAAAATATTGGCCGGAACAGAGTACACAGCCAGACATGATTCAGCTGCCAAAGTAGTTCACCAAGCACTAGCCACAACATACAAACTCATAGAAAACACAGATCCCTACTACAAATACACACCAACATCCATATTTGAAAATAAAGATTACAAGCTCTACTGGGACATCAGTATCCATACAGATAAAACAGTCTCTGCCAATAGACCAGATATTACTTTTCAGTGCAAAAAAGGAAAAGTCACCTATCTAATTGACATAGCTGTCCCCAACGAGACAAACATCCAAACGAAATACACAGAAAAAATTCCCAAATACACAGACCTTGCAACGGAAATAAAAAGGCTATGGAAATAAGAGAAAGTCATCATTGTCCCCCTCATTATATCAGCCACAGGCCTTACAGCAATAACATTCACACCACATTTAGTACAATTAGAACTCAACAAAAACATACACAGAAACATTCAGAAGTCAGTGATTTTGAAAACGTGGAGCATTGCCAGGTCATTCCTTAATACATAATGGTAATAGCGTTTGTACTGACTTGGCTTGGGCCCGTCAGTCAAACATGGAACCACATTGACTAAGTGTGAGAAAGAAGAACTTTTTTGTATAATAATTTACATTTCTTTACAACAACAATACTTTTAAACAACAATAAGTTTTTTATCAATAATTATAAGATTGAAATTGGGGTTGCAAATTGGGAATTAATAATTAAATGCTGAACTTGGCAAAAATATTTTTCTCGCCCAACTTTCCTTATTGGTTGCTTCGTTATCTCTTTTTCAGTTTGTGCCCTGATGAAGGTCCCAACCTAGGGCCGAAATATTGGCTAAAAGAATGTAGTGTGAACATCTGTTGTTGCCCTTTTGCCGAGTTCCCCCAACTAGTTTTCATATCTTAGTATATATATATAAATATATATATATATATATATATATATATATATATATATATATATATATATATATATATATATATATAATTATTTGAAAATTAAATGAGCCTTCATTGCCGTGTACCTGGGACGTTCTTTTGTGAATAACTTGGATCGCTACCTTCTTTAGTACGAAAATTTAACACTTCTTGAATGTCCTAATTACTTTCGGTCATTGTTTGGAAGAAACAAAATTGTCAATCGTGCAAAATATAACTACAATGACGTGCAAAATTTCGTCAAAGTTCTTAAAATAATCTCAGTAATTTGACCATCAAACGCAAATTTTTTGGTATGAATCTATTCTCATGATTAGGTAGATAAATCAATAAACATATCAAGTGCAAGTTGGACTTGCGCAATTAGTTAGTTGATTGCTTTTAAAATAAACAGGTATAAAATGATCAGTGACTTCACCAAATACACCCCAACAAAGTTTTTTTCCGACAATGAAATTTTTGTTTTTGTTTTTTATATACCAGATAAATCGTTAAAGGTAATGCACTCGTGAGAATTTCTGTACAATCTACACCCTATAGAGAATATTCCAGAATTTTTTCAAAATTTTTTGATCAGTACTTTTTGAGAAAAAGGGGGGGCAGCGATTTTTCGCAATTTTTAAAAAATAATACACAGAAAAGTGTACACAAGTATTACATTAGATATATTTTGTTTTTACGAGCTTTCATTTGATACCCCACTCGATGACCGGGTATATTTTTTTTTCACTTCCGATTTCACCCCCCAAAACTTAAGTCAAAATTTAAATTTTAAAACTACACGGCTCTGATAAGGCCATCAATTCCTATATTAGTACCAAATTTCAACTTTCTGGGTCAAATAGCTCGGAGAAAATCGGGTGTGATAGACAGACGGACAGAGACCGAAGTGATCTTATTAGTGTTCCGTACGGAACACTAAAAAATACGCTATATAATAATATCGTAACAGATGCTATATTTCTGCAGTGCCTCTGTTTTCGAAAAAAATATATACAGGGAGTATGAGAAAACATTCAATTATTTTTACAAAACGGGTCTAAAAAATCCTTCAAAATAGAAAACTTTTACTTAAATGAGATATACAGCATAACATAGGTACTAAAACTATTACTCGTATAGAATATGTGTCACAAAAATGAATTACCATTTGTGTGTGTGTGTGAATATTTTTTTTGTTGAATGGTTTTGAAAATTTATGTTAAAAAAAGAGCACTTTTATTTCTTATCATATGAATGACGCAAAATAGTATATGTACTACTGTCACTTCTATTGCTTTATGAATGACAAATAAGTGCCCAAAGCTAAATAATTACGACAAAATATGACGCACATAGGTCAGAAAGAAAGACTAATTTATTATTGGGTAATAATGTACAAACTAAATACATAGTCTGGAGAGCGAAACTCCAGGGATAAGATAGTGTATGTAATAAGACTTAAGATTTAATAGTTATTTACAATAAAAATTGTTTCAATTATATCCCGAGGACTCGTTAATATGGAGTGCACTACAATATAGTTGTTCGACGAATCCCAATAAGAAAGAAAACGCAATAATAGTTTTTTGAGTCACGGATGTTCTAAACTTGAAACATTCTAGTAATTTGACGAGAGAATTGAACACTATGCCAAGTCTGCATTGCCAATTTTGATTACTGTTCACTGATTTGTCAACAAGCTATTTATCTATTTTGCTACCCCCTGCAGTTAACGTTAAGAAATTCACCCCAGACTAAGAAATACTAACCCAAAAGTAAGTAAGTAAATTTAACCATATATACAAATCTATGCAAGACGGGGATTTTAAGTCGCCTTCCCCCTAATTCTCAATGATGAAGCTTTCCAGCCAAAAGGTGACAATAATACCGAGAAGTCCCGTCGGAATGAAATATGCATCAGGGTTGGGACCGTGCTAATCTGCGCGCCGGCCAACCGGGTGAATTTTACGAGCCTCATGGGGAGGAATGCTCAGTTACTTTTTACTTTCGTTACCATTGCTTTAAACGAGTTAATTTTTTCTTGTTTAAAAAGAGATTTAATTGCAATTTACAGTTGCAAGTCTCGAATGAATTTCGTGACATTAACCTATTAGATGTAAAAATTTTAGTAAAGAACTACAATTAATTAAACGTTATTTTGACATGATAATGTGAATGAACATTAGGGAGTTACATACCTTCAGCTCTAAGGAAAATTAATGCTTTTTGAGTTGTATTTTAGGGAGTATATTGTGAAAAATAAGATAAAATATTAATTACACATTATTTATTAGTCTTTTAAGTAGAGAATAAGAAGAAAATCGTTAACAAAATTTTGTTATCGCAATTGAAGGTGCTTACGGTGTATTTATCCAATAGCCACTCCAACTAATTGTAATATTCGCAGGTAACTTTGAGCCCCATCATTAAATGTAGCTGTTACTATATTGGATGCTATTTCAACAATTTTAGGACTGCCAGGTGTCGATTTAGACACAATTTTCTAGAATTTTACATTCGAACTTTCATTAGTATTTTGAGTAAATCCACTTAAATATCTTTCCAAAAAATTTTCTTCGCTCAATGCTTTATACACAGGTTTTACTGCCGTCTGCATGATTTTAGGAAGGCAGGTTTATGTTAATATGCCTTAAGAGGCCCTTCAGCATTAGCTTTTACCAATCCCACTAACTATCACTACCTGCTGAATAAAGAAATGTTTCTCTTCAATAGATATTTTATGATAAAAAGTCGCCATAGACAGCTTTCTACATATGTTTCAATGTAATAAACTGGTAGTTTATTAATTAATTTTCCTGTTAATTGACTATTGCCGGCAAGGCTTTGCTGCTTACGTACTTTTGATGTTCCTGGCTCACCTCCTAAGGACTTACGACTTTTTATATTCATTTACGAGTTTTCGAAGTCGTGAGCCCATACGAGGCTGGTTTGAAAAGTCCGTGCAAAAATAAAAACTACTTATGTGTTTAGGGTAAACCTTTTTTATTTTTTCGACATAGTCTCCTTTTAGGCTTATACACTTCGTCCAACGATGTTCTAGTTTGTTGATCCCTTCCGAATAATAGGATTTGTCCAAGTCTGCAAAATATCCATCCTCGTTTGAATAAAATCTTTGTCCCGCCAGCCATTTCTTCAAATTGGAAAATAAATAGTAGTCCGAGGGAGCCAAGTCTGAAGAAGAGGGGGGATGTGAAACGAGTTGGAATCCTATTTCCATTAATTTTGCGACCACAACTGCTGAGGTGTGTGCTGGTGCGTTGTCGTGATGGAAAAGGACTTTCTTGTGGGCCAATCGCGGGTGTTTTTCTTGCAGCTCGGTTTTCAAACGGTCCAATAACGATGAATAATATTCACCTGTAATAGTTTTACCCTTTTCTAGATAGTCGATGAGGATTATCCCTTGCGAATTCCAAAATACAGTCGCCATAACCTTTCCGGCCGAAGGAACGGTCTTCGCCTTTTTTGGTGCAGATTCTCCCATGGTAACCCATTGTTTAGATTGTTGTTTGGTCTCAGGAGTATAGTAATGTATTCATGTTTCATCCCCAGTGACGAAACGGCGCTTAAAGTCCTCCGGATTCTTTTGGAACAGTTGCAAACCATCCTTGCAACACACTTGGTCAAGCGTGAGCAATCGCGGCACCCATCTTGCGGATAGCTTTCTCATGTCCAAATGTTTATGCAAAATATTATGTACCCGTTCAGTCGAGATGCCCACAGCACTAGCAATCTCACGCACCTTAACTCTTCTGTCATCCATCACCATATATATCATGGATTTGATCAATGATTTCTGGAGTCGTAACCTCCACAGGCCGTCCAGAACGTTCAGCGTCACTTGTGCCCATATGGCCAGTCCGAAAATTTTGAAACCACTTATAAACTGTTCTAATCGAAGGTGCAGAGTCACCATAATGTTTATCAAGCTTTTTTTTAGTCTCCTGAGGCGTTTTGCCTTTCATAAAGTAATGTTTAATCACCACACGAAATTCTTTTTCGTCCATTTCTTGAAAATCACTCGACTTCCTTGATTCACACGAATGCCAAACACAAAGAAATAGACCAATATGGCTGAAACTTGGTGTGCGTTCATTCAAGAGATGCTACTAACTAAACATGACCTCGATACGCGCCGGTGGTGCCATCTCTCGGACTTTGCACGGACTTTTCAAACCAGCCTCGTATGTTTCTGTACATGACCACTGCATTTTTTCTCCTGAACTTGGAGATCGTCGTACGGTTGAGAGTTTTTGATTGCAGAAAACGTTTTTGAGTCTTCGTCCTCAACGCACCATTCATATTTTACATCGTGCAATTCCTCGGATCTTTTAAACATTTCAACAATATTATCACATTCCATTTTTTCGGATGCATGGTTCGCTGATTTTTAGAACCTTTGCGATGACTAGAATGACGGTTTAACAATTTCAAAATCGGCAAGGAATTAATACAACCGTACTCTTCGGTCGATGATAGTCAACTGAAGTCAAAATTAAAAAAACTTTAGCTACCTACCCAAAAAATAGCTAACAGTACTCTAAGTCTAAGGATATTTGAATCAATAGCACATAAAGGGATTAGCAAGAGACAGCTGTCTCTAAAATTTAGGGAATGAAAACCGACCGGTTCTAACAAGTTATGACTACCTGCGCTCGGGCGCCCAAACGGCCGCTTCGTGCGCGAGCACTTTTATCTTTACAACTTCGTTATTAAAAGGAATTCTCGAATAATTTTTTGGTTTAGTTTTTATAAACATATAAAGAATAATAACAAATGATAAAAAGTTTTTTTTCAAGTTCTGGCGGCATGTAACTCCGTAAATTATGAAATATAGCTTTGTGTCGATTCGACGGCAGGTGCATAATGAAGATGGATACTTATATACTACAGAAGCCATGGACGGCTATGCCACTTATGTGTGTATCCAAAAATTGTTGACGTTTCGTTACCTAACATCCTATTGTTTTTAGAATTCTGCTCCAAAGTAATTTTAAATAAATATTCCAAATTTTGGTTCAGTCGATTCACTAGCTTTGGAGTTGCTCGTGGATTGACAACAAGATCTTCAAAGGGATTTCTCATTTGGAGAAAATCCAAAAATTGTTTTGTCCCATTTAATAAAAAAAGTTTAATTTTAAAACTGAAGTGTAGTACAAAACAAATATAATAAATTTTCTTTTAAAAACACTTATTTGATTACATTTACAATACAATCTAGATCGGGTCTAACCTTTAGAAAATTTTAAAGAATACGCCTGTTAGTAACTCCGGAAGTTAAAATTTATTAGTTAAAAGTTAATATATCCGATACTTTTAAGCCAGCCTCAGTTTTAAGCAGCAAGCATAAGAGTTTCATCCTGCATCACACCAATGCACCGACTCACAATTCGTTGTGTTTTGGACGAAGAATTCTATCACTGTCATTCCCTACAGCTTTAGTCCTCCGATTTGGCACCCTCTAACTTGGAGATGTTGCTCAATATGAAGATGAAATTAAAGCTGTACCTCCTCTAGGGTCCTAAAAAGGAATTTCTGGCGTCGTTTTGTGACTGTAAGCGAAACGTGGACCCCGGAGACAAAAGGGCAGCCAAAACAGTGGGTTGGCGAAGGTGAAACTGCATAGAAAAAAGCGAAAACGCTTTTATCGGCGGGAAAAATAATGACAAATGTTTTTTGGGGCTCACAGGATATCCTAATGATTGACTACTTAAAAAAGTGATTGGCTCTTATTACCCAACGTTATTGGACCGTGCGTACAGTGAGTTGAAGCACAAGTGATCAAGAGAGACCCTAGAGGAGATACAACGTAAATCGATGACGACGCTGGAGGCAGTGACCACATTGACCTTCCAAAAAAGGTTCAATCAGTGAAAAAAACGGTTAGATCAGTAAATTTGCGTACAGGGACAACGGGACTCAAGAGGCCTAAAGGTAATTAACCTTAAATTTTATGGCGTTAGTCTGGGAACTTTTGGATCGCATTACGTACAAATATCTTTGTATTATAGGTTAACCTAAAAAACATTGTCACTCTAATTCATCTGAATGGCTCAATTCCTACAATAACACATAGGCTGCAAAGTTTTTGGTCTAGCTACTTAAAACACATTTTTTTTTTGAAAAATTCGACTTTATTCATCAATATAGTCTCTTTCAAGAGCGACATAATCAGTCCAACGGTTTTCTAACATTTCCATACCTTTCTTGTAGAAGGATTTGTCTTTGCCTTCAAAATAGGCCTCAGTTTCGGCGATAACTTCTTCATTCGAGCCAAATCTCTTTCCCGCGAGCATTTTTTTGAGGTCTGCGAATAGGTAATAGTCGCTGAGGGCCAAATCTGGAAAAGACGGTGGATGAGGAAGCAATTCAAATTCCAATTCATGCATAATCATCCATGCCATCATAACCATTGCTTGTGACACGTTACATTGTCTTGATGAAAGAGCATTTTTTTCTTGTTCATTTGGGGCCGTTTCTTTGCGATTTCTACCTTCAAATGCACCAATAACTTTATATAATATTCGCTTTTGATGGTTTTTCCCTATTTAGCATCGTCGGTGAAAATTATTCCGTGCGCATCCCAAAATACAGAGGCCAAAACCTTCCTAGCCGACTGTTGTGTCTTTGGTCGCTTCGGGCGGCTTTCACCGGCTGCTGTCCACTTAGCTGACTGCAGATTTGATTCCGGTGTTTTTATTGCGCTTAAACAGGTCCCAACATTCATCAAAATCATCAACACGTTGTTGTTTTTAGTCCATTGTGAGCAAAAGCGGTACCCATTCCGAACAGAGCTTTCTCATGCCCAAGTGTTCATGTAAAATATGACCAACACGTTCCACTGTGAGAAAACGCGGCACCCATTTCAAACAGAGCTTTCTCATGCCCACATGTTTATACAAAATATGACCGACACCTTCTTTTGATATCTTTAGGGTGTCAGCTATCTTACGCAATTTCACTTTACGGTCATCGAAAACAATACTGTGGATTTTTTAAATGTTTTCCGGTGTAACCACCTCATTTGTCTGTACGATCGCGTTTAAATTCAGCATGATGAGTGATTTTCCAGAGGCTGAGTCCCTGTAACACTTACTAAGCCATTGCTTTGCTTGAACGGTATTTCCCCCATCAAAAAACAGTGATTAATCAACACACGAAATTCGATTTTTTCCACTGTTTTGAAAATATCAAACGTAGCGTCGCTAAAACCACTGTAACTTGTAAACTAATCGTCGAAATGTCATGAAATATCGCTTGAAAGTTGGTGCTTCCTAAAAATCATAAAGATTTTTGAAAAGGGCGACATCTATGTGTCAGACCAAAAAGTTTTCAGCCTACGTGTTATAAAATCCATTATTACCAAATTATTCAAAGATTAAAATATGAACAATTCAAAACGATTCGGATTAATAAAAAAAGGACTAGCCGTAGATATCCTTGGGAAAAATTACCTTCTTAAGATTCGTTTTTTATCAGCTTTCTCGGCACGATTCTCAAATCCCTCCACATACGCACCGGCTACAAGGTGTGAACCAGTCGAAAGGATAATACCCCGGGATTTAGGTTAGTTTAAGCGTCGAAAAAAAGGAACATACACAACTGAAGCCATAAAAAAAACTGGGTTTATCGTCTGAAAATTTGATTTATTGAGGTGTTATCTCGTTATTATGTTTATTTTGCAAAATAAAGTCCTTTCTAAGAGTTAAACAAACATTTTTTCTAAAAAGTACAGTTGTGGGGATAAAAAATAACGGAACAATATTATCCTTAATAATTTCCACATCGGTATATTTTAGCAAAGAAACTTGATTAATCATTTAATAATTGGTACGCAACAGCGGTCACCACTACAACCAACACTTTATTTTTGTACTCGATGCGCGATTTTTCAACCGTGTCAGCATCAAGCGATGATTGACTAAGTCTAAAATTACCAACTAGACTGTTTATACTAAAATTGTGATTTATTGGAGCGGAACCGACCAATCGCAGACGAAGGTTCCGGTTAAGTAACCACTACAGTGAACTGTGACGAATAGGTCCTTACTCATATACACTATTTTTTCATTTTATAATTTGAACACTTTCATATGCATCCGATAATTTTCTAATCAGAAAAAATTTTAATTAACCTTAAATTATCTAATGTTTTTGTATGATTATTAGGGTTGTCACAAGGTATAGGGGGAAAATCATTTCAATGCCGGCAAAACCTCCCTAAAATTTGCCATTTGTCTAAAAAATCAGATTTACACAGTTTTAGCTCGATCTGATAACGTTAATACGTGCCTCAATGAGGTGGAAGCTGTAAAATTCGATTTTTTGCAAAAAAACGCGGTTTTTCCCTCATAAAATGAAAACGTGCTAGAAACCTTTGTTTCATTTTATAGAAAATGTTGTCTTAAAGTTTTACTCCTACCACTTTTTTGGTAAAACTTTTATATTTGAAGATATTCATCATCCAAGACCGGACATGATTCGAATCCTCAAATTCGACCTTCGACCTGTTTAGAAAACAAAAGTGAAAAATGGCAACAAAGATACCTAACTTAAATACTTTTGACCATTTTTTGTTTTCTTTGTATTATAAACAACTATACAAATACATTATTATACAATATATAATAAGACATAAAATTGCCATTTGTCTTATATATATATATATATCAATCGGTTTTATAACGTCTTCCGTCTTCCGATGCCTAATTTCCTCTCCTCCCGGTTTCTCCATTCCTCCTCCTCCAGATCTCTCTCAAGTACTTTCTTGTTGATTCCTGCTCTCCAGCTTTGGCGTGGTCTTCCTCGCTTTCTTTTTCCATGAGGGTTCCAATTTAAAATCTTTTTAGGTAGTCGGTCTTGTGACATTCTCTGTACATGTCCGTACCATACCAACTGTTGGGTTCTGATTTCGTCCACTATATCGTGCTTTATTTCTAAAGCTCGTCTTATCGTGTCATTTGCTATGCGGTCTTTTCTGGATTTTCTGGCTGCTCGTCTCCAGAAATCCATTTCTGTAGCTTTTAGTATTTTTCCTGTTCTTTCCTTCAATGGCCACACCTGGGAGCTGTAAGTTATTATACTTTTCACTATTGAGTTGTAAATTCTCTTCTTATTTTCAATGGTTATGTTTTTGTCCCATAGTATACTATTAAACATTGCAATCGCTTTTCTTCCTTGGATATTCCTCTCGAATATTGCTTCTTCCAGTGTTCCGTCCCTAGATATTCTCGTTCCCAAATACTTATAACTGGCACAGTGTTTGATGGTGTGTCCTGTGGCCAGTTTCAAATCCTGCTGTTGTCCTCCGACGCACATGTACTTGGTCTTTTTAATATTGACTTCTAGGCCCCATTTTTCATATTCCTCCATAAGTTTTCGTGTCATGTATTCCATATCATCGATGTCCTGAGCGACTACTACCTGGTCGTCTGCGAATGATAGCGTGTACAATGTAGTATCGTCATCCAGTGGTAATCTCATACTGCTTCATTTCCTTTTCCAGTTCTTCAGTGCACTCTCCAAATAGATTTTAAATAGCGTTGGAGATATACAGCAGCCCTGTTTGAGACCCCTGGAACCCTGTTGTTATACCATATTTGGTTTTCACACTACTTCTTGCGTCTTGGTATAAGGATTTTACGGCTTTAATTATTTCGGTGCTTACATTACTCTGTTGTAGTGTTTCCCACAATCTCATTAGGGGCACGCTGTCGTAGGCCTTTTTTAAATCAACAAACAAGACATGGACTTCCTGATCAAATGCGGTTTTCTTTTCTAGGATTTGTGTCAGTGAGAAGAGATGGTCTGTTGTGGATCTTCCTGCTCTAAAACCTGCATGTTCTTCAGCTTCTTCGTCCGCGTGTTCCGTTTCTATTCTATTTTTAAGTATTTTTCCGTATATTCTGCTAATAGATCCTGTAACCGTTATTCCCCTATAGTTATCGCAATTATTTTTGTCTTCTTTCTTATGAATTGTTGATATGTATAATATTTTCCATTCCTCAGGTACTTCTGATGTGCGCTAAATAGCTTTTCAGTTCCGTATTTTACTATCTCTCCTGGGATGTTTCCTGGTCCTGGAGCTCTACCATTTTTTTTTTTAGCGTTTTACATACTTGTTTAACTTCTGATGTTGTTATCCTTATTGGGGATCCTCGTATAACTATATTTGGGTTTCCATGTTGGGTACTTTTGAACTCTGGTCTATCTTCTGTTAGCATATTTGTAAAATATTGGTTCCATTTTTCTCGTGTTATTGGTGAGAAGATTTCTCTTTTCCGTTCTGTTCTCATATTTTTAAGGAGTCTCCAGCTTTCTGTGCTTTTTCTTCCTCCTATGTAAATGTTGAGTCTTGAGCATGTCTTTTCCCATTGGTTGTCCTTTTTGTAACTAATCATTTTGCGTACTCTAGCTTGGGATTCTTTGTATTTTACTTTGTCGTTTGTGCTCTTTGAACTTAAATATTAAGCCATTTGTCTTAACTTTATAAATAATTTTACGAATTGCCAAGTAGTGGGTACCTATCTGACATTTAATTCTATTTATTAAAAGGGTTGTTGCTATTGCTAAGAAACCTTTTATCAGAGAATTCTACCTGGAGTGTCACAAACCACACCCCTTCTTTTTTGTCCCTTGTCTGGGATGCCCCGGAGAAGTCAGAAAGTTTTAGTTTACTTTTGCCTTTCAAACAGTGAACATTTCAACCACGTTCCTTTAGTAACTTTTCTGTGAGGTTTGCGGGACAATGATTTCTACAGTATCAACGGGCCATACTTGTTCGGGTTCGAGTTTAAGGCGGAAAGAAATGGTGTATTTAATCGGCCACATGTCTCGTCAAATCAGTGGTAGTAAATTACTATCTAATTGTCAAGTTTTTCGCAGTTTATTTTATAATATACATCATCTTGTCGGACACTTAGTAAATCAAATAATAAACATACCTGCAAATACTACCAAACATGTAAATGGAAATGTAATAGAATAAGTTAGTAATAAAACTAATGGACAACTACCATATATCAACGCGATCTATAGTAGTACGATTTACGGACAATAGGGTCGACGCAGATTTAGCTCCCCCTATTTTAAACCCGTACATCTAGGAAGTACAACCAGACACATGAAAAACCTGTACGGTTACTAATGCCAGAAAACCAGTCTCACATTGAATACCACTCTATGAGTAAAATAAGACAGCACACTTGGCGGCAGGTTCTAATATTATTTGTCTAATCATTCGCAGTAGGCAAGGGAGAAAACAACACAAAGACATTAAATTTCTACTTCAAAGGAAACAAAAGGAAAACTCGTTGAAAGTTAATCTATACCATTTCGCTGGCAACTTAGCAAATCAAATGATAAATCTATCTGCAATCAGGTAAAACTTCCAAACATGTAGAGGGAAACCGAAACGAATAAATCAGCAATAAAATTGATGGAAAACCCCAAATACAACGCGATCGAGTAAGATTTGCGGCCAATTGATTCGATGCGAGCGGCCCGGCCCCCTTCTATTTTATAGCAGTGCATCCAGAAATTACTACCGGACATTACCATATTTTGACCCTTACTTAAATCATTCGAAATACACGGCAGCTTATTAGAAATGGGAGGATAGTCTCGGCCGTATATTTTGCACTAACAGAATGTGCTCTCATTAAATTAAGCCAATTAAGATCTAGCAAGCCGTTTATTTTGAGGTTGGGACGATAAAACGTGTTTATGAAATCCAATATAGCCGTCTTAGGGGATTTTATGTGATAGAATATTACGGCACTCCGATTCTAAACGGATAAATCTGTTAATACTTTGGACGAGGATATTATACGAAGTCACAAGACTGAGACATATTTTTAAAGGTTAGGAAAAATATATGGTAATGTGTATTGGAGGGGTGAATTCTTAAAGTACACAATCTGAATTTAGATTTAGTTTCCCTAACCAATAATGGATTAAGTAAGGATAAGTAATCCTTCCGTTTAAAAAAGAAGACAAGAGCAACATCAGAAAATATCTTATTTACAATAAAAATGGATACATACTAACTGGTCGAGTAGGCTAGTTTTAGGAAATGGTACGGTACATCTGACCATCTTTTTACAATGAAATCATTACTAGAAAAAGAAAATGAGTAAAATTTGCCGCTATATAAAGCCTTTGTCGATTATGAAAAGGCGTTTGATAGCACTGGACTATGTGCCGTAGAAAAGCAATAAACAACTACAGAATCGACTACAGACGTAGATAACTTATACACAGTATATGCAGAAATGCGACAATGACAGTGCTGCTAAAACAGAACAAAATCATCAAAAGGGAAGTTCGACAAGGTGATATAATTTCTCCAAAGCTTTTCACCTTGGCTTTAGAAGATGTGTTCAGATCGTTGGATTGGACAAAAATGGGCATACCAGGTGTACAAGTATGAAATGCGGATTTTTTTTTTTCTAAAAAAACATGTTAAATTCGGAAGAATGATAAAAAGTGCTTTATTCAAAGTATGCTCTATCGCTTGTTATACATTTTTCCCATCTTTCGGGCAATTTGTGGATACCACGCCAGTAAAAATCTTCCCCTTTTGCTGCGAACCATTCATCGAGCCATTTTTTCACATCTTCGTACGAACCAAAGCGCTGCTCAGCAAGTGCGTGATCCATCGATGCAAACAAGTGGTAATCAAAAGGAGCCAAGTCTGGTGAGTAAGCCGCATGGGGTAGAACTTCCCAGCTGAGTGCTTCCAACGTGTCGCGAACTGGTTTTGTCGTATGTGATGGAGCATTGTCATGAAGAAAAATGACTTTGTGTTGCCTCTTTCGGTATTCTGGCTTTTTTTCAAGCAGCGAAAGGTTCAAATCGGTCAACTGTTGTTGGTAATGTTTAGTATTAACCGTTTCCCCAGGTTTTAACAGCTCATAATAAACCACGCCCCTCTGGTCCCACCAAACACAAAGCATCGTCTTTCTGCCAAAGCGATTCGGTCTTGCGGTCGATGTGGATGGTGCGCCTGGGTCTACCCGTAATTTTTTGCGCTTGGGATTCTCAAAATAAATCCACTTTTCATCCCCTGTAACTATACGACGCAAAAAACGACTCCCTTTTGTACCGAGCGAGCAAAATGTCACACGTGCTTTTGTGTTTTTCCATTTTCCTGTCGTTCAACTCATGTGGTACCCATCTACCTGCTTCTGAATATTTCCCATCTCTCACCAACAGCTTGCTGACTAACGCCCAATTGCTCGGCGAGTTGTTTTTGTGTTTGCGAATCATCTTCGTCCAACAATGCTTGCAATTCCACATCTTCGTATTTTTTTGGCGGTTTTCCACGTTCCTTGTCTGCAATATCGAAGTCACCAATTTTGAAACGCCGAAACCATCGTTTATACGTATCTTGCGATGGAGTATATTCACCATAAGCTTCTCGAAGTAATCGGTATGATTCAACAGCAGTTTTCTTCAAATGAAAACAAAAAATTAATGCTTTCCGCGAATGCTCTTTGTTCGGTATAAATTTCGACATATTGAACACAACACTATGCACACACTTTTTCAATTTATCACTCGTGCGCGACTGACACTTGTTGATGACACAACAAAATGGCGTAGTGTCAATTCTTTATAGCGCAAACTGCATTGGTGCACCATCTGTTGTCTGAAATCCGCATTTCATACTTGTACACCTGGTAGATGTCAATGGTAAAACAACTCAGGCATCTTTGATATGCAGACGCCGTCGTACTAATTAGCCCACATTTTGAAGATATTTCGACTGATAACAGAGCTGGCAGAACAGTCGGAAAAGGTCGGTTTAAAGATAAACAAGGAAAAGAGAAAGATCATGACAAACACTGAGAACACAAGAAACATCATCGTGAAAGGCTGCACACTAGATATGGTCAACGAATACATATATCTGGGACAGATTTTGAAGCTGAGCAAAGACAACCAAACAGTTGAGGTAGTAAGACGAACAAGACTAGCGTGGACAAGATTCAGAAAACTGAGTTGGGGTCTGAGCGGTTGTAGAATGCTTCGATTCAGTGCATCTTACCAATCATGACATATAGATGTCGGACACAGACCCTCACTAAAACAAATATAGACAAACTGCCAAAGACTCAGAAGGCCATGGGAAGGGCGATGTTAAACATAAAGTTATCTGATAAAAGAACAAATGAAGAGAGAGAGAATGGATTGCTAAATTTAAACGAAGTTTTGCGGGCCACAAAGAAAGACAGATGGATGATCGATGGAACGCGGTGATCCAACAGTGGAGACCTTGGTTGGGAAGGAGAGGCCATGACTTGAAAACAGTCGGAGGAGAGAGTTGGGAGAGGTCTATGTCCAAAATTGGATGACAGAGGGTTAAAGAAGAAGAAAAATAACCAATAAAAATTAAATTAAGAATTTTTTTGTTTCTCATCTTCATTATTATACATTAGTTACAAATCGAATTGTTCAGCATGTAAATATGTTGTTTACTATTGTTCAAACTGTTATTCATTTATAGTCTTTCTATTAATATATAGTATTGTATGCACATACATACATACATACATACATATATATATATATATATATATATATATATATATATATATATATATATATATATATATATACATATATATATATATATATATATATATATATATATATATATATATATACATATATATATATATATATATATATATATATATATATATATATATATATATATATATATATATATAAATAATTTTAAGAGTTTAACGCTTCAACTTATAAAACAGGTTGTAAACTTTCTAAATCCTTGCGCAGGAAAAACTAGCTCATTTATTAAAAATTCATATTTTGTTGGAAGGCATAAAAACTACAAACTTGGACCTTGAAAATATTTTGGTCAGTTTTGACTTTGAATTACTGTATACAAATACCCCAATTAACGCTAAATGTTTATTTCGAAATAATACTCCTGATTTATTGTCGGTAGATGTAATAGAAGTATCTCTGTCGTCTACATATTTTGTTCTTCAAGGACCATTTTACGAACAAACTTCAGGAACAGCCATGTATTTACCACTATCTTCTGTACTAGTGAATATTTTACTGAAAGTCTTTGAGGAAACTACCTTGAGCTCAGCCCTTCTAAAACCAAATTTTGGGCAAATATATTAACGCCACATTAGTTATCCGCTTATATGGTCAAGAAAACCTAAATGCTGTTTTGAATCAGCTCAATCAACAACATTCAAATATAAAATTAACAATGGAAACTGTGTCATATGGGACCCTTCCTTTTCTAGATATACTGGTACAAAGGAACGGCTTTTTGAGACATTCGGTTTAGAAAAAACGAACTCATACCAGTAGATATCTGAATATGAAATCACAACGTCATCCTGCTCAAAACTGGCAACTCATTAGTATTTAGAGCTGAATCAATATGTGAAAATTCCATTTCATCAGAAACAGATAAACTGATCAGTGCTTTCGTGTGGTATGTTACACGTAGGAGAAACTGGAAGATTAATAGCAACTAGAATTAAGGAACTTGAGATGTTACTTGTACAATTTGCTTGTACAAGTAACTATAGCTTAACTACAACACTCTACATGTCATACCATCAACGTAAAGCAAACCAAAATTCTGGCTTTTGTTTCCAATTTGAATAAACGAAATTTGGAAGAATTAATCCAAATTTACACCCGAACAGCATTATTAAAGACTCAGGTTACGATCTGCCTCACAGACGCAAAAAGGATTTTTATACGGAAAACTACGATTTTTCATACAATAATTCAGTTAAATTATATAATTAACTAAAAATTCCAGGAAAGCTTTGCAACTATACATTTTTATAATAATAAAAAGGATATGCCAAAGAAAAGAGAAAATGTTTCTTTAAATTCGGGGTTAAAAGACACAGCTATACCGACATGTATCTCATTTTATCTGATCTGAACTACCAAATTACTAGATGTCCAACAATATTTA
The DNA here is from genome assembly GCA_019049505.1 of Pachyrhynchus sulphureomaculatus. Lineage (NCBI taxonomy): Eukaryota > Metazoa > Arthropoda > Insecta > Coleoptera > Curculionidae > Pachyrhynchus > Pachyrhynchus sulphureomaculatus. Next base: position 124,295,964 of record CM032453.1, read on the forward strand.
AAATACTACAATTTAGTAGTAGCAGTTCTGGTTAGATTACTAGTTAATTGAAAAAAAACTAACGTAAACTCAACGATAGTATATATTGAAAAATAATAATCTGAGTATCTTTAAATACCTTTCAATTTTTTTTTTATGGGTCTAGCACACGTGCTGCAGGGAAGTCCCTAAAGCGCTCCAGGAGCGGCACGAGTGCGAAAAAAGCGATTCAGGCTGTTCTTGAATCTCTATAAATTGTACTCGGTGGGAAACACAGCGCTGGGCAAATTATTCTAAAGGGATGACGTTCTCCATATAAAAGATTGCTTGAAAAGCGTTGTACGCGGAGTAACAAGCTGAACCTCATACGGATGTAAAGCACCAGCGCGACGTGTATTTCTAACATACACCGCTTTGGGAGGAATTAAGCGGGCTACATCCTTCGAACACTTTCCATGAAAATACTTGTAGAACAGACTCAAGTCGCCAACCGTTCTTCGATGTTCCAGCGAATCAAGGCCGCCGGTCAATTCCGGGTCCCCAATCAGACGGACCGCTCTTCTCTGAACAGAATCCAACAAATGCAGTGTATGTTTGAGAGCGGAGCCCCAAACGTGGGAGCAGTATTTCATAGTTGGTCGAATTTGGGCTTGTAAAGAATTAACAGTTGTTGTGGGGTGTAAAGCTTTCTGGTTCTAAATAATATTCCCAACTTTTGAGAAGCTCTCCTTGCTATGCCTGCAACATGTTCATGCCAGGACATATCTGCTCCCAAACTAACGCCCAACAAATTGAGCGACGATGCTAGGGGAATGGAGTGCCCCGACATAACTATGTCGGGTTCAGCAACGTTAACTTTTTTAGAAAAAACTGCCGCCTGGGTTTTTGTAGCATTAAATTCCACTTGGTTACTGTCACCCCAAGATAGAATTTCTTCCAGGTCTTTGTTAAGTTGAACGACATCCTGCTGTCTGCGGATATTCGCCTGAGCAGCCGATGTCCGAGCGTTCAAGGTGAATGAAGAGACAAGCGTACTGTCATCTGCAAAGCTGTAGATTGGATTCCCGGTCTTTTCCAGCAGATCGTTAATGTAAATGAGAAAGAGAGTAGGAGACAGTATGGAGCCCTGGGGCACACCGGCGTTGATAGTGAGGGTGTTAGAAAGAAATCCGTCGACCGCCACTCGTAAAGAACGATCTCTGAGGAAACATGAGAGCCACAAACAGAACCCTTCAGACGTACCATAGGAGCGTAACTTAGCCAACAGTCCATCGTGCCGAACACGGTCGAATGCCTTGGATATGTCAAGAGCAACCGCTCGAGATTCTCCAAAGTGTTCAATTGCGTTGTTCCAAACATGTGTTACATAAGTCAGAAGATCTCCTGTTGATCTATGTTTACGAAAACCATATTGGTGATCGCTAATAATATTGAATTGTTCAAGATATTTTAGAAGATGCTCATTGATAACCTTTTCCATGACTTTCGATATTATTGAAAGCAGTGCAACTGGTCGGTAGTTATTTGGCAAGGTCTTGCCTTTCTTAGGTATCGGCTGAGCCGTGGCACATTTCCAGCAGAACGGAAATATTCCCTTTCTGTAGGATAGGTTAAAAAGTCTACAGAAAACTGGTGTTAGTTCTCTTGCACAGTTTTTGAGAATTATGGCAGGTATTCCGTTAGCGCCAGAAGCCTTCTTGGTGTCTAGCTTCATTAAAATACGCTTTATGATGCGCTGTCTGAAGACAACATCGGGCGTCCTTGACTGCAATATGCGAATAGTAGGTGGTGTTTTTCCTTGGAAATCGACAGTAGAATGTGAAGCAAAGAGTTCAGCCAACAAGTTCGCTCTCTCAACAGGTGTGGTTGCAATGGAATTATCTGGCCGTGTGAGTGGTGGTATGGTGGATTTGGTAAAATTTTGACGAACTGCCTTAGCGACTGCCCAAAAGGACTTGGAATTGTTGGGACAAGCGAGAAGTTTGTTTCTAATTCATTGATTGTGTGCCTCTTTGGTTTCGTCGATAATTCCCTTGCATCTGTTCCGGGCACGAACAAAGACGTTACGATTTACGGTGTTAAGATTTTCACGCCATTGTCGGTAGGCAATATTCAATATCTCATCATTTAGTAAATTAGGCATCGGCAATGTCTATAGAAGCAATTTGTAGATTTTTTCAGCTTACTCTAGTATCACACAAAAATGGAAGGATGGAACTGGGAAATATTTTTATAAAGATAAAGTTGTTACCGAATCAGATTATGCCTTGTTACAAAAATATATCAATATTTTTATTGAAGAAATGAAAAATTCCTTTCCCACTAAAAAACTTTTACTTAAGTACACAAATTGGTATAGATACTACAGATCAGATAGAGAGAGTGCGTCACCATTGCAAACCATTATTAATTACTGCGAAAACATATATTATTGTTTTTAAGTAATACTAAATATGAATAGGTATGGTACCATATACGAGGCTGGTTTGAAAAGTCCGTGCAAAGTCCGAGAGATGGCACCACCGGCGCGTATCGAGGTCATGTTTAGTTAGTAGCATCTCTTGAATGAACGCACACCAAGTTTTAGCCATATTGGTATATTTCTTTGTGTTTGGCATTCGTGTGAATCAAGGAAGTCGAGTGATTTTCAAGAAATGGACGAAAAAGAATTTCGTGTGGTGATTAAACATTACTTTATGAAAGGCAAAACGCCTCAGGAGACTAAAGAGAGGCTTGATAAACATTATGGTGACTCTACACCTTCGATTCAAACAGTTTATAAGTGGTTTCAAAATTTTCGGACTAGCCATATGGGCACAAGTGACGCTGAACGTTCTGGACGGCCTGTGGAGGTTACGACTCCAGAAATCATTGATCAAATCCATGATATGGTGATGGATGACAGAAGAGTTAAGGTGCGTGAGATTGCTAGTGCTGTGGGCATCTCGACTGAACGGGTACATAATATTTTGCAAAAACATTTGGACATGAGAAAGCTATTCGCAAGATGGGTGCCGCGATTGCTCACGCTTGACCAAAAACGGAATCGTGTGAAGTATTGCAAGGATGGTTTGCAGCTGTTCCAGAAGAATCCGGAGGACTTTAAGCGTCGTTTCGTCACTGTGGATGAAACATGGATACATTACTATACTCCTGAGACCAAACAACAATCTAAACAATGGGTTACCAAGGGGGAATCTGCACCAAAAAAGGCGAAGACCGTTCCTTCGGCCGGAAAGGTTATGGCGACTGTCTTTTGGGATTCGCAAGGGATAATCCTCATCGACTATCTGGAAAAGGGTAAAACTATTACAGGTGAATATTATTCATCGTTATTGGACCGTTTGAAAACCGAGCCGCAAGAAAAACGCCCGCGATTGGCTCACAAGAAAGTCCTTTTCCATCACGACAACGCACCAGCACACACCTCAGCAGTTGTGGTCGCAAAATTAATGGAAATAGGATTCCAACTCGTTTCACATCCCCCTATTCTCCAGACTTGGCTCCCTCGGACTACTATTTGTTCCCCAATTTGAAGAAATGGCTGGCGGGACAAAGATTTTATTCAAACGAGGAGGTGATTGCAGACACTAATGGATATTTTGCAGACTTGGACAAATCCTATTATTCGGAAGGGATCAACAAACTAGAACATCGTTGGACGAAGTGTATAAGCCTAAAAGGAGACTATGTCGAAAAATAAAAAAGGTTTACCCCAAACACATAAGTAGTTTTTATTTTTGCACGGAGTTTTCAAACCAGCCTCGTAAGTACCAGGTAAGACAGGACATATAGGGGCATAACATATGCTAACAAGAATAATTTCTATGGACAATAACATAATAATCATAATCCCACATAATGGAGACGATGCATAAAATAGTCCTTATATGTTAAAAATCCGAATCCTAGGCTTGCCAACCTTTTGCAATAACACAGAAGTTTATTGCTATTTTCTTACGTTCAGAATCACTGTTTCTGTTTTAATATCAAGTATGTGCTATCCCATTCTTCTCCGTTTTAAGCAGTAATGAAGAAAATTTTAATAATGTTTTCATTGATTTTTAAAATAGTACAACGAACATTTTCTAAATACTAGCAATTTTCCTTGATTACTTAGAAAAGCTAAACTATGTAAGTCATCTCGTAGGATTTTATGTTCTAAGCCTGAGGTGTGAGCCTCGCAATCATGCGGTGTCTTATATTAAATATATCCGTTGGAATCCCGCAGCCCGTATCGTTAGCAAAGTTTTAATAAAGCTAAATTTTCTCAGAGAACCACGACGCAACCACGTTTGAAATTTTAATTTAATTAAAACCGGCCGAAAAGGTTAAATCCTTTATTAATAAATTTGCAGTTTTTGCTGTTATTCACTCTGACGAAACGTATTGTTTTTTTTTTTATAAACCCAAATTAAATTTGATTCCAGAAAAACACTTTTTAAATTATTACATTTTGTGAAATAATTAAACACAATTAACTTTTTAGCGGCAAACATGACTAGTCAGCTAAGTGTTTAATGGAACATACTTAGAGGAAAACCACCTTTGTTATTGCCAACAGTTGTATTATTAAAAAACTAACTACACCGCAAACAAAAACCAGACATTGCGAATTGAAATTTCAAATATTATTCTGTAACTTAGTTATAGAACTTTTATACAAGAATTATTATAAATATAAGTATAATAACGTGAGTTTCTAACAAAGTGTAGATATGCATTTTCTACAGAGCTACACAAGTTTTTTTAAGAAATATTGTGTAAAACTATGGAAAAAATTCTTACAATTTTTAATATTACACTCCAATGACATAAGAAATCTGCAGTATTGTAGAAGAATAATCACAATATAGCAGATAATCAATATAAAAAACTAGTTAGAAAATAGCTTCCTATTTGTAGCAAAAAGATACACAAATAGCAGCAATTTAGTATAGAATCAATGGAAAATAATGATACGGCACTTCCGTAAACAATTTGGAGTTGTTAGTGTACACTCACAAAATGTAGCGAAAAGTCAGCAGTTGCAGTAAAATTGTCTACTATTTTTTTATGTAACAATAAGTTGACATTTGTGAAATACGCCACGGTATTAACGTTAGGGGATTCGCTTAAAAGTAAATATGCCAATAAAAGTCCAAATTACATTATCCTGCCGTTATTAATAACAAAGGATCGTGTAAGTGACGGAACGTTAAGGAACCTACGTATCTCTTTTGTCTCTTTTTTATCTTCTTTCATTCTAAACCATTTGAATTTCTGCATCTAATATTAATACTGAGGTAGTTGGACTTAAGTAACAGCAGAGTCGATCAAAGATACACAACTCTTCTTGAATACATATACAAAAATTTCACTTCACAAATAATACTTGAAGAAAAAACAAATAAAATCAAAATTAAAAGAGAAATTAGACAAGGCGACTCAATATCCTCAAAGCTGTTCACTTTAACTCTAGAAGACCTGTTCAAATTGTTAAGGTGGAAAAATAAAGGAATACTAATGGACGGTGAGCGATTAAATCATTTAAGGTTCGCAGATAATGTCACTATGATCGCCAACTCAAAAGAAGAATTACAAGAAATGCTGATGGAATTAAACAACAAGTCTCGAGAAATAGGTCTAAAAATAAACTTCACCAAAACCAAATCTTGGAACAACGAAAGTGAAGATAATAGCCAGGAACTATTAGTAGAAGGTGAAAAAATAGGAAAGGTAAAAACATTCATATATTTAGGACGAAAAATCGAAATATCATAAAATAATTCGAAGGCTGGCTTGGATAGAGGAGTCTCGTTAGCTTGGTCTGCGTTCCGAAGGTTCCAATCTACATTTATATTGGACATCCTAGATGCAATAAAAGCCGGAGTATTCGATCAATATGTACCGCCGGTTGAAACGTGGGTTTTAACAAATAAACTCCAGGTAACTCAAAGAGCAATGGAGGGGAGAATGCTAAATATTAGACTCCAAGATTGTATTTCTAACATCGAGATTCGAAGAAGATCAAAAGTGACAGATATAATACAACGAATATGCCCACCCTAATGTACATTGGGAGGGGCATATTGCAAAGATGAATGATAACAGATGGACACGCCGTATAGTTCAATGGAGGCCTAGATAACACAAAAGATGCGGAGGTAGACCAGAGATAAGATGGAGAGACGACATAAAAAGATTAGCTGGACACGATTAGATGCAAAAAGTAAACAATAAAGCTTATTGGAGACAACTTGGGGAGGCTTACATCCGACTATGGATGGAATAAGCTGAGGATGATGATCATGATGAGTTGGACTTATATTAGCAGCCATGTAAGCACTTGCTTACATTGTTAGGATTCTTACCTTCTACGGACCAAATTTGGCGTTTGTAAATGTCACTATTTGCTAAAAATAAAAAGATGTGTTAATGTTGGAAAAGGATATCTTTGTACAGGTTTTCATTTAAAGAAATTCAATTTAGTGTTGATTCCTTCTACTCGCATTCAAACTATTGGGTGCGAAATTTTGCCTCACTCTACTCTACACCTTCAACTTCTTAGCCTATTAGGGATTGTGACAATGTTTTTCTAGAAATGCGAAAATTTATCGGACGCCATAGCAATCAAAATATTTATTGGTAGCAAATTACGTATTTGATGTAAATTAAGTGTAACTGTATTGGTAAAAAGTTTAAAAATAATAATTAATAATATATTTTATAAATTATCTTACCCTATTTGTTATAAGTGCAGCCAGCACTCGCATGGCGAGAGATGAGATCTTTATTTGGTTTAAGTTACTTTGTTCAATAACAGTTTTTTTTTATCTTTACTGTCATTTCTTTCATATTATTACAGAAGTATTAAAATACGAATTCGGTACTCACTCAGACAAACTTAGGGTTTTGATGAGACACGTGTTAATAATATTAAGTTGGGAAAGAAAATGCCAAGAAGTAGAAATCTTTATAGAAGCAGCTCGAGCCACAGATGTACGAAGAATAATAAAGCAGATAAAGATCAACCACTCAGGTCATTTTAGTAAAACAATTAGCATGAGAGATTGGAAGGAACCCTATGAGAAGCTTTCAATAGAAAAATGCTCTGAGTATTTTATTATATTTTTCATACAAGAAATAGAACAAAGCCTAAGTAGTATGAAAAGTTGTAGAACTTCAGGCCCAGATAAAACTTGAGTTACGTTGTTTAAATATGGAGCTAAAAGTCTAGTGCAGTGTCTGGCTGGCTTGTTTAATTTGAGTTGTCAACAATGCGTATATTGCCACAAGAATTCCAAATATAATATATTGTATTCTTATTCAAAAAGGATCATCGCAATCATCCAAACTGCAATATTGACCTTGGCGTGAACAGTACCGTCAGTCGGCTGTCTCGAAAAATCCTTCAGGTCATATTAGGGAATAGTGTAGAACTGACATTGATGAAGATCAAAGTAAATTTGTACTGGTCATTCTTGAATATGTAATGTATTTGTTCTACAACAAATCATGGAAAAAAGATAGCTACGGATCAAGAAGTGCATTTAGCCTTCATAGTTCTCGAAATGGTGTATGACTTTGTTACTAAAAATCGACTACAGAAAGCGACAAAATTCTAATAAACTTAGTTAAAGAGTTGTATAATGACCATCTCTCTTATGTAAGATTAGGAAAAAATTATCTAAATACATTGTAGTCTGTCACCACCGTTATTTAAAGCCTACGCAAAAATAACTCTAAGGAACTAGAAAATGACATATTAAGGTAAGCATATATCTATTAATGTCCAATTTACCTTGAGTTACGGTTATGATTAAGAACTATTGGCGTAGGACTCACGTGACCTAAAGTTCTTGATGATAAGACGTATAAGACAAGGAATATCCAAAATGGAGTCTACAAATTAGTTTAAAGAAAACGGGGTACCTGGTAGTAAACAGCGATAATACTTTGAAGTTCTGATCAACGGGGCAGTGCTAATAAAGAAGGGTTAACAAAAGAAGAAATCAATACTAGAATTCAAAATAGCGAAAGGTAATAGGTTGCCTCAACAACAGTTGGTGGGACAGACATTTATCATAGGGCAGAAAAAGATGACTTGGCAGACCACTGCCAGTCTTATGTTATTACTCAGAGCTGTGGACAATGAGGGCACAAATAAAGTGCAGGGTATTAGCAGTTGTGATAAATTATCTACGAAAAAGTGCTGGAATCTCTAGAACTAATAACGAAGTAAGACGTGTGATGCAAACTGAAAAAACAGTGCCAGGAACAATTGAAATAATGGTTTGGTCAACTAAGAATGGCATAAAAAAGGCAGAAAAAAAGAGACGGTGGTCGAAAAAAAGAAAAAGAAGTCCTTGGGACAGAACCGTGAGAGAAATAATGGCGCCTCACAACTTAGAAGAAGAAGATGTTTTTAGTAGAGAAAATTGACGTCAGAAAGCCAGAAGATATCTTTAGACTGTATTTTAAGTTAGACTGTAACTTATTCTATATAAAGAAAATCAACACAGCTAGCTCGATCCAGGCGCTTTACAAATTTGAAATAGTGCTTTCATTACTGTGGTTTACTGTAAAACAACTGAAAATAGATAAAGCCCATATTTCAGCATTCAACACTGTTCTCTTATTCGTCCATCCATCCCGAGACGCGTATCACGGCTCATCAGTTGGGCTAGGATCGACAAATAAAAGAATAGAATTTCTAGTACTTATTCCGGTATTTACGGAACACAGTGGTAAGATACAGCACGAATTGTACCAAATACGCATACCTAGTACTCAATCGAAGGCTGACACAGCAGCTACAAGCCGATAGCGTGGTTGTCACACCCAACACTAAAGGCAAGCAGCGCGATTTGCGAGGGATCAACCTCAGACCTTATGTGGTTTACTGTAAAACGACTGAAAATAGGCAAAGCTCATATTTTAGCAGTCTACCCACTGTTCTCTTATTCGTCCGTGCATCTCCAGACGCGTTTTGCCGTATCACGTCGCATCAGTCGGGTTAGGATCGACAAACAAGAGAACAGAATCCTTTTCATTATTTATGAATCTAAATTACATTATAAAAATCTACGGCCAGGCTGGTACCAGACACCAATGGACCATCAACATCAAGTACCTGGACCTTCTCTACGAGAAGAGGCTAGTATATAAGGACTATGAAGGCCAACCAGCTCCTAGGCAGGCTCTACCCAGTCTTCAACAAGTCCAGTAAATTATCAATATGCAGCAAGTTGACAATTTACAAAATCATCATCAGTGCCGGCCTCTCCTATTCCAGTTCGGCATGGTGCCAAATGCCACATTTCTACAGATCCACCATCCAAACTATTCAAAACAAGGCCCTCCATATTATCTTCCGCAATACCCAAATTCACCGTGATCTCCAAATGCCAACAATAAGGGAATTTGTGAGTAACACTCAGCTCCGATTCCGGAATAAAACCACCCACCACCCCATCTCCACAGTCAAAAGTACTTATGAACCTCCGCATGACAGGACTAGCTCTCCCAGGATTCGTATTAAGTTAGTAATAATTCATATTATATATTTTTGTTTTTACCTCATTTACATAAAACCGATATCTAGGCTAAGTTAAATAAGTTACTGACATGTAAATATCTTAGGTGTCAAAATTATACTGTTAAATAAGCACACTTAATAGTAGTAATACGGAAGAGCCCTACCTAGTTTAGATATTAGATATTAAAAAATCTCCAAATATCTGAATCAGCTGACCAAATTAAGTTCCTTATGTAGCACCAGTTAATAAATTTTAATACGATTTCACTTACTTTAGAAACTCAGCACAGCTTGCACTGTCTTGGTGCTTTACAAACTTGCAATATTAGTTTCATTACTTGTGGAACTTAACTACATCATACAAATCTCTCTCTTACCATGAAATATGAAATTAGAAAACCGAAATTATTAAATCCGACGGTAGCATTTAGACGTCAAGCCAAAATTAATTTAGCCGAACTTGTGTTAATTAGTAATGTAGTGTTAAGATTGCCTCTAAGTTGACAAGTGCTAAATCTAACAAAGTTACAAACTACGAACGACTGAAGATTAGGTTTCTAAACAACTCATATTTCATTTATTGGAGGTAAAATAAAAGCAGAAAAGGTTTATACTTTATTATTATACTTATTTTCAACTTAATTTGAACTTCGTAATATCTTGGTTATAGAAAATAAAGTGAGGACGATTAAGCCGCCCCTGGGGTTTTAAAATTGCCAGTGAGATTCAAATTTAAGCGCTAAATTACCAAAATACAGATAAAACAGTAAATTGTCGGTATGTTCCTGGTAATTTCACCAGTTTTTCTTAAATTTGTTTTTCCTTCCGTAGTTATTACGTTAAAACTATAAGATGAAATATCTGCATGTGTACATATTATCCACTTTTGTATACGAAGTTACTTAAAAATTCTTATTACGGACGGATTACAATTGGAAATTTTGACGGTCTATTCTTCGGTGGAATCTAGCGACCAATGTGAATGTAAAATTTTATATTTTCCAAAGATTTTGACCTGACTAGCTTTTTCTTTTAGTTTTCAGGGTTACCACAAACCTAGTCAACTGCGTTAAGTATCAAATCACAAGAGAGTACGTTTACTTTTTTAATAAATCGGCAATCAATAATTTGTTTCGAAATAAATTTTTCTTTTATTAAATAACTACATACTTACACCCCTTTCTATTGTCATTTACTTTTTCTCTGAAATGTACTGAAACCCTAAACGGTCAATAGTTAAGTTGTTAAAGTCCTCTTGAAGTTTACTTGAAAAAGAAATAGATAAAAAAAATGTCAAATAAAGAGTCAAATTTAAATTTTGCAAAAATAACAGGCGAAGTGCAATTAGCGTTCCGTACGTTGATTGCTTTTAAAATAAAAATTTTTGTTACGGAGGTACAAAATGACCAATGACTTGACTGATGACCTTGAAATGTTTTTTTATATACCAGATAAATTACTAAAGGTAATGCAGTCGTGATTATTTTAGTTCAATCTACACCCTGCGGAGAATATTTCAGAATTTTTTGATAAATGATAGGGGGGGATAGCGATTTTTGGCAATATTTCAAAAATAATACAAAGAAAAGTGTGTGCAAGTATTAACATTATATATATTTTTGAACCCGTCTTTTTACAAACTTTCATTAGACACCCCACTCGATGATCTGGTATTATTTTTTTAACTTCTGATTTCACCCCCCAAATTTAACGCCTTAAGTCAAAATTTAACTTTCAAAACTACACAGCTCCGATGAGGTCATCATTTCCTATATTGAAGCCACAAGTGAACCTTCTAAGTGATCTTATAAGTGTTCCGTACGGAAAACTAAAAAAAGCAATTCCGAAATATGCAATAAAATCATAAAATGTTAAATTTCTAGATTTTTTTTACTAAATTTTAAGCAAACCTCTGACTCGAATTCTACCGCTAATTTACCCAAACCCCACTGGGACTGTCGCAGGCGAAATTACTAGCTTAATAACCCTAGTTACTTCACAATTATGAAACAGGTCATGATTTAAACGGAACCATCTGTGTAGTATTTATTACACAGCCCCACAAAAAAAAAAAGTGGGGTATAATTTTGATGCGATATATCAGATCCGTAGTATTTTTGCCCGCTGATCACGAATCTGACGTCAGAATATCGCCATCACATCTCAATTTTTTTCTAACCTCAAAAAATAGGTAAAAATTAGTAAAAATTGAGAAAAAATATACTCCTAAAAAAATTGATTCAAGCTTTTTCATGAATCCAAAGATGTATTAATACGTATTCGGACACGCTACGCTAATATTCATCGGTTGGATTGAGCCATACAATTCTGTTTTCTTTCTAACCTCAATAAATCAGACAGATATAGTGCTTCTCGAATGCAAAAAACGAATTCAAATTAAAATTCAACCGATTCTTACCAAATTTGGTACACGGGGATTTTTTGGGTCGCTGATTACGAATCTGAGGTTGGAGTTGCAAAATTCAAGATGGCAGATGTTTTTCGCGCCATTTTGAACGCCGAGAAAATTCATCGGTCGATTTTTATTCTTCTACCTGCATCCAGGGCACCTCCACGTGGTGACGGTGGGCAACGGTGTTACTCCACTAGCCGGCAGAGTCCCTGGATAACGGCTTAGATGTCGTCATGGCAGGGAGAAGAAAGAGAATTACGATGCAGGGACTCAGAAACCCAGTATCGGCGGTTGGTCAGGGTGGGAAAGCGGGCCCGCAGCCGTCGTCATCCAGCGACCGTAGCTCTTCATGTGTGGGTGACTTGGCTCATGTAGAGTATAATGCTACAAGAAACCGGTCTCACGGTACAAGGACTTTTCATAAGTGCGATAAAAACAGTGATTCATTTTGTTATATTTGCTGTCAACACGTATTGAGTAAAATGGGGTCACCGATAACGGATAAGATTAAAACCTTATATAAGGATTGTTTTAACATTGAAATACAGCACCAGGATACAGATTGGGTTCCCCACATCCTTTGCAGTTCTTGCAAAATAATGTTGTACATCAATAAGAAGGCGATTAAATATTCCAGACCAGCAATATGGAATAGACCATACAGTGAAAATGATTGCTACTTTTGTATGAATGTTGTATCTAGGCATAACCGAAAAAATAAAAGCACTATTACTTATAACGATGTTTCGACAGTAACAAGACCAACTAAACTAATTCCGCCTCCTGAACCACTTGATGCTGATGTTATGGAAACAAATGATTTCACCTTATCAGTTCATGCCGAAAACATTGAGACTGTCGAAAAAGATTCAAACACTGTTACTAATGAATGTTCTAGTGACAACCTATCATATACTAGTGACACAGATAAAGAATTTCTACCATACAACCGTAAACCAGAACCAATACTCGTATCACAGTCAGAACTTAGTGATCTAGTCAGAGATTTAGGCTTATCCAAAGATGGTTCAGAGCATCTTGCTTCCTTTTTAAAGAAAAGACATTTACTTAAGCCAGAAGCTACGATTTCTTATTATAGAAACAGAGATAAAGAATTTCGAAAATATTTCACAATGGACGAGGAATTGTCACTTTCATATTGTACCGATGTAGTTAAAAGGTCTAATGGATGAATTTCAAAATAACTCATACGATCCTGAAGAATGGAGACTGTTCATTGATTCTTCTAAACGGAACATTAAGGCAGTTTTGCTGTATAATACCAACGTTTACGCTCCCATTCCGATTGCTCATTCCACAGTTATGGAAGAGCAATATGAAAAAATGAAGCAGCTTTTGATAAAAATAAAATATGCTGATCATAACTGGAAAATTTGTGGAGATCTGAAAATTGTAACAATATTGCTTGGCCAACAGTCAGGGTTTACACTTTATCCCTGTTATAAATGTCTGTGGAATAGCAGAGACAGGGAACGTCATTATAAGAAAAAAATTTGGCCAACAAGAGAATCGTTCACTCCTGGTAAAAATAATGTATTGTTTCCACCATTGGTAGATCCAGGAAAAGTTCTTATTCCCCCGCTTCACATTAAGCTTGGACTTATGAAGCAATTCACGAGAGCATTAGATACAAACGGCCCATGTTTCAAATATTTGCATAAAAAATTTCCGAAATTTTCTGAAGCTAAAATTAAGGCAGGCGTATTTGACGGGCCACAAATAAGAAAATTGTTTCAAGATTCATTATTTATTACTAAAATGAATAAAGTTGAAAAAGCTGCTTGGCTTAGTTTTAAAGAAGTCGCAACAAACTTTTTGGGAAATAATAAAAGTCCTAAGTACAAAGAAATAGTCGAGAAAATGGTAAAAAAATTTCAAACATTAGGTTGCTTAATGAATCTAAAATTACATTTCCTGGACTCCCACATCGATGATTTCCCAGATAATCTTGGTGACTACAGTGAGGAGCAAGGGGAACGTTTTCACCAAGATCTGAAAATCATAGAAAATCGGTATCAAGGACGATGGGATGACCATATGCTAGCGGACTATTGCTGGTCGCTAAAAAGAGAAACAAGTCCTCAAAAGCGTTTGGGCAGAAAGCCTTTGAATAGGTCATTCGCGGAAAAAAGAACAAGATACAGCCAAAAAAAGGAAAGTTAGGCGCGGGTCTAACCTTCGCAATTCTAGGGCTTAAGGGTCTACTATTTGAGAGTATATGGTTTAAAAGTCCTGGTTTTGAGTTTATTGGGTCTCATTTTTAAAGTTACAGGGTTATTGAGGTCTATTTTTTGAGGTAACTGTATACCAAATTTGGTAGGAATCGGTTGGTTTTCAAAAATTTTGTCCGCCATCTTGGATCCGCCATTTTGAATAATGCAAATCCGACCTCAGATTCATGATCAGCAACCCAAAAAAAACCCCGTGTACCAAATTTGGTAAGAATCGGTTGAATTTTAATTTGAATTCGTTTTTGCATTCGAGAAGCACTATATCTGTCTGATTTATTGAGGTTAGAAAGAAAACAGAACTATATGGCTTAATCCAACCGATGAATATTAGCTTAGCGTGTCCGAATACATATTAATACATCTTTGGATTCATGAAAAAGCTTGAATCAATTTTTTAGGAGTATATTTTTCTTAATTTTTAATAATTTTT
>CM032453.1:124315557-124325661 GCA_019049505.1 Pachyrhynchus sulphureomaculatus
AATCAATGACTGAGGTCGAATCCAAAGCTTGGAATTCATTTGTTTTGGTTATGAGCAGCTTCCTAGGCAAAAAGAAATCTGACGACCATGTCGAGCTTGTTGAGTGCATGCTATCGAACTTGCAAGAGCTAGGGTGCAACATGAGCATAAAAATCCACTTCCTGCACTCGCATTTAGATCGATTTCCACAAAATCTGGGTGATTTTAGTGAGGAGCAGGGTGAAAGATTTCATCAGGATCTTCGGACAATGGAAGAGCGTTATCAGGGGCGGTGGGACTCACATATGATGGCAGACTACTGCTGGAGTTTGCAAGGAGATCTACCTAAAGTCGTTCATTCAAAGAAATCTTATAAAAGATCATTTGCTAGTGTTCAATAGAAATTTTGTTAACATAATGTATTATTTTTTTGTATTTTTTTGAAAAAATAATAAAACTGTATATTTCAAAAGGTAAAGCTGTTAGCAATCTCCCAGTATTTTTTTTCATAGTCAGGGCCATAGAAAAAAAAAATAAAGTAAACAAGACTTGTGTTGACCAGTGTTATCTATACACTGATTTCATAGAAAACCTAAGCGAGTTAACAGCCATATTCCACAATTGAAATTTTTGATACTGATCATTTTACTATCATTTTTATTTATTTTTCAGACCTCCACTAAATTTTTTAATACCCACAACGTTTTAATTGACAATTTCATCGAATCCCCAATCGCTATCAAATTAAATCCAAACAGCAGTAGTAAATCTAAATGCCTTAAAACCAGCGAATGCACTGCAGTGCAAAGAGCTTAGGACATAAAAGTTATTTTAAACTCTGCCAAAACATAGCGAGTTTATGCGTTACATTATTTGTTTGCTTTAATTAGAAATATGGAAATTGTGTTTAATGATATTTATATGAAAAACCCCCGTTACTTTGATATTGGTTTAGTAGGTTTTTGTATCCCATAACGATCGAGACTCCAGAGTTAAATTATTCTGTATCACAAGAATATTAATGAAGATTCAAAATAAATACTTACAGTTTTGTTCCGTGTATGGCATTTTATATTCATTAAAAAAAATAAAAAAAAAACATTTTCTAAGATACAGTGAAATATCATAAAAAAATTCATACGATGTAACAAAAATAGAAACAAAAATTGTTATTCTCACATTAGAAGAAAACGAGACACGTTAAAAGGATAACAATACACAAAATCAGTATATAAAATGGTTGGAACAATCGATGGCGTAAAGCAAGGGTCGCTTATGCCCCTTTCCCCCTATGGATGTAGAAAATAACGTCCTTTTGAATGAAGAATTGCCTTTCGAGTAATCGATTTTTGAAATTAGATATATGTTTTTAAAATATCACAGGAGAGTTTTTTTTTTTGAAAAATCTACACCCCGATTTCAAGTTGCTGTATTGGGAAAGATCTAGGCTTTTGAAGTTCCAATGTAAAAGAGATTCCTGTTTCTTCGAAAGGCACCGTCCCATCTATTAGCAGCCTCGTCGTCAGTGGTCTTTTTTTTAAGAGATGCTCTTTCTGCCTTTCTCTGTCTCTGGAACCTAGTTACCCAATGTCGAAAATATATACCATATTCCATAGGAAGATAAAAAGTAACTCTTCATTAAATGTTGTTTTACTGTTTGATTAACTTTTCATTTTTATAAACTGACTTGTAAATTCTCGTAATTTTCTCGACTTTATCACCGTTTTTATATTATAGGTTACGTTTGCTGCTATTCACTACAAACAACTGATTTTGTTAACAATTTTATCATCTATAATAGCTATATAATAATCAATGGCCAACGAAATCGAAATGAAGCGATATTGTTACTAATAAATTCAGTTTTTACCATATTAATCATACAGTTCTTTCTAGTTGTATATTTTCCAATAAAAGTATTTGAAAATAACATTTTCAATACATAAAATTTCCCAAATAAACATTATTTAAGAAGTATCTATGCACATTATGACCTGCACTTCAATTTTTAGTGTTCCATACGGAACACTTATGGGATTACTTCGGTGTCCGTCTGGGTGTCACATCCATTTTCTCCGAAACTATTTGACATAGAAAGTTGAAATTTGCACAAATATAGGAATTGATGGCCCAATCAGAGCCCTGAAATCTTGATTTAAAGGGTTAGCCTATAGGGGGATGTGAGAAAAAAAACTTTCTAAGGTCATCGAGTGGGGTGTCAAATGAAAGCTTGTCAAAATGCGAGTTCCAAAATATATATGATGTAATACTCGGGCAAACTTTTCTTCATATTACTTTTAAAAAGAAGGCCAAAAATCGCTTAGCCTCCCTATCTCAAAAAGTACAAATCAAAAATTTTGAAAAAATTCTGGAATATTCTCCATAAAGTGTAGATTCAGCGAAAATTATCACGAGTGCATTAAGTTTGATAATATATCTGATATAAAACAAAACTGTGTTTTGACAATATGTTATGTATATAGGTTTGTTTTGTTATAAAGGGGACTAAGAACTTAGAAATATCAATACATATTCGGTGCAATCAGTAACATACTCACCCCATCATTATATTTTTCAGTACATTACTGCTTTTCACAAATCACAGATAAAATAAATTTCCAAGATGACTGGTGACTAAGGGATAAGTACCGAGACAAAATAATTTTATTTTATTTGTTTACAAATAAACAAATATTTAGATGGTAAATATTTGTTTTTAAACTTTTACTATTAGATTGAGCTATGTAAATTCATTAATTGGCTATTAGGTAGCTAAGAACCTATAACTATTATACATTATTGGCTAAGAAAAAATGTGAAAATAGATATTGGATCTTAAGATATATACATGTCAGCGACCTAATTAACTAACCTAGGTAAGGATTTTATTATATTTTTATTTTAAAAACAGTCACCCTACGGAACACTAATTGCGCAAGTTCGACTTGCACTTAACCGTTTTTTTTTTTTTCGGTTACTGCTCATTTTCAGGTTTACCATCTTAAAGTTTTACGTTATGAACTTGACATTCCTCGTTAAAATCTTCTGCTATGTGGGAATAACAATCAAAGAAAACTAGTATATTAAGAAGAAATAAATATAATTAAATCGAACTTATGTGTAAAACTTAAAAAGAAACAAATATATGCCAAACAATAAATGGTATGAATATTTAGAATCTATTATATTGAAAAAACCAATTCAAAACATAAGCAACACATATGTAAAAAATAAATACAACCTAACAAAATACAAAAATGTTTGTACACATTTCGTTCGATTAAATTTTGGAAAAGGGTGGGGGGACTACCGCCTTTCTTTATATATATAATGGAATCCAATAAATCTATAGCCGTCTATCCGTTCCCAAACGCCAAGGTTCTATATCAGCGGTCATATCGTCTGTCAAACCTCTGGAGTTCATGGCTTGACGTATTCCTTCAATCCATGATCGTCTTGGTCTGTCGCGTTTTCTGTTCCCTGGTGCTGCCCATTTTAATAATTTATATGGCCATCTGGTTTCATCCATTCTCTAAGGTGGCCAGACGATTTTAAGCTTATAATCTCTATCCTGTCTGTTATTATTTCTTGTGCCTCCATTGTTCTTCTTATTTCTTCGTTACGCACCCTTTCCATTTTTGATACCCCTATACTTCTTTTGAGGTAGTCCATTTCGAGGGCATTCACTCTGCGTTTAACTACAGATCTCGCATCCATATAATGTAATGGATTCTACGATGGATTTTCCAATGTGTTTTTTTGTATTTTTTGAAATATTTTTACTCCACTATATACTGTTTAAGGCACCTAAAGCTTTCCTTCCTTGTTCTATTCTATATTTAATATCTTCTATCTGTTCGATTCCATCTTGATCACTGATTAGTATGTTGAATTTTGCAGGCGAATTCATTGCCATATACCTCGGTTTTTTTATGTTAATTTTTAGATCACTCAGTTCATAGTAGTCGTATAGTTTCCTAAGCATATATTCTAGGTCAAAAGCATCTTGTGCGAATATGATTTGGTTGTCCGCAAAATTCAAAGTGGCACTCTCCTATGGGTATCCCCATTCCTTTACTTTTTCTTTTCCACTCATGTAATGTGCCTTCCAAGTATATATTGAATAGTGTTGGAGATACGGAGCATCCTTGTCTGAAGCCGTTCGTTGTTTCTATTGCCTTGGATAATTGTAAGCCTTGTTTTATACAGGTTTTATTTTTGGAGTACATTGTTTTTATTAAGTTAATGGTGTTAGAATTTATTCCTAGTGTTTTCATTTTTTTCATAGTTCAATTCGGGGTACTGAATTGTAGGCTTCCTCCAAATCAATAAATGCTAAATGTGTTTCTAGCCCTCTTTCAGTTCTTTTTTCGAGAAGTTGTACTGTAAATAGATTATCTATCTATCTTTCTTTCTTTTCCTAACTCCGCTCCTGGTTATATTTTGTATTTTACGCCATAGCAACAAAGCTCTAAATATGAATAGTTTTATTTTATACTCCAAAACGATCCTTTTATTTAAATAATGTATTGTCCTGTCTATAGTCCTTATACTGGTCCAACAAAAAGTACTTCCCCTTACAATGCAGAGTTCAAGTTTCTCTAACGGTTTCATTAAAACATTAACCGTTTGGTTTCATTACCAGAGCGGTAGTTAGAGAACAAAACCAAAACACCATAATACGGCAATTACCGTAAAGAAAATGGCCACGAACAACGGAACCTTCATTTTGGTTATCACGAATTTTATAATATAATGTTTAGTTTGGCGACAATAAAAGACTTAACAGTTAATCTAGGTTTAATGGTAGAAACGGCAAATTAGCAGTGTTAGCTAATAGAATAGTAAAAGCCATTATACAATGATTCACTGTTATTCTTGTAACAGAAAGAAAAAAATACATTAAAAATTACACATCAAAGAAAATATAAATTTTTATTAATTACTAAAATTTTAAGTATATGCAGAAATGTACAGGAAAACTTTTTTAAGTATCTTATCACCTATTTCACTATTTTCGTATTTTATATATCAGTGCCAAACTTAGTTTTTTATGAGGATGCCAAATATGATAATACAATTTGACAGATTACAAAACCAATTAGGAATTTTTTTAAAAGGCACCCACTACATATGAGCACACCTTTAACTAGCATTTTTCCGTCCGTCCTACAAAAATATATAACACTTGATATTTTTTTTGCAGTCGATATCAATATCATTTAAATTATTGAAATGAATTTTAACTTTGAAGTGGCTCACTCAATTTACTCTTTTCCTATGGGGGGGATCAAAAAAAAATATTTTACTAATAAATTTAGTTTTTTTTGGGAGGAAGCCAAACATGTTAACGCAAAATTTATCACTTGTCAAATTTGACAGTTTGCAAAGCTAGATAAATTTTTTTAAATGACATATTGGCCCTATATATCGATAACGATTGAAAATAAATATAAAGAGTTATATATTTTCGTAAACGTACTCATAAATGCCAATTAATCCTAGTTGCCTTTATAATCTGTCAAAGTTGAGAAGTGTTAACTTTTCTGGTTATCATATTTGGCTTCCTCGTAAAAAACTAAATTTAGCAGTGAAAGAAATTTGTTCACACGCCAAATAGCAAAATAGTAAATCGGGGTGAGCAACTTAAAAATAAAAATTCGGTTCAATAAATTGGATGCCCTGTATATTGATAAGTACTGAAAATAAATATAAAGAGTTAAAAATTTTTGTAAATGGACTAGAAAGTACTAATTAATGCTGTAATTATACGTAGAGAGTGGGGTTTTAAAAAATTCTAAGTGGCTTTGCGAACTGTCAAATTTGACAAATTTTTGTTATCATATTGGTTCTTCATAAAAATAAAATTTTCGATATACTAAATAGGATAATAGTAAACAGAGTGAGACACTTAAAATGTTAAAATTCGGTTCAATAAATTGAATGCCTGGTATATCGGTAACGACTGAAAATAAATATTAAATATATATTTTTTTGCAAACAGACTGAAAAATGCTCTTTAATGGTGTACTCATATGTAAAAGGAGTCATTTAAAAAAATTCTAATTGGCCTTGAAAACTGTCAAATTTGACACGTGACAAATTTCGTGTTCACATTTAGCTTCCTTACAAACACCTAAGTTTATTGGTAAAAGAATTTTTTTGATACCCTAAATAGGAAATTAGAAAATCGGGTGAGTTAAAAATCTGTAACAAGTGTAAATAAATATTAAGTTATCGAGTATTACATATTTTTGTAAACGGATTGAAAAATGCTATTTAATGGTGTGCTCATATGTAATCTGTGAAATTTGACAAGTGCCAGATTTTTGTTATCATATTAGGCTTCCTCATAATAAACTTAGTTTAGTGCTGGAAGAATTTTTTTGATGCGTAGGAGAAGAAAATAGTAATTCTTCTTCTACGCACCTGAACTAACCCGAACTAAAAAAAAAATGTCCCTGTAGAGATAAAGAAAAAATAATAGTATTTCCAGATTCGTTAAACTACAAAACTATGAACTTTTTCCCTGATAATAATAACGAACTTTATTACTGTTAAGAACAACAAGTAAATTACAAATATTGCAAAAATAATAATATAAATATCTAAAATTTATTTAAAGAATTTAAAAAACTACATTGACACTCTAGTTAGCACAACTAGATGAGATTTTGATTATTAATGAATCATTTTTCCAAAATGACCCCGCGTAGATAATTTCTAAATTGGGTTTGAAAGTAATATGATAAAAAAAGTTAAAATCAAATAGTATACTGTTAATGTTTAAACAATGAACAAATATATTTGAATGAAAATTTGTACTTCCTAGTTTGAAGTATAGGTATTTTATTGAAGCGTTCCGATATTTTGTGCCTGTGCATTATTATTAGAAATAAAAAAGTATTTGCTTTGTTAAACAAGTCACTATACGAAAAATTTTCTTTCCTCGTGACCGCGGTATTGTAGTGGCTGCGTTGCGCTTGATATAAAACGACTACGAAACCGAGGTCACACAGACAGAAAATTTTTAATATAGGACTTGTTTAACAAAGCACATATGTTTTTAATTTTCAATGATGCATAGGCATTTTTAAATTGTTTTGATTTCTTTTGCGCATTGATAGAACGAATATTACTACTAAATGGAACTCTATTAAATCAATAACAAGGCCTCTTCGTCCAAATTATTTTTCGTGTAAAACAGCTTGGTGGATTTCACGTTTATGTTCTAATTTTATGAATTTATACCGAATTAAATGTTGGTGATATACAGCCTTGGCCAAAAGTATTAGGCACTCAACAATTTACTTCATTTCTTGTTTTTTCAGGGTAAAAAATTAAATTCGTATGTTTTGTAAAATCGTTTTATATTGAGGTAAAATTATGAAAAAAAAATAATATTTGCTGTGTGTCCGCCCTTAGCTTTAATTACAGCAGCAATTCCTTGGGGCATGCTGCGTACAAGCCTAGTACATTCAGTTGTACTTATGGCATCCCACTCATCCATCAAGGCGCTTTTTAGCACTGCTTTTAATGTTATGCTATTGCTCCCGTATCTTGCGCTTTAGAGTACCCCAAAGATGCTCGATAGGGTTTAGATCTGGAGACTGCCCCAGCCAATCCAACAAGACAATGTTATTCTCTCTAAACCAGCGCATCCTAGCCGCTGATTTATGACAAGGTGCATTATCTTGCTGGAATTTGATGTGGTCTAAATTAATCTCGCCAAAAATGCGCGTTAGCAAAGGCATCAGTACAGTTTCTAGTACATTTATGTACTTTTGGCTGTTCATGCGGCCTTCACAAATGAACATTTCGCCGACACCTTTAGCAGCCATGCAGCCCCAGATCATTAATGCTGCCTCCTCCGTGTTTTACAGTAGGTACCACGCAATCTGGATGGTATTCCTCGTCGACACGCCGCCTCACGAATGTCACACCTGACGTTCCGAATAGCTGTAAGAATAGACAAAATACTCAATTAAAAAATTATTTATTATTTTGACTAAAACGGATTAAATCAAGAGTAATTGTCTGTAGTTATTTGTTAAAATCAATCATATAAAAACTTACCTCAAAGTTGGATTCGTCGGACCATGCAACATTAGACCAATCCTCTTCGCTAAAATGTTAGTGCTTCAGAGCCCACTCTAAGCGTTTCTTCCTATTGGTCTCTGAGAGCCAAGGCTTCTTTCTAGCTTTGCATCCTCTTACTCAACTTCTGTCAGTCTTCTGCTTGACGTTCGAGAACTAATAATCGGCATACCAATCCCTTCGGACAGAGTTGCAGCGAGCTCAGATGATGTTTTTTTCGATTTTTAATAGACTCGCGGATGAGTTTTCTGTCCTGTAGCTCATTAGTCTTAAGTTTTCTGCCCGTTCTCATTTTGTTGGCATGTGAGCCAGTCTCCACAAACCTTTTAATAGCATATTACACTGCGCACCGAGAACATTTCAATAACTAGGCTATTTCTACTTGGGACTTGTCTTGTTCATGTAGGGTTTGATTTTAATTCGTTTTTTTTTCGATACCAAGCTCACTTTTCTTAGGCATTTCTCAAATATAAGAATGTCCAGTTCACAAATAAAAACTCGCACGGAAGCTTCTTGACACTACAAGTAGTAAAAAGAGACTGATAAAACAATCAAAAATATTTTTCAAAAAAAACCTCATTATCGCAATTTTTGTGGGCCAGGTGTTTTATGGACCTGTAAAGAGATTATTGTTTTTAGTTAGCTTTTGACAGCGCCGCCTATAGTATTGTTAAAACAATTAGTCTTTTTTTAAATATTTTATGAGTTTCACGTGTTTATTAGGGGTGCCTAATACTTTTGCCCAAGGCTGTATAATCGTATTTTTAGAGCCTATTAAAAATCTGATACAATTATTTTGTAGAATTTGTAGTTCTTGTTTGTCGTTATAACTAATGTTCTTTTGGAAATAATATCAAAAATTTAAAAAAACTGATAAAAACTTATAAATATATATTATAAAATTTCGTTTGGGAGTTATGGCGGCAACAGACTGATAGTAGAAATGATGTTGTATGGACTTTAAAATGCAATGCAAAAATTTAGGAGCAAACTTTTTCCACGAATACAAAACTTGCTTTAGCAACCGAAGTAAAAACCTACTTATAGTACTTTAATTTATAAAGCAAAAGTAAGTGGCGAAATATAAATTCAGAATTTTTAACCACATAGCTGGATCTACCTTTTTTAGTAAGTATACCATACAAATCCCGAATGTGTGCATGTAACCTACAACAAACGAAACAAAACGGTATTTTACAGATTAGACAAAGACTAAACAAATTGTCGAATTTGATAATTGTCATTTACTCCCCAACAACAAAATTGCCGGAGATTGTTAAAAACTTGTAAAGACACTTAAAATGTTCAATTATACGTTTTACATTTTTAAAATTTTTGTTAGTTCCGAGAACACATGTTAGAATGGCGAATGACACCTAACAATCGACATTAAATTGAGTCATACGATTATTTTTGTCCTTTCTGATAAGTAACACTCACATTGAGGTTAATAACTATTGTTAACGTTTCCTACTTGCATGTGTAATTCCAATAATTTGTGGACACTCCAACTCATGTACATAATTAGAACCCTATGTTGGTTTTATATTATATTCTTCCTTGTCGCACCAACAGTTCTCGCAATTATCAGTGTTTTGGTTAAATTGTTGACAAATAAAACCAATTACAGCAATAAAATAATTTAGACGCACTGAATGTGGGCGAAAACTTTTGATATGGTCAATATAATTGATTGACACTATCTAATAAAAAAACTGTAAATGAATTTTTTCGTCTAACAAAGATTTTGCTGTTACAGATTTACAGTAAATGTTTTTATTTCATTTTTCAGCTAAGTAAGCTGAAGAGTGTACCTACGACGAGTAAATTATGATGACAGGAAAATAGTTCTACACATATTTTAAGTGTACGTATAAAACACTGTAGTAAAATATTAATTATAAAAATAAACCGGTCAAGTGTAAGTTGAACTTGCACAATTAGTGTTCCGTACGTTGATTGCTTTTAAAGTAAAAAATTTTGTTATGGTGGTATAAAATAATCAGTGACTTCACGAAACACACCCAA